>AP025064.1:2513833-2683507 GCA_036186865.1 Eustoma russellianum | reverse complement strand
TATTTTCTGTCTGTAATTTATTACTCTAGACAGAAAGTTATTTTGGGCTATTTGTAGCAAGGCTAAGTCAAACTCCCAGTTTTTTGACTTGTGGAATGTGATCTAATTACCTGGACTCCATGCCCCCCTCATTTTCAGCCTGTGGCACCCCCGGTCTTTAGCATTCCTAGGCCTTTGCCTTTTCTACTTCCATTCTCATCACCTCAGGATCTTTCTGTTTCTTGTGCCTGTTGCTTATGTATCAAATTTGGCTTCTTTAGGTAGGTGCTCAAGCTCACTGAGGCTTGCTGTAGGTTCCAGGCCAGTCAATAGCAGTATAATGATTCTACAGGCTGTAAGTTGTATTACTTCGACTGTAGGGAAAGGTCATCTAAAGTCCACTGAAACAGGTAAAACGAAGCTTTTAATATATAAAAGATGATTGTCATACCATAGTTAGCTAGAACTCTCACACTCTTTTGGCGAGGATTAATGGACTATCGTATTCCACCAGAGCTAGAATTTACAGTGATAGTTATGTTTGGTTGGTCGAAAGCAAACTGATAAGTCCCTCGAGAATTCTGTTATTATGTGTGATGTCATGAAACCGTTATAAAATCAGAACAATTTCTGCAAGACAACTAAAAGAACATTGAATCTATTGTTCGACTCGAAGCCCTGATATTAGCAGTCTCCTTTTGAAAGAGAAAATATAAAAAATGCCAAGCATATCAAGTGCAACGCAATGTACTTTCTACGCCAGTAGTCCAGAGATTATTGTACCTCTGATTATATATTTAATATTATTTTCTGAAGAAAATGAAACCATAAACAAGGGTGAATCAGCTGGGATGTTTAAATAACTGTTTGTGGATTTGTTCTGTATTACGTATATTTTACCAACTGGAATCCCTAGTTGGTATATTCTCCAACTAAAATTACGAGTACTACGTTACTGGTGGGCCATCTTGGTGGGCCATGTGAAAATATTCACCCTCCGTCCCAACAATATTATCTTAGTTTGACTTGAGCATATTTCATTAAACTAGATTCAAGTCAAACTAGGACAATATTATTGGAATAGAGGACTACGTAAAAATCTAATGTATTAAGGTAGTTTCAGGAGTAGATGATGGTGTGTTTAGCGGAGTCACACGCTCCCAAAAGACTTCTTGATAATAACAAATTGAAGACTCACGAAAAGACACGAAGAACACTCGAATAATACGAAGAATAAATGAGAAGCGGAGAATATGAAGAACACAAGAATATAAAGAATATTCAGAACACGAAGAACAATAACAGAGAACCTTTTAAACCCTTTGATGAACCCAGCTTCGCAACGAGCATTGTTAGACCCGCTGTTTATCCACGTTGAGTAACATTTGTTTGATCAGCAACCTTCTGTAAAGAACTTTGCTAGACCTTCAGAAAGCTTCTTGAACAACCTGAGGGATGAATTCAGATCACAATTCATGCTTAAAGAATTGATTAAATTCAAAAGACCGAAGCTTGAGTAGACAAACTTCAAAGAAATAGCACACGGCTAATTTGTTGAGCACTGCTTGAAATTTCTCAAATTTTATTGATGAAAAGGATGACCAAAATATTGTAGAAGGAGGCCTATTTATAGTCTACAAAAAGTGTGAAAACTTAGGCAACAAGAAAAGAACTTACCTAACTAATTATCCTAATAAAATAACCTAAAATAATAATAAAAAGAGGAACAAAAAAAGTCGGTTGGAATGATGCTGTCATCTGACGGAAGGCAATCTCTTTCTACTTCCTGATGAAGTTGGCTTATATCAAAGGAAGTAGCTGTGGCATTACTACATCCAACCAAACCTCGAAGACCTTGATTCACGCTACAATATGATAAGATTGTTATGTATTTCTCCGTTCATTAAATATGTCGGGTAGGCTGGATTCCAATAAGATGGCTGTTGCATAATACTTGAAAACTTCAAGGTTCATGTTAACATCTTCTAAGCTCCTGTGCGTTTGCTGGCTAAGCCCGAAGTAGGTTGCAAGAGTGGCCATCCTGTTGGTGCATCAGTAGCTGAAAGTTCTAGTGGGGGGAAGGAAATATAGTGTTTCCTGGTTTGGAAACGAATTCATTGCTTGCTGAAGGTTTTGTAAGCCTGAATGCTGTCAAACTTACCTCGAAGATGCTCTATTGCTGCTCTACAAAGATCTTAATTGCGCTAGTTCCCTGTTTTGCCCTTTTTTCTTCCTGTGGGGTCCAGGGTGTTCTGCTGTGTAAGACCTCTAGGCTCGAATCGCTCGGCTAGCTCAACCTTTCAGGTAGCGAAGAACCAAATTGCAGTGTGATAACTCTGATGTTGGTACTTAAGCTTGCACAACATTGCTGGCTTTGAACTTAGAGAAAGCAACTGTCATTTTTCCATTTTGCTTTTTCTCTCTGTCCTTGTTATCCCTTATTATTGTCCTAAGTTGTCTAGTTTCAAATGCCTTCTCTTTGCCTAATGAAAAACTAAATGTACTTAAGAATTTGCTTGATAGGGTTGCATTTATCTAGTCGTGGTCTGTTAGTATTCTCGGGAGGGACATTTGACATTTTTGGATGTAGCTACTCCATTGTACTTCTCTTGAAATAAAATACTATGAATTCCACTAAATGTCATCCTGGGTTAATTTACTAGTATTGAATTCCTTCAGGGCACATGGTTGGTTCATCCATTGAAATATCCTGCTTATTCCAGGAGTTTGAGGCTTTCTTTCGATCATGTTTTTGTAGTTAGAGAATCGGCTTCTGTTGCTACAGGTGTGTGAACCACTGCGGGTATCCGCTGCTGGAGCACCACTGGAAGATGCTCGACACTTGGCTTGCCAGTATGACAAAGTACGGCAAGAAGTTGAAGCTCAGGTATTTCATCCTGTCATTCATTTTATCCGGACTGTTGACCTAGTTGTTGATTTATCACATTTTTTGCCTCTGTAGTCCCAAATTTTCATTTTAACTTTTTTGGTTCTCTTGAATTGAAAAAGGGAGCTGATGTATTGAGGCGTAGATCAAAATATACAGATGCATCTGCTGAGAACGTTATTAAGCTTAAAAATGCAGAGGCAAGGCTGAGTGAGTTGAAATCTTCGATGTCAGCCCTTGGGAAAGAAGCAACAGAAGCTATGATGTCTGTTGAGGGTCAACAACATCAAATTACTCTTCAGAAGCTTCAAACTATGGTAGTTCCACTAATAGTTACTTTCACAAGTTCTTTGTAAAGTTATTTGGTTCGAAGACAATGAGTTTAGCACGCTTGTTTCACCAGGAAGCGGTTATGCTGATTAAGTTCACAAAATTTCGCATGATCTTTTCCTTTGGAGAGTTATAATGTTTTCAAGGATTAATTTCTCCAAAGACAACTTATTCAAATGTTCTATGCTAGACAAACCCTTTTGCTATGTGGACCTCATAGAAGTGGTTTTAGGAGGAACGTCTTTATTCCGAACTTTTTTTCCTTCTCAACTTGCTGCTCCTTTTACATCCCGTTCTCCATTTTTGGTACTGTCTTTTGCTTAATATTATCTGATTCATCTCCACTTTTTCAGAAGGATCTCATGTTCCTCAGTTTTGCAGCAACAACCTATGGCATTTGGCATGGAAAAAGATAATAGGTTATTCCATGGAGCATCGTCATCAAGATATAGCACAAGAAATGCTTTGTTAAAAGTTGTAGAATTTAGAAAGAATACGTCACATTAACTGTTGTTTGCATCTAAACATTTGTGTTCTAGGAAAAGGCAGGAGAAGATAAGTTGCTTGGGATTGGTTGTTGCATTGTGCTCTATTGTGTAAATAGCCCGACTATGCCTCTTGCGTTTACATTTAATATAATTCTCATTTACCAAAAGAAAACAAAAAATAAAAAGAAAAAAAGGATTCTGCCTCATTGTCTACATAGCATCTGAAGCTGGCGTTGGTGCTCTGAGATGGTGTTTCTAAGGAAAATGATGCATTGCTTCTGGTGCATTCTATTGGAATGTTGAGCATTTTTCATTACCTATTAAAGCTATCTTGAATATGGCACTATTAACTACTCAGCTTGCAGGTGCATGCTGAGAGATCTTATCATCGAAGTGTTGTGACTATTTTAGAGAAGCTGTATTCTGAGGTATGTAAGCACATGATCGATTTGCATGATTTAAGTACTACATTCCATTGTATGTCAAGCGCGCAGTGCAGTTTTCCCCCTTCTCTTTTGGATTTTATTAAAGAAAGACTTGTTTTGGGAGTTAGATGATTCTGGAGGAGCAACTAAATGAGTCTTCATTGCAACCAGCATTTCATCAAGATGATATCCCCCCTCCATCTGTGGAAGCAGATATGACACATCGGTCTGATTCTGACAGCGAAGTGGATCATACTGATGGTCGCTTTATTGGAAAGGCAAGTCCGTTAGATTGTAGAAAAAGCAATACAGTGGTGATGTGCCTGTTCCATCTTGTCCACGCTCTTCTTTGAACCAGTTGTACATATCTTCAATTAATTTTCCATCCATTCTTTATTGTTTTTTTCTAATGCATATATGACATGTAGGTTGTACACTCTTTTGACGCCCAGGCAGACGGTGAGCTTAGCCTGTCCGTTGATGATTACGTCATTGTTAGACAGGTATTTAAATCTATCTGCTCAAATCGAAAAGCTTTTATGTGTAGCGGCGGAGTAGCATTGCCTCCATCGTATAAAACAGGGAGGACTTTCTCTGCTGGAAATTAAGCAGCAGCAAAGTACGGATTAAAACTTTGTTTTGTGGGCGTCAGAGTTGAGGTTATAAACCATGATATAACTCCGTTTTCAACCAAATCTATAAATACACTGCACCGTCACTCAAAATAGTTTCTGTCTGAAGCTTGTGGGCTGATAAATACAGAACTAGGAAATACTTGAAAGATTAAAATGCATTCTGCTCTACAAAATCTGGGATTGATTTTGCTAGTGTGCTGATACATTCTATGGTCGGTGGAACTTTTCAGGTGTCTTCTAATGGATGGTCTGAAGGAGAATGTAAAGGTAAGGCTGGATGGTTCCCTTCAGCCTATATTGAAAAACAAGACAAAGTTCTAGCTAGCAGGATATCTTGACGGACTTTCTCCCAACAAGAAAACAATTTAAGAAGGGATGAGTTAACAGACTCGCCTATGTTGGTGAGCTACGTATATAAAAGATGTTCCTTTGTATATCATTTATATAAGTATTCTATATCCGTCCTTTTTGCTTCTCTTGTTTTTTCCTGTTTTTTTTTCTCCTTTTTTTCTCACTAGTTTCATGAATGGTGCATAGAGCTTTTTTTTTTCCGTGTGTGTATATTATATATTCTTTGTACAATATACTTTGACGTGTGTGTATATTATATATTCTTTGAACAGAGTACTAGCTTGGGGATCACACAGGCTAGCTCTAAGAGCTAAGGCAGCCAAGATCACCCTGGCTGCCACAATCTACTTTATCTGATAAGCTAGGAACAAACACATATTTGAAGCAGCATCTTTTGTATTTAGGGATATGGCACATAGAATATGCACACATGTATATAGAGTTATGTATAAGCTATACCCACGTCTTTTAGACATAGGAGCTACGATACCTATTGCTTAAGAAGGCTCTGTTGTCCTATGAGTAGGGCATGTATGGGTTGCATCCCCTTGATGCTTTGATTTTTCTGGTTAATATATTAGCAAATTAACTCAAAGAAATTGTTATTTTATGAATTAAAACAAATATCTTATGATAAAATATTCAGGAGTAAATTGTCGATCTTGTATACAGATACAGACCAGCATTAGAAAGCTCTAGAGATTTGGTTCTCCGACTTTATTTAGAGGGTGCAAAACACATCATTCGTTGCCATTGGGCTCTGCAATAAGTATTCTCTTTGTCCATGCGGATGAGATCTGAGGAGGTAAAATATGATGCCTCCAATCACGCGACGACACGTGTATAAAAGAGCTTTTTTCTAAAAAAGAAAAAAAGTAAACAGTGGGCTCTTTTGTACACGTGGCGTCGAGTGATTGGAGACCTCATAGTTTACCTCCTCAGATCTCATCCCCATGCACTCCGCATTCCGGGTAAACTGTAGTCACAAATAATACAATAAACCTCATTACACAATTGCATGAAGTTTTCTCGTTTATCTTAACTAGCAATGATAAAGGAATTACATAATTTAATCCCTCAATGGAAAAGCATAGAAATGAAAACGACGAAGCAATCGAAGTTTGTTCTAAATATCAAAATTTACAAAATCTGTCAAAAATAAGAGATAATTGTCGTGAGAGTCACTTACAGAAGTGAGGAAAGACTGGATAGGTATGGCAAAAGCAGACTTCTTATGGAGGATAGTGTCCGGCTGATAGTTCATACATATAGGAATGAGACATGTTTCAGCAGGCAGAACTCTTTTCAACTATGAGGTCTCAAGAAAACAAAGAAATGACGTTCTCGATGCACTAAGCTCCTGCATTTGCGAAGAGTTTGGAGATGAGCTTTATGTATGCAATCTTCGTTTTATGCAAAAGACTGTTTTCGCCGCTCAAACCCGTGACCTCAAACATATTCTTTATCAGGTGAAGTTGGAATTTGAGCAAGGATAAGATGTATGGCAAATTACATTTCAGGATTAAATTTGAATTCCATGAACTTTAGTAGTAGATAATGTAGTATGTTTAAGGTTCGGATTCTGAAAATAGAAACGTAGCCTTCTCAAAACAAAAAAAAAAAGTAGTGCAATCTGACCCGACCCGATTGAGGAGATCCGAAGAGGAAAAAAAGTCTGGTAACTCACGCGTAGGACTGAAAACAAGTTGAAACAAGTCAAATGAAGAAAACGTGCAATCACGTAATAATTTCCTTAATGAAAAATGATTACAAGATAATAACTATATCTACCTTCCATCTAATGACTATAATCAAGCTAATCAATCCCTACAAATTTGGTACAAAATATATACCATGATTACATAATGAATATCTACCATATCCAATTATCTACCATATACAACTATATCCAATTACAATAATGACAATAATGACATAATCTCTAATACTCCCTCTCAAGTTGGCGCATGGATGTCGAGCATGCCCAACTTGCTGCAAAAACGGCGAAAGAGGTCAGGACCAAGGGGTTTAGTGAACCCATCAGCTAATTGGTGTGACCCTGGAACCTTGCATGGGTGAATGAGACCGCTGGTGTAGTGTTGGCGAACAAAATGACAATCGATCTCTATATGATTAGTACGCTCGTGAAAAACAGGATTAGCCACAATGTGCAAGGCGGCTTGATTATCACACCGCAGTGGGACTGGTCGCATGGAGTAGAGGCCTAGATCGGACAAAAGCTGTCGAAGCCAAACAATCTCACTAGTAGCATTGGCCATGGCACGATACTCAGCTTCAACAGAAGACCGAGAGACAACCGGTTGTTTCTTGGAACGCCAAGACACAAGTGCATCACCAAGAAAAACCATATAACCAGAAGTAGAACGACGCGTAGTAGGACAACCAGCCCAATCAGCATCACAATAAGCATGTAGGCGTAACTGAGACTGAGCAGGGAAAAATAAACCTTGGCCTGGAGCACGCTTAAGGTAACGAAGTAAATAGAACACAGCATCCAAATGGCATTTGCGCGGAGCATGCATAAACTGACTAAGCGTATTAACCGCAAAACTGATGTCAGGACGAGTGACAGTAAGGTATAGTAAACGACCAACAATGCGACGATAAAAGGCAGGATCATCTAAAAGGGGATCAGTATCAGAAAATTTTCCCTTTTGATCCATGGGCGTGGCAGCAGTGCGGCTGCCAAGGAGGCCGCGTTCTGTCAGAATGTCAAGAACATACTTACGCTGATTTAGGACCATGCCAGTAGGAGACCGAGCAACTTCAATTCCAAGAAAATATTTAAGGGGACCCAAGTTCTTGATCTTAAACTTGTGATCAAGGTACGCCTTGAGAGCCTCAATACGAGAAATATCATTACCAGCAACAATGACATCATCCACATAAATCAAAACAATAACCATAGAAGATGAGGTGGTCAAAAGAAACAGAGACGGATCCGCATTAGACTGAGTATAACCAAGTGCAAGTAAAGAGGACGTAAACTTGGCATACCAATTCCGAGAAGCCTGTTTCAAACCATATAGAGACTTTTGTAACTTAAAAACACAATTCTCCCCCTTACGAGCTAAACCAGGCGGAATACGCATATACACATCCTCAGTAAGATCACCGTGTAAGAAAGCATTATTGACATCTAGTTGGTGAATGTACCAACCGCGCGCAACAGCAATAGCCAAAAGACACCGAACCGTGACTAGCTTAGCAACCGGAGCAAACGTTTCATGAAAGTCAACACCCTCAACTTGGGTATAACCACGCGTCACTAAACGAGCCTTATATCGCTCAACAGAACCATCAGGGTGATACTTGATCTTATAAATCCACTTAGAGTCAATGGTGCGTTTACCTGGAGGGAGGGGAACAACTGTCCAAGTATCATTGGCCTCCAGTGCGGCAATTTCACGCTGCATTGCGTCACGCCAATGAGCATGTTTAACTGCCTGCTTAAATGAAACTGGCTCATCGCCATTATTGATAGCCGCAATCAAACCATAATAAGAAGACGATAACCGAGCGTACGAGAGATAACTAGATAAGAGAAATACCGTAGAGTTTGCTGTGGGAGTGGTGGAAGCCTCGGATGGCACGAGAGAAGGAGGCAAAGCAATATCGAAATCTGTAAGGCGACGGGACAACTGACGAGTGCGCGTGCTACGAGTTGGGAGTAGCACGTTATCTGATGGGTGCGAATTAGCAGATGCCGACGGCGGGGAAAGTGCCGTCGGCTGAAGTCCGCCGGAGGCACCCGGCGAAGATGAGGCCGAAGCTGCCTCGGCTGGGACGTGATCAGCTGGCTCGGCTGGGGTGACGGCAGCCCAGTCAGCCGGAGAGGAAGTAGCAGGTACTGATTCTGTGACAGGAACGGGTTGAGCAGATACAGTAAACGGAAAAATATCCTCATAAAATGTGACATCACAGCTAACATATATTCGACGACTTGAAAGATCAAATATTTTATAACCCTTTTGTGTGTGAGGATACCCAAGAAATATGCCAGGCGCGGAGCGCGGAGCAAACTTGTCTCGTGCACCATGATAAGTGTACCCATAACAGAGACAACCAAAGACACGCAGATGATCATAAGAGGGCACACGACCAAGCAGAAGTTCATATGGTGTTTTATTTTGAAGAGAGACAGTAGGCATGCGATTAATAAGATAGACAGCAGTTAGGATACATTCCCTCCAAAATGACACAGGCAGATTCGCATGAAAACGAAGAGCGCGGGCAACCTCTAAAAGGTGTCGATGTTTGCGTTCAACTACACCATTTTGTTGAGGTGTGTGAACACAAGAAGTCTGAGCATCAATGCCATGTTCAGCAAAATAAGTGCGAATGTCATGACTAGTAAATTCTAAACCATTATCACTGCGAACCCGTTGGACAGGATGACCAAATTGTGTATGTGCCCAACGCAAAAAATGCAACAGAAAACGACAAGTATCAGATTTTGCTTGCATCAGATATACCCAAGTGCTACGACTGTAATCATCAACAATTGTCAAAAAATAGCGTGCCCTAGAAAGGCTAGGAGTTTTATACGGCCCCCAAATATCACAATGTATCAATTCAAAAGCACGACTAGTAATGCTAGTGCTGACAGGAAAAGGTAAACGAGTTTGCTTAGCTCGATTACAAGCATCACACAGAACATCTTTATTTGTAACTAAAATAGACGGAATGAAACGAAATTTAGACACAGGGAGATGACCCATGCGACCATGCCAAAGAGATGCAGATGACTGGGTTACTGCAGGTGCTGCAATGGCCGAATGGTTTATGAGGTGGTAGAGGCCATCACGCTGCTTACCCACTCCAATCAGCTTCCTCGAGGGTATCTCCTGCACAGCACAAAAATTCAAACCAAATGTCAGTACGCAATTTGAATCTTTCACCAATCTACTCACAGAAATGAGATTGAATGCGAACTCTGGAACACCCAAGACACCATGAAGAAGTAAGGTGTCTGACAGTCGGACGGTCCCAACCGCACGGACCGCGACATGCGCACCATTCGGAATTTGAACGGTTGCAGTCAACTTATCAGTAGTGACAGATGTGAGCATAGACAAATCATTGACAATGTGTGCATTAGCCCCACTGTCTAATATCCAACCAAACCGTGAATTAAGAGAAGAAGAGACAATACCTGTGTCCTGCTTTGTTGTAGACGGCAAAGAGGGGCCAAAATTACCTCCGTTCAATTGGTCAATAAATTGTGCCAAGTGATGTTGTTGAGCGAGGGTGAGGCCGGCAAACGTGGGTGGCGCAGCCTGCGCGTCGGAGACAACCGATGCTGCCATTCCTTTCGTTACAGCCGTGGACGATCCGGACCCTGCAGGAACCTTACCTCGGCGACCATGATTCCAATTAGCAGGGTAACCAATCAAATCAAAACAGGTTTCACGGAGGTGACCAATTTTACCACAATGTTGGCACCGTGGTCGCTCCCCCTTTCCTTTGAACTTGGATGTTCGGCCATCCTGAGGTGCCTGCCAGGTGGCAAGAGCCGCTGCATCGAACTGTGGGACAAGGCTCTGAGCCACAGTTCGTTGCTTCTCTTCCTGCGCCACAATTGCATACGCACGACCAAGTAAAGGAAGAGGATCAATACTTAGAATATGAGAGCGTACCGTACCAAAAATTTCGTCTAGACCCATGAGAAAATCGAAGACCATTTCTTTCTCACGCATCTTTTCCATGGCCTTGGACATCCCATACGTGCAAAGCCCACAACTACAAATCGGGATTTCATCAAAAGATTGAAGCTCTCCCCAGAGAGCTTTGAGACGGCCATAGTACACGGACACTGTGCTCTTGTCCTGACGAAGTGAAGCTATGGCACGACGTAACTCATACACGCGAGCATCAACACCTTGCGTGAAACGTTCTTCCAAGTCAAGCCACACCTCCTGGGCGGACTCTGCATGAGCAGCAGTCCCTTGGAGCTCCTTCACAAGTGAGTTGGACAACCACGCTAACACTAGCGCATTACATTGCTGCCAAACGGAATAATTGGCAGAGGCAATATCCGGACGTTGGATACTGCCGTCAACGAAACCTGCTTTGTTCTTCGATCGCAAAGCATTGACAAATGACTTCCGCCAAATGAAATAATTCTCGCCATTCTCTCCCAACGGTTTGAGTGACAAAAAGGAGACCGGGATGGTCAGAGGGATGCAATAGTATGCAGATTTGGGATCGGTGGTGGTGAGAGGTACGGTGGCGGTATCGGTGGTGTAGCCGGATACATTGGCAACAGCCATGGGTTCGCCGGAAAATCAACGTCGGCGGCGGCGGTTGGTGGTGGGAAAAGTTAGGTCTCTGATACCATGAAGAAAACGTGCAATCACATAATAATTTCCTTAATGAAAAATGATTACAAGATAATAACTATATCTACCTTCCATCTAATGACTATAATCAAGCTAATCAATCCCTACAAATTTGGTACAAAATATATACCATGATTACATAATGAATATCTACCATATCCAATTATCTACCATATACAACTATATCCAATTACAATAATGACAATAATGACAATAATGACATAATCTCTAATATCAAATAGCGAATTTTTAAGTTTGGAATCATTTAAGTAAATGAATAGTTTGACTCAGCTCGTTTGATATAATGAGCTTCAAAATTTGTTCGAATTTGGTTCAAAACGTTATAACTTTTTAGACGAGCCAAACAGTTTGCGAAACAGTTCCATTCGTTTTAGCAAAATAATCTATTTAGATGTTCGAACTCAACACATTTAATTAAAAGTATCAAATAAACTCGAATCAAATACGAATCAAACTCGAACTGTTCGTAAACAATTTAGTTCGCTGAACATCCCTAATCACGCGATACTGGAAATCATACGCTTGCATTACCATTGGTTTCTAGGTTAAAAGGTAGACATACACAATGTGTACCCCTGTTTCAAACACAGCTACTGTTACACTTGCTGCTTAATAAACTACAGCAACAGAGAACGTTCACACTCAAAGGAAAAACGAAAATACACGCTACATTTTATTTCCTGAAGACCGTTGGCTAAATATAGCCTTGCAAATAACAAACTGTCCTACGATTAAGGAACCCATTACTTTCACTTAATCAACTTCCTACACTACTTTAACAAACTTCCTAAAAACTTGGGATAACCTTTGACTAATTAAAAAACGACAGCTTGACACTAAAAACTAAACAACCGAAAACTACTATTACTGCTAGCTGGTGTTGTAGTCCTCAATACTCCCTCTCAGCACCAGCTTCTTCTTCACTAATCACATTAAGCTTGCTGCAGAACTCCAACAGCTTATTACCATTGACTCCTTTAGTAAACGCATCGGCAATCTGCTTTTCAGTATTGACATGGTGTAAAGCAATCTCTTCTCTCAAGACTTTCTCTCTTATAAAGTGATAATGTATCTCCACATGCTTCGTTCTAGCATGAAAAACAGGATTTTCTGCTAGCTGTATTGATGACAGATTATCGCAATACATAGGAATGGGGTAGCTGACTTGTTGACGTAGATCCCTCAGTAGTTGCACTAACCACACACACTCTTGAGCTGCCATTGCAGCTGCTCTATACTCCGCTTCTGTAGTTGACAAAGAAACTGTAGGTTGTCTTTTACTACACCAAGAAACTGGTCCAGATCCAAGCAGAAACACATACCCCGTGGTTGATCTCCGAGTGTCATGATCGCCAGAGTAATCAGCATCGCAGTATCCATTTAATTTTAGCTCAGAACTACGATTGTACATAATACCATAACTAACTGTACCCTTTACATATCTCAAAATCCGTCTAACTGCTTCCAAATGAGGCTTTCTAGGAGCTTGCATATAACGACTCACTAATCCAACGGCATAAGATAAATCTGGTCGTGTTAACGTTAGATAAATGAGACTTCCAACCAGTTGTCTAAACATCACACCATCATTTAACTCCTTACCTTCATAGGCACATAACTTGGTGTTGGGTTCTACGGGTGAACTTACTGACTTACACTGTACCATCCCAAATTTCTTAAGCAAATCTTCTGCATACTTCTTTTGATGAAGAAATATTCCCTCTTTTGTTTGATCAACTTGCAGCCCCAGAAAGTATCTTAACAGTCCAAGCTCCTTCATTTGAAATCGAGTAGAGAGATTTTCCTTGGTTAGTGCAACTTCTCTCTCAGCGTCTCCTGTCACAATTAAGTCATCCACATACACTAGTACCACAGCCAGTTTGCCTTCAATACTTTTAACAAACAAGCTTGAATCTGCTGCTGTCATAGAATAACCACTAAATGTAAGAAATTCGGATATTTTTCCATACCATGCTCTTGGTGCCTGCTTTAATCCATAAAGAGCTTTCTTGAGTTTGCAAACATACTCAGGGTGAGTTGGATCTTGAAATCCCAGTGGTTGATTCATGTATATTTCTCTATCCAATTCTCCATTCAAAAACGCGTTTTTGACGTCCAGCTGCCATAGATTCCACTGCTTACTGGCTGCCAAGCTAAGAAGAATTCGTACAGTTGCTAACTTGGCAACAGGGCTGAATGTCTCGTCATAATCCAGACCATATTCTTGTGAGAAACCACGAGCCACCAACCTTGCTTTAAACCGTTCAATGGTCCCATCAGTTTTCTTCTTTAGCCTGTATACCCACTTGCAAGAGACGGGCTTTACCTCTTTTGGTTTAGGAACCAATTCCCACGTTTGGTTGTGTTGAAGTGCAGAGATTTCTTCCTCCATAGCTTTGATCCAAGCAGGATTGGAAGCGGCTTCTTCAAATGTCTGAGGTTCAAGTATTTCTCTTTCTTCTACCAATGCTGCATTCGCATATCTTGGATTTTCCCGTCGTATTCTTGTAGATCGTCTAAGTGTATTAGTTGACTCACCATTTGCTGGTTGATGCACACCAGTTTGCCAAGGATTGCCATCTTCTTCTTCCTCTGCGTCACTTTCTTCTTTACTTGCATCTAGCTTAACCTGAGCTGGTTGCTCTTCTACTTGGATATCAGTTGTGACTCTTGATACCTCTTTATCCGAAGACCACCAAGAAGATGCCTCATCAAAGACTACGTCTCTTGATACGTAGCATTTTCTAGTAACTGGATCACAGCATCTCCACCCTTTTCTTTGATTGTCATAGCCAACGAAAATGCACTTTACAGCTTTCTTATCCATTTTGTTTCTCAAATGAGCTGGAATAAATACATAACATATGCATCCGAACACTCTAAAATAACTTGCTGAAGGGGTTCTACCAAAGCATTTCTCAAAGGGTGAGAGGAAATCTAACCTTTGTTGAGGTAGTCTGTTGGTTATATAAACTGCTGTTTGCATAGCCTCAGCCCAAAAATATCCCGGAACATTTTTAGCATGTAGCATACTCCTACAGACTTCTGCAAGATGTCTGTTTTTACGTTCAGAAACACCATTCTGCTGAGGTGTATTCGCACATGTGAGCTGACGTTTAATATGATTCTTCAAAAGGAATTCAGTGAACTCTGCTGAGAGATATTCACCTCCGTTGTCTGTACGCAAGCATTGCACCTTCTTACCCACTGCAGCTTCTGCCTCAGCTTTAAATTCCTTGAACTTGCTAAACGTTTGTGACTTCTCCTTCATGAAGTATATCCACACGTACCTAGAATAATCATCTATAAATGTCACCATGTACCTCATTCCCTTTATTGAAGCTTGCTTGACAGGACCGAATACATCAGAATGTATTGTTTCAAGAACATGTTGGGCTTTATACTTTGATTCCTCATACGGCAACTGATGAGCTTTTCCATATTGGCACCCTCCGCAAACTGTATCCGTTCTTATTTCAAGGTTTGGTAATCCTCTCAGCATTGATTTCTTGATTATCATGTCTAGTTTAGAATAACTGACGTGTCCTAACCTCATGTGCCACAAATCTCCAGTCTCATTCTTTTTGGCTTTGTTTATGTAAGCAGCTTCTGCTGACATTACATAAACTGACTCTACTTTCCTTCCTTTCATTAAAGGCTCTTCTTTAACCTCTATATTATGAAAAACCTTGACATCTTCTGGACC
Organism: Eustoma russellianum; assembly: GCA_036186865.1. Lineage (NCBI taxonomy): Eukaryota > Viridiplantae > Streptophyta > Magnoliopsida > Gentianales > Gentianaceae > Eustoma > Eustoma russellianum. Next base: position 2,668,323 of record AP025064.1, on the reverse strand, counting down.
AAACAACACGTAATGTCCCTTTGCAGTGAGTTGTGCAACTGACATCAGGTTTCTTTTCATCCCAGGTACGTGATAAACGTGGTTAAGAGGTACCTGGACAGTTTGGTGTTGAAGAGGCACTTTTGAATTTCCAATATGAGCTATTGGAAGCCTTGTGTTGTTTGCTGTTACAACCACCCGATTGCCCTTGTATTCAGTCACATCTTTAAGTTTTGCTTCATCACCAGTCATGTGATTTGAACAACCTGAGTCCACTATCCATTCTTCCTCAAAATTAACTTGAGATGTTACAGCTGAGGTGAATGCAAGCTCCTTTGCAACAGCTTCTTCCTCAACAGCCAGCAGGGCTTCAGCATCCCAAACTTCTTCTGCGCTTGAGACTGCCATATTGCTTTCAACAATTCTCTTCCTTGACCAGCAGTCTTTGGCCCTGTGTCCTTTCTTCCCACAACTGTAGCACTTGCCTTCAAATTTCTTCCTGCCTTCACTGCCTCTTGAATTTCTGCCTTCACTGCTTCTTGCATTTCTGCCTTCACTGCTTCTTGCACCTTCAGCTTGTCCACTGCTCTCTCCTTGTTCTTTTTGTTTTGAACTTGAATAGGCACGCTGCTTAAAATTCCACCTGCTTTTGTTAACTGAGAGAGCTTGTTCATCGTCTTTCAGTGACATAGCACTCATTTGCTTTGCCAATGCCTCTTGTCCGGCCAGCAGGTTTTCAAACTCTACAAGTGATGGCTGCTTGGGCCATCCCTGTACCGCAGCAACAAAGCCTCTAAACTCAGGTTTCAGACCATGAGTTATGATCCTCTTCACTCTCGTATCTCCTATAGGAGCCTCAGGATCTAACTCTGAAATTTCTCTGCACAGTGTTTTTATTTTGTGAAAAAACTGAGCAATCGACATGTCACCTTGAGTTGCAGACAATAGCTCCCCTTCAAGAAGCTGAAGTCTAGTATCATTTCGTTTAGAGAACAGACTTGCAAGAGTGTCCCAAGCTTCCTTTGGTGTCTTAGCCTCGCGTATATGATCCAATATGTCTTCTTCAATTGTTGTCTTCAAGGCAAACATGGCTTTGCCAGCCTTTATTTTCCACTTGCGCAGCGCACCATTGGCATCATCTTCTGGTGGTGTCACCTCACTACCTTTTACCACTTCCCATAAATCCTGTCCTTGCATATAGGACATCATACATGTAGACCATGTATTATAGTTTTGGTGACTCAGTTTCTTAACACCACCAATCACTTGCAAGTCACTCATCTTTATGCAGTTTAGGCTAGAAACTTTCGAAACACAGGCTCTGATACCAGAATGTTACACTTGCTGCTTAATAAACTACAGCAACAGAGAACGTTCACACTCAAAGGAAAAACGAAAATACACGCTACATTTTATTTCCTGAAGACCGTTGGCTAAATATAGCCTTGCAAATAACAAACTGTCCTACGATTAAGGAACCCATTACTTTCACTTAATCAACTTCCTACACTACTTTAACAAACTTCCTAAAAACTTGGGATAACCTTTGACTAATTAAAAAACGACAGCTTGACACTAAAAACTAAACAACCGAAAACTACTATTACTGCTAGCTGGTGTTGTAGTCCTCAGCTACCCCGCTCATTTATGTGTTCCCTCTGATGGCATTGACTTTAAATTTGACAATTAAAATTAAACAATAGAATTAAGCACAGAATTCAATGATACCATAACTCGACCACATTGTAAGAACATGGAGACCTATGATTTAATACCACTTATATTTCACCAGTGATATATGTTAGGAAATTGATGGAAACTAGCAAGAATATGAACAAAGTATAAGCCGAGACGAGTTTCGTGATAACTCTGTTCTTAAAGCAATTTAGCCTCTATCAATGAGCAACATAGACAACGAGACTAATGCTTTCCAAGATATAACGGCTTTCTTATTTTTCTTTGCTCTAGGAGAAGAAGATTGAACTTGATGTTGAAGAGATTAATAAGGAGATTGTAGAAGAAGAAGAAGAAGAGAGAATGCTGAGAACTTCTTAGTTTTGCAAGATTTTTGTTGTATATGTTGAATATACCAAGGTCTACTATATATACACCTTGGGATGTGTTAAAGACACTTTTTAAAACTTGTCTCAGCCTCTTTTCAACCCTTAATGTCAGTTGTTTACTGTTCATAGGCAAAGGGAGATGAACCTTGGACCAAAGGATGCAATTCAATATGAAAAGTTCTGTCCGTTGGCAAATCAATCGATCACATCGATTGATCGATGTGATCGATCGAAGTAGGACAAAAACTTTCAATTATCATTCTGCCTTACATCGATCGATCTATGTCCCTTATATGGATCGATCAAAGTCCTCCAGAACACTTAACTTCATTCCATCTTTCACTTGGTTCGATCCAGTCTAAACATGGATCGATCCAAGTGACCTATTTCAAATTTAAAGTGTTTCAAATATCACATCAATTTCTCAAACAACCTCAAATATGTTCTATATAAGTTTGGAGCACACAGTAAATTACTTTAACATACTTTTCCAACAATATATAGGTAAAATTACCACATAAACTATAGGAGGCTAATTTAAATTTTAAAAAGTTCAGCAAACTCTCTATCCCTTGGGATGAAAGTATTGTTTGCCTGTCTTTCACCCTTTTCAGATCCTAACCATAGTTTTTCATGTCGTTGGGATATGTTGGGTATGATTGTTGTTGTTGTTGTAAGCAAAGACGAATATTTGTACTTTGTGCTTCAGGGATTGTACCTTCTTATTGATATGTAAAGTGTTATTTCTGTTTTGACGCAACAGACCACATCGAGCCACCGGCCGAAGCATGTGGCACCATAATGCTATCTAAAAATATTATTCACTATAATCCTATAATATTTTGAGAAAATTTTGATTATGTCTTTATAATCTAATTTTTTTAGGCAAATCCCCATTAGACGTGTTGAATGTGCCCCTTGATAAAATTGTATTATATTCGTGTTGGTTGTGTCCCAAACCCATAACATTATGAATCCATCACCACGTGTGATTGAAATTAGTTAAGAACACATATGACTAAATTCACAATTATGGTACTGAGGTCCTGAATACATGATCCAATAGTTCTGGTGGCGGAAGTTCGAGAGATTGGGGAGAGTTCGATTCTTGTTCCAAACAAGATTTTTGACTCTCTTTTTAGGTAAGTGCATGGTATTGGAGCTCCACTGATTGCAGTGGGCTCTTTGTGTGGCTGACTGAGCAGTTCAAACTCTGCTATTGTGGGCATTGAACACCTGACTTTCATCCCTATCGCGCCGTAGGACAGGCTGACAAAGGTCCAATTCCGTTTCGGTCATAAACCAATTATGGTACTGTGTTGCTTTTGTTCTGCCGAATGAACGTATGATCTTAAGCAATTTTCTGGTTTCTTTCAGTGTATGTATATGACCAAATATCTTGAGTTTATGTATGGCAAGAATTTTGATTTGACTGGACTTACCTCGAAGATTTGTAACGACTATAAATCTTGGATATTAATGACTCGATTATATGGGAAGAAATATTAAAGTATGTTGCATATTTTTGAAGATTTGGATTATAATTGCACGTGAATAAACTGTTTTTAAAGGATGAATCCGCTGGACACGAATCACTAGATGGGAAGATTAGTATAATCCCCTGACATATTAAGCGAATAAAATCACGATTATACTTGTGATCCTAAACCATTATTAAGTAGATTTCAGTTTATACATGTCAACCACATGCCTAAAGACAGTTTAAGCATTTGGAGCTTTTTCGGTATATAATATTCTAGATCAAAAGGTCAATACCCTTGGTCCCGTGGGTTTACCCGTCCCAGTCTCAAGGACCTTCGTGGATATAAATCAAGAAATTAACGGCTTTCTAGGTTGGTAAGACTTTGTCAGAGACCTGCTGCAAGATGTTTAGACAAAGTCTTAACGGTTAGTGTATTTCACTGTGTTCTCCACTACGATTTCTTTTTTCTTTAAATGTGAAAATCCGATCAATATTTTTTTTGTTTTTTCTTTATTTTCTGATATCACAGTTACGGTTAACAAGTTTGAATCAGAAATTTTCCATCATCCTTCCATGAAGATAATAAAAGACAGATATATTGGCAAAAGTAATTAGTACAGACGTATGAGCAACAATATATGACAAGTCTATTTATTTAAGATCATGATGTAATAACATACAATAAAGAAAAATAACCCAACTTTCAATTGTTATCCAACTTATGAAACCGAAAATAATAGCAGCAAGACAATTCCAAGGAAATGAAATTACATTTTTTTAAATAATCGAAATCATCTCTGCTAACCCTACTTAGCCTTGGTGCAATCAGTTGGCGAGAAAGAAAGCTCCGAACTCTCAACATCATACTCTATGAGGAAATCCATCTGAGAAAGATTTCCAAAAATGGCAATTTCCTGTGCTGGGACAATCGTCAAGCAAACCAAACCTTCACTAACTTCAAGAAAAGTGTTCAATGGAGGCAGCACAACATCAGCACCATCAAAATGGAAAACAAGATTGGGAAAATTGAGGTTTTTGTTAGCACTTTTATAGCAAAGTCCAAAAGTCCCACTTGGATCACGAGAAGGTTCTGCTTTGATGACCTTTTGCAATCTTGATTCCAAACCTTCGTATAATTCTAGAGGAATAAAAGTTAATGTCGTCCCAGAATCAATGATTATATTGCCTTCAGAAGAGCCTGGAAGTTTTTTCAGGTAAATCTTTTCACTTTCACTACTTGAATTTCCCACTGAAACCGCTTCTAGAGAGAGAAAATAGAACGTGTCAGGTGTTGATTTGATCAGCGGGGTCGTTACTTTACCAGGACCTGAAGACGATGGGTCAATTCCAAAACTGATTTTACTGGATACAGATTTGTCAATGGGGACCAAACAGTACGAGAATCTTTTTGGTACCGTTGAACTAAACTGGTTGACAATAGAAAGGGAACCATCACCAAGGCCGATGATCCCCGAGGCAGTCTCGTTGAAAGTGCCTGAATTCTGATGGCCACAACCAAATGTGACATTTGGAAATGAAACTTTCTTTCCATTGCTTGATGAGAATGTGAATGTTTCCTCAGCAAGATCACCAATGCTAGTAGAGGAATCTCCATAACTTAATTGGTATGTACATCTGTTGGCACGGTCGCAAGACGACGTATCAAGGGCTCGACATTTCGACGATTGACAAGGTAATTGTCGGTAAGTGGACGTTTTTTTGGGATCAAATAAAGGGTCATTTTGTTTATAACATTTCGTGCATGGCTTGCACTGTGTCCATGAAACGTCGCTTCCCGTATCAGCAATTGCATTGATGACGAGAGGAGGTGTACCTATGGACACTTGCATAAGGTATTCGCCTCCGATTCCTGTGACTGGAGAGTCAAAACCCGACGCTGATGGCGCAATCGCCGACGATGCTGATAATGACGATAACGTTTTCGAACGTGCATGTTTAAAATAAGCTGCACGAGAGAAAGATCGATCGAATGACTTCTTTAACCTCTCAAAGTGAGAGCTTGATGATAAGAAGGCATCGGTCGATACTTTTTCCGAGTCACGACGGATTAGATCAGTAGTGAAACCAGTGTTTTGGCATTGGATTTGTGGGATTCCCAGAGGATTAAGGAAGGCTAAAGCAACCAAGAGAATAGATAGAGTAGCCATTGAGCAAGGAACTGAGATTTGGGAGATGGTTATGGTACAATTTATAGAACTTTCGAAGGAGAAGAGTTCTTTTACGTACAAATCAAACCTGAAAAGTCACAGCTTGTGGGCACAAATATATTCACCATTGACATATTTGGAAATTTTAAGGAAACTATTATGGTACGATATCTTCCATGGTAAAGTCTCATGAGGATTCACTCGAGGATCCGCATGTATATATGGTAAGAGATCATTGATTGATTATCTTTCTTAGTAAATTATTTCAGAATTAAAGGCATAATATCTCACTTCTTTATGTTCCCATATCAGGGTTTGTACCCAACCAGTAAAAGTCATGTCATTTCCGGTCTCAGTACGGATTTATGCAACCATATAAACATATACATGTATTACAATAAATCATAGTCGAATTCCAATGAATCATAGTCGAGAAGAAAAATTTTCAGCACGTCTGGTTCCAACATAATACAAATAGGAAACTTTGTAACGTGTGTCAAATATGCACAGCATGTCGAAAAATAAGCACATCACGTAATAATACACATCTTTTTTTAGTTTCATATCCGAAACGCTGATATAATTTGATCATGATCTTCGGATAATTAATGTAGCTTGACGAAAAATTAAAAATGAATGTAGGAGTCATTTGTTTTTCTAAGGTGCGTCTACCATAAAGTTTAATTAAATAGATTTTAACAACAACCATAACATTACCTTATTGTCTTAGAGGCTCCGTCTATGACATGGTATGGGGGTCGGATGTAAGCAAACATACTCATGTATTAGAAACACACAGGTTGTGTGTTAAATTAAACATTAATTAGTTTATGTTAATAGTAGGCCGTTGTGTGATTCAACAAAGTTAAGAGACTAATAACGCTTTAGCGGATGGTTGTTACCAAAAATGATGGCCAAATATAATTGGATACGAGTATTTGTTAGCCATCAACCATGAAATGATTAGTCTGTTCATCATAGTTTTTTTTTTTTTTTGTTTCTTTGAAAAGATTAAACATCATAGTTTAAAAAAGATATTGGATATTTGACATGCACAAAAGCAACATATTCACATGTTTACATTTGATAAATTTTGAAAATCAAACATGATATGTCGCTTAATAGTAGAATGATAATGAGTGTGAAAATCAAAATTTGGCATGTAAATATCGTTTTCATGAAATATATGAAAAGATTATATCACAAATCAATAATAATAATATTCAAAAAATGGATAACTTTAAAGGGAAAAAGTTGTATGAGGAGATCCGGTCTCTATTGCGGGAGGGTCAAGAGATGGACAATTATTTTTCAGATTTTACAAAACAACAATGTTACCCCATTGTCTTAGAGGCTTCCGCCAATGGCTGAGTATGGGAGGGTCGGATGTACGCAACTATACTTATGTGTTAGAAACACACAGAGGTTGTTTCCCGATTACCTATAATGAAAATTGCGTCAAGCTGCGTCGATCAACTGCTATTGCACAATATACGAAGTGCAACCAATTTAATAAGGAATACAAAATAAACGAGGTTCATGTGTGTCAAGGGGCAGAAACTTGTAGTCTTTTATTTCAGGAAAATGCCCGAAGCAGCTACATTTTAATGGAAAATTGCATTGTATTCACAAAAACAACAAAAAGACCATTGTCTAATATGAAGAATTCATGAGATTGCATTTTTTTTAATCTACATTGAATGATTGTTACAAACATTTTGCCTCCTCTCATTTGCTTAAAATTTTTATGGGTTTCACGTTGTTTTTTATAAAACCTTCTCGTAAAATTTTACAACATTTTCGGTACTTTTAGTAGATGTTAGCTCTCTCTACTTTGATTTATGTTGATGAAGTAGATTTTCTTGCGTCTTTCTTACTCTCTTAAACCTATGTATCTTTCTCTCATGCATTTCTGCGTTCATGGTTCGATATTTTGGTGTCCTAGGCGTAGATGAACCACACCAATCCATCCCGAATTTGATGGTTAAACTCTATTACGGTGACGATACTGTAGGGGAGGTTCTGTTAATGTACAAAAATAACGTATTCTTTGGTACCAGTCTATGAAGAGGATATTATTAGGATTCATAATACACACATATATACATATAGTATTAAAATTTACTCCTTTTCCTATCAAATCAATGTAACGGCGAATCCCTTCTTTTTTGCTGCCATTATTAATGTTTCTAGACAAAGTATGTATGCCGTTACGTTATCAATATTGAGTCTCTACCTATATTTACGCTTGGAACCCCTTTTCTTCTCAATCCATTGCCCACCGTCTGTCGCCTCATATAGTCTCACCATCCCCATGTTGCCATGTATTGGGCAGTGGGCAGTGAGGTAAGGATAAAATGGGTGAGGAGATCACATCCCCTAATGAGTCCTACCTGTGTGATGTTTTTATAGGATCTACTAACATGGTGTAATGATGTTTGTTACTCATCTTAAACAGAATCTTTTAGTCCTAAAAATTTTTAGTCCAGCCCAATGTCCCCATTGCATTATAAGGGACAACTAGTAAACTATGATATTTCAAACTAGAAGATTGCATCACAAAAAGAGACCAAATTTTCTAGTAATAAAAATTCATGGTTCATTTTTCATACCCTAAAAATGCAGGAGTCTCACATATGTAGGACATAACCATGAGTGGACCAAGATGTTTGGGACGAGTCTAGACAAGATTATGGGTGTTCAGCGAACTGAACTGTTTGCGAACAGTTTGAGGTTGATTTGTATTTGATTTGAGTTTGTTTGTTAATTTTATTTAAACGAGCCGTGTTCGAACACCTAATTGGATTCGTTACTTAAATTAGCGAACTGTATGCGAAATGTTCAGTCGTTTGAATAGTTATGACGTTTTCGAGTCGAATGCGAACAAATTTTGAAACTCGTTACAGCAAACGAGCCGAGTCTAACCGTTTGTCAAACGAAACAGATCCAAATTCGAAAACATAACATGTTTCATCTGTGATATTCTCAAATTACAATAGTTCATCTGTGATAAATCGAATGAATTTTTTTTCTATTGAGTCAAATATTTGTTGAAATTAGACATGCTCAAGATTTTTCAAAAATGTAATAAAATGTTCCAGTTGGGGTCATCAAATCTTCACATTTGAAATAAACTACACGCTTAACTATGTAAATACAATACATAATCAAATATATAACACAAAATAGCTGATACAAAAAATAAATATCTTTTATATTATATGTTGGAAAAATGCTCGATAACTAATCTTCAAGCGACAAGACGTTTGAATTCGACTCATTTTTCATAATGAGTTGTTCCAATTTAACTTCATTTTTTTAAATGAACTATTTTACGAGCTGAACACAAATAATTTATAAACTGTTTACCTCATTTAAATATAATTTTATAGTACATAATCGAAATGGATTCCAGGAGTGGTAACAGGAAAGAAAATATATTTTTATAGTACATAATCGAAATGGATTCCAGGAGTGGTAACAGGAAAGAAAATATATTCGAAAAAGAGAGGAAAAAAGAAAAGAGTGTCTTGTCCGACTCTTTGATACTTTTACGGAAAAACTTGAGAAAACGTGAAATCTCACCAGGGAGGGTTTACCGTTATAACTCCACGAATCATGTGTGGAGGATGCTGGTTGGATGAGATCTTATACAGTTACTCACATAAGGTGTCCCATCATAAATCAGACATTTGGCCTAACAAGATAGTAACATCTACACTGTGTGCGTTATTATATTTGAATTCTTGACTTCTTTAAACAAATCATAACCCAAATAACAATTTAACTATCCTCTTGGTCACTTTTATGAAAAACTCCAAAGTCATGAGTTAGCCGTTGTGAGAGACTGATCCCGCAATTTCTTCACCAAAAGGCAAAACCCACATTTCCCCAAATCATCAAAAGGAATTGCACTGTTTCCACTGCGCGCAGCTTAGTAAAAATGGCCGATTTTTCATTTCTTTCTGACAGCGATAATGAGAAAGCAGTAGAAGAACTACTCTCACAGGCAGCAGACGGTGCTATCCTAGAACAAATTGCAGCAATAAATTGCTCAGGGTTTACCGATTCCGTCTTACCAACTCAGCTTGAAACACGGTTTCACAAGCTCAAATCTTTTCCATCAGTGGCCTCAAAGCCAAATCCTGTAATTCGTAGCCACTCTGCTGCTTGTTCGGAGATCAAGAACCCAAATAAAGACAAAGATGACGATGCAACAACCACGGATTTGAAGGAGGGGTTTGATGAGAATTTGGAATCAAGGGTTACTTCGAGAATTGGGAAATCAAAGGGGGTTTCAGGAAAAGATGAGATTTTTATCAATTCTGTGAAGAATTCAAATGGGGAAAAGGCGTTGAAAGAAAATGTGGAACCTGGGATCGACTTCTTTCCTATGAAATCATCTGATTTTTCTCCAGAATATAAAGGGTTCTGGGATGCTGAGAGAAAACAGAGTAGAAAAGGAGTTGAGTTAAAATCTCCTTCAGGATTCTCTTCATCGCCTTCAAATGACTCAACAGAGTCCTTGTCTCCTCCTCAAAGAAGCGGTTGTTTGTGGTGTTCTCCCAAAAGGGTTTCAAAAAATAAAAGCAAAAGCTGCAAGAGTTTGGGAAGTAGCCGTCATTTTGGGAAGAGTGCCAAGGGGAATGAGCTTTTAGGAGACTTCAACAGCTATTTGGAGAGAAATCAACAGAAGTTGCTAAAGAAAGCTATGAAGGAGGAGGAAAGGATATGTAGAGAAGCTGAGAAAATTGTTAAAATGGCGAAACAAGCCTCTGCTAGGGTTGAAGTCTCTGGCATTGAAGACGAGCTCAGTGATACAGGAAGTTTATAGTGATAGTGGTTATGACTATCTTTTTGTGCCTCTACTTGGTTGAGTTTCATAATCACCTTAATGATCATACTGGTTTATGCATAGATATATTTTGCTTCCTTGTCGTTATCTGGTATAAAGATGTATGGCTGTGTGTTACATGCATGTGATCCATTGTTCAAGAGATCAACATTATGTAGTCTTTGTGTCACAAGGTAATATCTTGCAGTTCGTTACTAAGTCATGTTTTTCATATATTATTGCGTTAGCTTGGTTCTACTTACAGAATATGTCGTACTCTGCATGCACTTTTCATTTCGCTGCACAAGCTGGCTTAGTGATTCTCATTACTGCAGACAGATGAATAACAAGTAGTAGATTTAGAGGCTTTTGATCCTGATTTTAAGAAGCTAACTGCAAATGGATTTATTGGATGATAAAAATATGATTACAAGTGAACTTTATTGCTACCCTTGAGTGTGACCGTGGGGCTGTAAATATGGAGATATGGAAAGGAAAGAAATGTTTGAAGGATAGTCTTGAACTGGAGTATACGCTTATTTAGATTCAAGAACTTCATGTGTGAAGGTGAGCTAGTGAATGAGAAAAAAAATTGGGTATGCAGCCATTAGAGGTTCTTGTTTGTGTAGTAATGGTGGAGAATGGGGAAGACCCTTTGATTAACGACCCTCCTTTCCCACCTCAGATGGTTCTCAATCCTCTATGCTACAAAGATATATCTGCTCAAAAGGTTTATTGCTTTTGATTTATTGGAAGAGCATTCTGGTCATGGCAAATTGGAATGGCTCTCATAGGTCGATTAGTGTTTTTTCTTTCCTTGTTCATATTATCCTCGGAGTATTTTATCATGTTTTGCTGTCCAGTGGTAGATGTCAGCTTTATGGCAATAAGACATAGGATAAGCATGCATAAGAATTGAATAATAAGAGGCCTGACTCAGCTGAGCACGTTAGTTAGTTGGTAACGTATATCGTTTCAGAGAACTTCTAAGAGCCTTTCTCTCCAACCTCTGGGTTGCGTACATCCGACCCAAATACCACGATATAAGCAGGAACTTCTAAGACAACGGTAATGTTTGTTGTATCTCTCTTTTTTTTTTGTTTATCTTTTTTTCTTTGCAAGGGGAAGGGCAATGTTGTGGCAGTTATGAAATGGGGTGAAGCTAGAGCAATGGGAGGAAAAAATTAATATCCAAATTATTGATTGAAGAAAGTAAACTCCGTATTTGTGAACTTGAAGACTTTGAAGTTAAGTCTGTAGTTGGATCCTTGGTGAAGTTATTGGTACAATGCAGTGAACATTACAACTTCAAGGCTTTGAGAACAGCCTTCCTATACCTCCTTCACTTACATCAAAACAAAACAACCTGCGCACTATCAGCGAGGCTAGTAAGCAGAAATGACGTGATACAAATAAGCACCATTTTCTCTATTAACTTTGTTCAATTTTATCCATATAGATGCAGATAATCTTATGTCTACCATAATCTCTTGGAATTTTAAGAATGCTCTTGCACTCTTGGTGGTGAAACCTCACATTTGTTTCCTGCTAGATGCCATATACGGTAGCTGCCAGGGCATGTAAGACCAAATCTTTGTGGAACTTTGACTTCAATGTTTTTCCAGTGGATGAATCAGTGATCACTTCCCTAGAAATGCACAGGTAAAAAGAAAGATGTGGCCGGGTCTAATGCAGTTTGGCAACAGAGCAACCACTGGTACGAGATAATCATGATGTCGCATTTCTGCAACTTGTCTTGCTGGTTGGAGCCTTTCCAACATGGCTATGCAAAGTACCGCAGGGTATCATCTAGATACGTGTTTCCTTGGTCATTCTGGACAGGTGCATGAGACTTCATGGATTTGTGAGTTTTGGCCTTCAATTGCACTAGTCTCACTGAATTGCTTTGTCCCTCAGTATTGCCATGAGATCTCCATATTCCTGCTTCACTTCATTGCATCTGGTTGTACAAGTAGTATATAATCACGTGTTAATGTCTCTATAGAAACACATACAGATAAGCATACATATATATACATACATGTACGTAAACAAACCAGTACATGCACATTACATGTATGTGTACATGTATAAGTAAATAAACAAGTATATAAGTGCGTACACATGCATAGACACATCTACATGTACTCTTCTTCCGATTTTTTTTTTTCTATATCAAACAAACCAACATACAATTTAAGAAAAGTTAATTAAACACTTATTTAATGTATGTATGTGTATATATAGTGTGTGTGTATAAAATTAGATATACACACACACACACACACATATACACATATTATATATTATATTATATACATCCATATTTACCGCTGAGTGCAGTAGCCATGCAGAGTCTGACTACACTAAAAGTACACTCGAGCACAAAAGCTGCTTCCTGCACAACAATGGTGTTACTTCTGGAAAGAAATACCAATTCCACAAATTTTTTTCTTCAAGCTGTTTATTCAAAGCAATGTTGGATCATGAAAGCAAGTATTCATCAACATAAACAGAAAAGCATTACTCGGCTAGGAGTCGTTACACTAACATATACTCAAATAGTCAATTTAAGTGCACCAGTTTAACAGTAAGTGACAGGCAACGAGCATCCTTTCTAACAAGCAAGTCGAGATCAATACACTTGACTAGCGAGAATTAGAGAGCATTTAGAACTGTAACCTGCTTATAGTTTTTTGTTTTTTTTTTTTTGAGCGAAAAAGCGATTTTATTATTTCACGTAGTACCTTCAAAGGCAGAAGCAGTTACAAAAGCGGGTGGGTTTTGTCTCCATGTAACAAACGAAGAAAAGTCTAGACACAAAAATCATACAACTTAAGCAAAAAAGGCAATGCAAGAAACAATTACTAATAGACAGAGCTAGACTGCTGAAACATAGTAAAGGAGGCCTTTTTAACATCGGGGCCTCTGTCTCTTTCACACAAAAAGCAAAGCGACCATAAGTGTCAAGTATTATGAACAACAAACCAGGTGAGGAGCATTCAAAGGATACTCTCCAAACCATTGATTTTAAGACACGGTAATTGAAACAACAAAGCAACCATAAACAAAGCAGCCCTGCAGTGATATCAATCAATTGCATGAGATGCCACCAAACTTGATTTTGCCATGATGGAGGTACAAGTGACTAATGCAACGTCAGGGAAAAAACTAAACTTCATTTGTGCAGTGAGATTCACTGACCTATTAATGATGGCTACTGAATTGCATAGAGATGTTTTATGGGAATTGTATGTAGAAAGCCTAATGTGCATTGCACAAGTTTTCAAGGAACATCATGTCTTGAAAATGGTCTAGGAACTTTCAACCACGTCGCGATATCAGTAATTGTTTGAAAAAGTCTCGAGGAAAATATGATTCAATAAGAGGGAGGGAGCATGGCGTATCCAGACATGATTTTGAAAATGATTGATATATCCTTAACCTGCTATCCGGCAATTCATGAAATAAAGACAAATGGATAAGAAGTATTCAAAGGACTATTATCATTCATACACACAAAGATACAAAGGAAGACCAAGTGAAGCAACCTGGAAGCAAGATGCAATATCCAAGTCTTACTGAAAGACAAATGGAAACCACGTCAAGATGTTGAATTCTCTACATCAAAAGTAACTTATGATGATTAAACCTACAAAAATATCTAAAGCTTTGGACTCAAGCGAGTTCATGAAACTGAAGCAACTTTTATGCAACAAGAAATTAAGATGCAGGAGGTGAAACAAAGGCAGCACTAATAAATTATTATCCATAGGATGTTGATACTAACATCTACATTTTTGCTATAGACATCCCACAGTCATTCACTTACCATTAATTTTCACATTAACTCAATGAAAGATAAAAATAAAAAATGAAAAAACAACGACGGTGCAAACCAAAAAAGGAGGAGATGCATATACCATTCCTTTCTAGTAATAATGATAGTATTTGGTTATTGACATCCCACATAACATTCTTCCACCATGGATTTTCGACTTAATTTAGCTAAAAGACGCAAACTTAAAAAAATATAGTGATAATATTATTCTTCTTCTGATAATAATACAAATAGATAACTTACAAAAAAATAATACAAATAGATACAGAAAGCCATTTGCCAGTAGTTTCATAGTCCATGGATCACAAGTAATCTCCATACACTAACATAAAAATTAGATCTAACTCAATTCGAGAAACCGAATTTAGACAAAGATAAAGAGATCAATTCAATTTAAATAAAAAAGCAGGTCTTTTTCTTAGCTTATGAAAACCATATCGAGCTTATAAACAAACAGAAAATTCTAAAGCATCGACGTCAACATCACGTACTCATCCAAATTAAAATCCTGGTCATTCGATATCATATCAATGATTAGGAGAACCTAATTAAAAACCAAAACAAAACAAAAATTATATTAGAAAAGAAAAACAATTAACAAAACAAGCAATCGTTAAAGTACTTTAGAAAACAAAATCAACAATAAAATGCAATCTGCCTTACCTGAATAGAAAGTTCCTCATTTCATCTAATCTATACATTAAATCAGAAGATCAAGCCAAATCAAATCCTTTCCTCGCAATCAAATAAAAACATAATTCCGAACCATAATTTCCGAGATCAAACAACACGCAGCTGCATTGAACAGCTAAAAAATCACAGCGGCCTCAGATTCAGTTGATGCAAGGCGGGAGCTCAATTCAACGAATAACAAAAAACCACTACATATATACAAATCTTATCTCCACTGGCAAAAGCCGCCGGCGAAGCAGTTCCCGACCTGCACCAAGCGAATTAGAGACCGCCGCAAGAAGAGAGAAGCCTTCGTATTGGAGAATGAACTGTAGTGTGAATGAATCAACAGGAGAAATGCGTATAGATCTGGAAGAAGGTGAGAGAAAGGTAGCTAGCGTGTGAGAGAGAGAATGGCGTCAAAAAGTCTCACCACAGGCTACAGGTTGAGCGGAGGGGAGAGAAGCCTATTTATAGATCAAGTAAACCAATCGGAGGCGGAGGCGTGGCATTATGACCGACCGGCTATCGCGTCTCAAGGGGTAAAATTGGGAAAGTCAAAAGCAGAGTGGCGTGCTAGGGTGGAGCATGGGCACACTTGAATTTGGATCTGGATTTTCAGTTATTTACGGTGGTGCCATTTAGGGGACTGAATTAATTTTGAAAGAAATCAACTATTGTCGAATTCAGTGATTTGCCAATACTTTGCGTTTGACTTTTTCCATTCTATTAATGATACGCAAAATATACTTATTTAAAAAAGATTTAAAAGTTTAAAAATAATAAATTAGTCAATAGGGAACTCAGATGATCGATAAGTTTGTTGGTATACATGTTAAAATTTAAGATATATGCATAATCATATGTAAATCTAATATTATATTTCATGAAAATATACTTATTTAAAAAAGATTTACTCAACCAAGAAAATGTTCTTATTGTTTTGATTCAGCTCTTTAAAACAAATTGAATCAGTTAAGGGGTGCATAAACTATCGATGCACATATACAACAACATTATCATATTTCTTTAGAGGCTTCCGTCTATGGCGGAATATAGAAGGTCGGATATACGCAACCATAGTCATGTGTTAGATACACACAAAGGTTGTTTTCCGATAACTCATATATCACTATTATTGGGATTTTTCTAAGTATTATCCTAAAACATCTCCTACTTCTATCATGTATATTCTCCTAGGCATCCTTCGACATACAACTCTGACAAAATTAACATGTAACACATCTTAGTTTATAACATTATATTAACCTTCAAAATATATCAGTAGATAGTTAAGACAATATGAGGAAGTCATTATACCCATAAATGAATCTATTGTTTATTTGTAATAATTTATTGATATAAGAAAAGATTATATATATTCATTCTTTATAACATTTTGTTCTAAGCCCTGCGTTTGACTCAGTTTTCTGGAATCGGTACAGGTAATGTTAGTGACATCTTACAACAACTAAAGACATCATATCAATATCAGACTGATTTGTTGATGTCTCCTATGTTATGTCATGTATTACATGATTGTCTTTATTTGGAGTATAAAAAGGCCAAATTTTTTTTTGTTCTAGAAGGCTCTACTGTCTATGTCCTATAGAGTTGTATGAAAGAAACAAATCAGCATTATTCAATGGTCTTCTAGATAGGTTGAATTGGTCTAGATTCCTCACAAGGTGCTAATAAAAGCCTAAAAGCATGATACCCAAACTCGAACCAACGTCATTTCTTATATCAAAATCATTGCCTTATTATTTAAAATAGTATATATAAACAATAGTATATATGTATATATATGTGTGTGTACACATATATATGTAGTCAAAGTGATAGAGGAGAATTATCTTAGTTGTGATAGGCATTTGCTCCCGTGACTACGAAATGGTTAATAAAGTAAAGGCCACACACTGTCTTATTGATGCCATATAATGTTTTTCTTATTTGCTTTTGAGATCCTTGTCCGATATGTTGTTTGATTAATAGTTTATATATTGAAGGCTTTAAGTCTGAAAGTTCAAAGGCAATATCATGTACTAATTAATATCCACATCACTTTCTCCAATGAGAATATATATCTTAATAATTTATTCATCTCATATATTAAATTACGGATACATAAATTCTGATATCATGTATTAATATCCACATCCCTTTCTCCATGCCTGCATTCTTAAGAATACACCCCAAAAAAAAAAAAAAAAATCATCCGGACATTAATTAGGTTATATACAAATTTGACCAATATAAACATCCTTAACGAAGTAGACAAACTAAGGGTTTTCTTTATTCCAGAAATTCTTCACTTGGTCTAAAGACGACGACGACAACAACGTACCCCATTGCTTTATAAGCTTCCGCCTATGGCGAAGTATGAAGGGTCGGATGTACGCAACCATACATATATATTAGAAACACACAGAGGTTGTTTTCCGATAATCCATAATGAAATTTACGTCAAACTGTGTCGATGAACTGCTACTTTACAATATAAGAAGCGCAACCAATTTAGTGAGTCATTTTTGGCCTATTCCATCATATTTCAGAGTTAAAGAAGAATGTGTCATTCACCCCATTGGAAATGAAAATATTTCACTTGGTCTAAAGACGAAATCTCTTTATATTAAGATATGGGCTATAAATTTATTAGTTTTTTTATCTTATAAATTTATTAGATTATGGGATGTACTTTTTTCGTGAAAAAAAAATCTTTCATATAAAACTGAAGAAATATGTCTGAATATACTTGTATTGTTTTTTTTTTTGGCTAAAATGTAAAAATTTTCATTTAACCAATGATCAAAATAGGATCAAATGTTCTTTCATGCCGTGGGAATATTTCTTGTTTACTAATTTCAAATGCTTTTGAATCCAACAAAAAAAAAAATTAAAAAAAAAAAGCTAGCTGTAGTCTGGATTCTTCTTTCGTTTTTTAGGCAAGAGAATTTTTGTTTGGTAGACTCATTCAAAGCAGACGAAGATTTTGTTCTGCACTGTGAACTTTTTGTTTGAAAATTGAAGTGAATTGGAACATTGATTTTATTCATGAGATTGTTTTTGACCCGACTTAATGGAAATATATTATTTCATACATTTAAAACAACAACACATATTCAGTATATCTCAACGATAAAAAAAAAAGTATCACTAGAATCTGGGAAGGGGGACATGTAGTCAAACAATATCTCTATCCCAAAGTATAGAGAGTTTGTTTCCACTGAGACCATTGGTTCTATATGTATCTGCAAAGATGACACACTAATAAGGATATGGTGTGTTAGTGTGTTAGTGAAGGAATTTAGTAAATACAAATAAAAAGATTCCAGATATTAAAATAGTCAGACCGTGTATATGAACAAATAATAAAAGATAAAGACAAAAACAAAAAATGCAAAGTAATATACAGAGTGTCTAACCTCTTAAATATATTCTAAAGTGTTTATATAGCCTGTCTAAACCTCGTTAGTTTTAATCATATGGTTTCATAAACTCGTATCTTGGATCATGTCTTCATAAATGTGCAAATCTAATACATTTAAAACATTATATGAATCTCTAGAAGGTGCGTTTTTCTTTTTCTTTCTTTTCTTGGCGATCTAACTTGTCTGCTATGTACTCAAAACAATTCGATGCTAAAGCAATCATAAAAGACTTTTCAAATGAAATAAAATTTTTGTGTTGTATTTTGACCAATTTAACCAGCTCTTTTAGCTATTTCAAGTGCATTTTATTCAGTGTGTTCGCGTTTATCATACTTACTAGCTATAATATTAAGATAATTGTAATACAACAGCTAAATATCTAATATATGCAGTTTGTTTCAGAGATAATTACGCTTACTCTTTGAGTTTAGGCGTAAGGATTCCTGTAGCTCATCTAGTTTAAAACTTGATATTTACATTTTTGTGTCTTTGGACTAAACAAGAAAGATGGATTTACGATGAATGTTGATAAATATTATATTTTTAGTCTAAAACCATTAGGAGCGTAAAGATTAAAACAATTTGATGAGGCCTGAATCGTTCACCGGGTGGATCAGAGATGACCCGAGAAGTGTGACGTTAATCTTCTGTCTGAATCCGTCTATAGAGCCTGAGAAAGAAAAAAAACGTTAAGGGTCCCAGGACGCTGCCCCGGAAAAAACCCTCCGACATTTAAGTCAGTTATGGGTGTTTCGCCTTATGCAATTTATGCTGGAATAGAGGTTTAGATAAAACCTGGGAAAAATCTCACTTTGTGAGATTGTGTTATGGCTAAAATGGAGTTCTGGAAGTAATGTTCCAGTTGTTCTTCAAGAATTCGGATCCCCTTCCTCGTCTGGGTAGAGGGGTATTTATACTTGAGATTGTGGAGGTCTGACCCCCTGCCTGGTTGATGAGACGGTGATGTGGCTGAGATGACAGTCTAATCCGTTGCAGAGATGCAGTGCGATGGGACTAAAGCCTGAGACCGTAGCTGTTGTGTAGGTTGACTTGTAATGATGTCCTTGTTCTGGACCAATCATCGCTTGCCATTTGGAAAGTTATTCTGCAGAACCGCTTAGTGGGTCCCAGCGGACGATAGAGAATATCTTCTCTTGATCTTATCCGATAGTTTAGCATGGCAGAGCCAATATGCAGCCGAGACCGAGATGAATTATTCTGCCGAGGTTGACTATGACTTTGTCGAGCCGAGATGCAAAATACTGTGATACCATATGAGGCTTCATTCTAACCATTCCTGATATGTCTTGGTCATGTTGGGCAAGTGTCGACCTGACTCAAATATGCGGCCGAGATAGGATGGCTGAGCAACAGTGCTTTTGTACCGACCTGCAGGACTTAACACTTTATGCCTAAAATCTGTTGTTGACTGTTGTTGACTAACGGGTAATTATTTTTGTTTCACCACGATTTAAACTAGAGGAGATGTCAAGAAGTATATATTAAAGTACATGGGGTTCAAAGGTGATTAATTTTTATTTTAGTTTACTCTAAAAGTATAGAAGATGTACCAGTTGAATTTTAAACTAGAGAAAATTTAAAGGTAGTTACATTTAAATGCAGAGATCGAAAAGGTAATTGTTCCCTTTTGTTTTATACGATAATGCATTCATTTCATTACAATTTTGCGATGTCAAACCATGAGCACATGTAATCCAACCTCAAATATACGATAGATGTCTATAGAGACATATCCTAATAAAAAAGAACTGGAGTATTATGATGACACTTAAGGTAAATAAACTATAAGGCAAGGATTCCAATTATGATATTAGATTTTTATACCAGAGCATGTTTAAGCTAAAAATATTTTTTGGAAAAATAAAAAATCTCCAAAGAGTATCCATATAATCACATCTTTTGATTTATATCATATGCAAAGTATTACTTGACCGTATAGAATTTTGATGTTGAAAAATTCAAATTTTTTTTTTCAAATAGACATATAGACCTTTGGGATTGGATTAAAAACGTAATGCTGTGTTAAAATTAGTGGAAATTTAGATAATAGACGATCATGATTGGTGTATTCGATTCAAATTTGTACTACATTCGTTTTAAAATATAAGTCTATTCTGATTTTTTAACATAATATAAATTACGTTGTATTAAAAAGTCAAAATAAACTTATATTTTAAGTCATAGTATAGTAGGTTTCCCAAAAGAAACAGAAAAAAATGAATATACGTTGTATTAAAAAGTCAAAATAAACTTATATTTTAAGTCATAGTATAGTAGGTTTCCAAAAGAAACAGAAAAAAATGAATATACGTGGTCATTTTAGTGATCTCGTTTTCTTAGAAATTGATAACGTAAAGTATATCTAATGTAAAGCCTACTTTCTTGTTTTTCCAAATCATTTATTTTTTTTTAAGTGAGCTGCATTTAGTTCATCATTCTATAGTAAGAAAAGAAGAATAGTTTGCTATCACTTCAGTGCTATAGAGAAATAAGTTAAAAAAAATGTCATCTATAGTCCAATTGATACTTGGGTTAGGATTTGCTCCAAGAGGTCAAAAGTTCGATTCTAGATACACACAGTATGATGTTCTTCTGCTGCTAAGCCGAATGTCTGATTTGTGGGAGGACATTTTGTGTGGGTCACTGCGTAAGATCTCACACAACCTAGGAGGCCGCTGGACTTCTGATTTACATCATTCACACATGTTTCTTGGACCTTAGACGGTGGAAACCTCTGAAGTAAGAGATTTCAAATTTTGCTCCAAAAGAAATAAGTAAAATACAGCCACGATAATCTCATCATAAGGGCTTTTCTTGTATCGAATCAATCATTCATAGTCCATCTTAATTGCCCTAAAATAACTAATCCCAACATTAACTTTTTCGAGATTATTAATCTGGCCACGAGTGCCCAAAAACCGAACATACCATAATAAATAGCGGATGAGATCAGAGAAGGCCTCATATGAGGTAAAATATGAGGTCTCCAATCACGCGATGACACGTGTACAAAAGAGTTTTTTTAAAAAGAAAAAAAAGTAAGCAGCAGCGGGTCTTTTTGTACACGTGACGTCGCGTGATTGAAAGTCTTATATTTTGCCTCATATGAAACCGATCTCATCCGAATAAATAGTGATTTACAAGCACAAAAAAATGATTGTGTAACAGAATCTTGTTTGGAATGAGAACACAATCCATTCTCACATCGGCAGTGGGCGATGAATGTTCTTAACCGATAGAGTGGTCCAGATCCCTGCTGGAAGTTAGTTCACCATTAGAATTAGGTACTCAATTTTGGACCACATAATAAGTCCCCTCCATTTCTACTAAAAAAACGTGATACTCTGACTTCGAGCATCCTTACAAGTTCTTTTTTGGAGAAAAAGTGAAATTCCTCACCTCGGAGGCTGTCACCGTCCTAGCCCCAAAGAACATGTGTAGAAGATGTAAATCAGGAGTCCAACGGTGCACGTTCTCATTATTTGTATTGATAGGTGAATAAGGGTTTGTGGCTATTTCGGATTTGCTCCCTCAGGTGATCCAAAATTTGCTTCCTCGTTTGATCCACAACGTAAATAGTTAGCAATTTCTTTTTGTTAAATTAAACCATAACATCTAGATGTTTACGTTTTGTAACAGCAGAAAAAACAGATGAAAGCGGGCCCACAGGCATAGTCTAGTAGTAAATGGCAAAGTTGATTGGGACTAGAACTCCGACGTCCCGGGTTCGAGTCTGTGTGGAGACAATGCTTGTTGAAATATTACAAGAGTTGCCTCTGGGCTGGCTGAGTCTCGTGTGTCCTCTCCCTTTGCAGGGCTGCCGGTAGAACACATCACTCGATTTACATCCCATCTGGCTAAGGCGTCTCCCTACCGGTAGGGAAGAACCCACCCTCCCATCAAAGAAAAAACAGATGAAAGCGATTGGGACTTGTTTACACCACCTTCTTTGACCACAGTGAACAGGACTAATATATGTACATACGCTAGTCCAAATTATTTATAACTCATCTTAGTATTTGTTCGATGTTCGATAAATAATGAATTATGTAATGAAAGAATGATGTTTTTAGGATAGTTGTATGAAAGGCCGGAGAAGGATTAGAATGCATAGTAAGTATTTCTGAAACATTTGAAAATTTGTCATGCGCATCTATACGTATACATATATGAAATTAACATTATTTGATGAAGTGCAGATGCTGTTAAAACATAGGACAACAAAAGGAGAAAAAAAAAACGAAGGAGAAATTAGGACAAAAATACAACCTCCAGTTACAGAAAGTAATTGTTCGCATCCCAAAGAGCCTCCCAATGTCAAGTTCTTGTTTAGTCCATCTGTCTTTTAATTCATTTGTATATACAGTAATATTATAATTCCAAACAGGAAAACAGTAAAAGTCTAAAAGACGTTGTTCTCGGTGTATTAGACTCTCGCGTTTTTACAGGGTTCAGAGAGGAGTCGAATCGTTTTGCACTTTGATATGCACATCATTACCTTATCATTTGTGCAAGAAGCTATTTCTACGGCTCAAATCTGTAATCTTAGAGTCACAAAACAATAACCTTATCAGTTTCATGTAATTTCAAACGAAATTATAAACTAAAAAATCGTACTGCAGTGTGTGGCCTGCTAGATAGCTATGAATTTTGCAATAGCGATAGCTCTAATTAAAGAATGCCAAATATATTCTCTTCCAATATTTTTTTTTCAAAAACAATTCTTCTCCACAGTTATAAAAAAGAAGATGGTTGAAAAAAAAACAAAATCCTTTTTAACATAATTATCAGTCAAAAGGCCTTTTAGTTTGAAAGACCATCCTTTTCATACCGGCACTTTACTAAATGTTAGCCAAAAAGCTAAAGAACACGATCTCATCACCCTCAAATCATCACCTCCTTTACCACTGTCAGACACGTGACAGTAGAGGAAGATGATGAGGCTAGATGAAGGTCATCCGCATCTAGTCTCACCACCCCCTCCCGTTGCCATGTATCGAGCGATGGTAAAGGGAGTAATGATTTAGGAGGTGAGGAGATATAATCCCTCTGTCGGTTCAGTTAGTGGCATTTGTCCAATTATTCTAACAATTAGTCAAATTTGTATTGCCTCTAACACAAAGTTACATGATCAAATCAAAGTTTTAAAGATAGTATTTTTTATATTAGGTCAAATAATTTGAATCTGATAAACTTCTTTGTAGAGTAAGAATTCTAGTCGTTTGGTTGAATTCTCTGTTATTTCTTTTACCCATTAGAACATATACCTTGATTTATCTTCTGTATATATCAAATAGCTTCTTGGCTAAAAGACAACTGTCAATCTAAAACATGACGAACTTATATATCAAACAGTTTTTTTTGTAAAGTATAGAATAAGACTACGTATATTATATTGTAAAAGCAAACGATTGACCTCTCTCCAAACCTTACATAAATATAGGAGTCTATTACACCTAAATTTTCTTTTATTTTTTCCTGATCTATATTATGGTGTCTGCATTTTATGTTGCCGTTTCAGGTTGAATCAGATGCTTAAATTTACCGGATAAGATCAGAAGAGGTCTTATATCAGGTAAAATATGAGGACTCCAATCACGCGACGCCACGTGTACAAAAGGGTCTTTTTTTTAAAAAAAAGAAAAAAGTAACCAGCGGGCCTTTTTGTACACGTGACGTCGCGTGATTAGAAACCTCATATTTTGTCTCATATAAGGCCTCCTCTGATCTCATCCGTAAATTTACACGGTTAGAAATGTGAGAATCAGATGGTGTACCTTTCCAAAGAAATGTTATAAATGTTGGAGACAAATGTACCAGGGAGTTTGGTTGATGTTACTTCTTTTGCGACAGAATGAGGCCAGCAAATAATCTGCAGTTACTTTTGGACTAATTAGACACTAATTAACAAAATTAGGGGGAATAACAAAGTGACCTTCCCGACATATTCTTTCCCAAAAAGCCAATGCCATTTAGTGACTCGTATGGTTTCTTTATTAATGGCAAAAGGTTATACTCTAAACCTAAGATCATTGTAGATGATGCAAATTAGGAACTCAATACCTCTTAGATTGGTAAAGACTTTATGCGAGAACTCACACAAAGTGTTCCCTTGCAAACTGAAACACACACACTGTGCGTGTCATTAGAATTAAACTATAAACCTTTTGATATCAAATACAACTCAACTACCAACTTAACTATATCCTGAAGGACAGATGGTTTTCTTTCTTTCTTCTAGTGCATATCATTTAGAGAGCCCTCTTACGCTTCGTAAGATATGTAAATCAAAAAATCTAACGGTTTTTAGTGACATAGGTAACTTTCTTACTTTCTTTGATTAACTACTGAGAGTATGTTGGGTTCAAGAACTGAATGATTCTCCATTAATCTTTATATAAGATTGGGTTATCTTAGTTTTTTTTTTTCCTATTAAAGAAAAAAAAATTAACGTTTGCTTTTTTTCTTTCTTTTTCTTTCAAGAGTAGCAATCAACAATTTCCTTTTGTTAGGCTTAGACGGGACGGAACTGGATTTATGATTCCTCATCTGGGGCTAGATTAATGACAGACAATAAGTGAAAATACAATCATTTGCTATTAGAAAAAAAAATCAATCGTTTATGTTAAGCTATTCTCCTTTTTTTTTCCTTCTGATTATTTTATACTAGGAAAAAAAAAAACTACTTCAGTATTTGATGCATTTTTGATTTAAAAAGTGTCAAGTAATAGATTAGATCAAAAGAAACACTAATGAAAAGATTCAAAAAAAATTATGTCCCTCGAAGGGTAATAAACATATTTCCATTTCCGTTAAGTACACAATCTTTTTTGACTTTAAAAAATGATAAAATAAAGCAAAATCACTCACTAAATTAGATGCGCTTCTTATATTTATTTCATTATGGGTCATTGGAAAACAACATCGGTATATTTCTAACGTATTGATATGGTTGCGTACATATGACCTCATATACCCGTCATAGGTAGAATCATCTAAAACAATATGATAATGTTGTTGTTGTTTAAGGTATAAACAACAACGAGCTAAATCCCTAGACTCTATCGATAGCTTTTACTGGATATACTGGGTATGTGTTGTTGTATTACCTAATACAATTATAAGGGAGATCTTGAATTCTGGTCGGCCCCGCCGTGTCCACTGCGCCAATATCTTTTAGTCCGCTCTGTCATTTTTTACTTTCCAAACCGAAGAATGGAAGATGGGCAACTACTTGCTTCTTATACCTCCTAAAGTAATGCAAAACATCTCTTGAATTGAATTGTAATTCATCAACCCTAAGCGGCAACGTATAAATTTATAAGCTTTAAAATTAATTTAGTAATAAGAAAAAAGGGGTAAATCTCAAGCAAATGGGGCTGAAACATTAACATTTCCTTGTTGGTACAAACAGAAGAGGACTTTAAGCAACTCAGAGTTTCCAATGAAGATGAATGAGAAAGCATACAGCCTAAACCAGACACTCAGACTGCTATGCATTTACAAAGGGAACTGTAAAAACCTCTCTAAATCTGCCAAAGTAAATCACCTTATAGAATCTTAGCTGATTTCCATTTTCTTTCAAGATCATCATATGTGTCGCGCGCATTTCTACTGCTCTTGGAGAAAGCATTCTTTAGTTTTTCCATGGTTGACCCCTTGATTTTAATCCGACGGTCGAGAATCTCATAAACATATTTCTTCAACTCTGTCAGCCTTGTCAATTTACTAAGTCCAATAAGCATCGCATTTGCAGCTTCATCTAGAGGCATAATGTGGTTATCTGCCATATAATGCCATAGCTCAATAGCTGCTTCTGGGTCATCGCCATCAAACAACACCGCGATGGCTTCGGCGCAGTTTGAGGATGTAGGGGGGCACTCATTCTTCACCATCTCAGTGAAGAACTTAGACAGTTTACGGATATTGGTTTGCTTGATTAAGCATTGGAAAATCAAGTTATATGTTGAAGAATCCGGAAAAACCCCGTGAAACACCATCTTGTCAAGAAATCGGATAGCATTGTCATCATCTCTGTTGTTGCAAAGTAGACCAATCAAAGAATTGTACATAACCAAATTCGGCATCAACCCACAGCCGACCATTGAATACCACAACTGGATAGCATGAACTGGCTTGTTCTGCTTAGCAAGAATGTCAAGAGCAGACGAGAAAAACTTCATTCCTGGCAAACAGTTTTTTCCCTTCATCACCTGAAAGAAGTTTATTGCTTCATCAACGTTTGAGCCGCGCACAAGAGTGGTCAGAAAAGCGTCATATGCAGGCATATGCTGCGGGTTCCATCCCAACCGCACCACCATTTCACCAAAAGTACTCTTGGCCTTAGAAACATTTCCTTCCTTTTCCCATCCCTTCAACAGAATAGCAAACGTATCTCCATCTGGAGGAATTTTACCTTTGACTTTTTCAAAAAATTCTGCTGCCTTTTCAGTTTGATGATCTTCTCGGCATATTGCACTCAGTAAAGAATTTACAGCAAAGGTATTTGGCTCAACTTCATACCTGCATTGGCGAGCATCTCAAAGTTCTCATTTACCTACTAAATTGGAACTAGAGAATAAACAAAACGGAAATCCTTTTCGTATAACAAAACAAAAGGCATGTCCTCCTATTAAGAGCATAAGCACATCGAAACTATATCCAATTTATAGGAAAGAAGCATTCCCCCATCGCATGTATAGGGTTCTCAAATGCATTTCAATACATGCATCTTTAACCAAAAGAAACAATTCCACCAGAATAGCGTCAATTACTCTGTTGATACATAGTGATGGCTGTGGTTTCATTTCCATTTTACCCCTCTAAATGCATTCGTCATTCCACAAGCAGAATTTCCAGCATTCAATAACTACACTTCAGACCCCAATTTGCGAAATTTCCAAATGGGGAATTTCTCAAAGAATTCGTTTTAAATGTCATGGGTGAATTACTTATGGTTCGCATAGGTCATGACACTTTGGCATAACTAAGGTTCATTGCCCCTTATGTCTTTCCTTTTCTCTAACCACCCCGACTCCCTTAACTCCCAAACACACAAGATACACATAAAATATCA
The DNA here is from genome assembly GCA_036186865.1 of Eustoma russellianum. Classification (NCBI taxonomy): domain Eukaryota; kingdom Viridiplantae; phylum Streptophyta; class Magnoliopsida; order Gentianales; family Gentianaceae; genus Eustoma; species Eustoma russellianum. The sequence continues at coordinate 2,640,755 of AP025064.1, read as the reverse complement.
TTGAATGAAGTATATATGAACATACATATACAGGAACCGTGTCTGAGTTGTGAGCAAAGTATTCAGGATACAACACTCAAGTTGCTGTTGCCACTTTGTTGTTATAATTTCACAATAAAGACATCATTTTTGTGCACTTTTTTCTATGTAAGAACACAGAGGCAAGGAGGAAAAAGAGGGGGGGGGGGGGCAAAAGACGAAAATGCAGGTTTTCAGACCTTTCCATGACATCAAAGGTCACAATAGCTTCACCAATCCTGCCAGCCACACAGTAATTCCCGAAACAAGAGACGAAAGTATCCAAAGAGAGCACACCTTCTTGTTTCATCGACCTAATAGCATCCCACATTTTCTCAAACAACTGATTCTTCCCCAACAAATCCACCATCAAGTTCCAAGACTCCTCATCATGCTTATGGCTCATACCAGACCACCGGAAAAACTTGACGGCGGCCGCAGGGGACCCATATGAGAGCTTGAGAACCTCATGTACAATTTCTTGAATGGGTTCGATTTGAGCTGAGGAAAGTTTCGTTTCCAACTCCTTTTCGGGTGTTTTAACCAGTATTTGGTGAAGGAATTTGGCTCTTGTGGAGATGATAATCGGGGCGATTGATTGCGAGGGTAAAGGATTTGGAATAGCTGCTCCAGGGTTTTGCGACATGGAATCTAATGGATTTTTTTTTTTTTTTACAAATTGGGGATATATTAGTATGCTTAGCTAATCAGATGGAGCTGGGACTCGAGAGCATCCTCCGGTGACGGCAGGCCAGCAATGGTGATCGGTGAATCGGGGTGGCCCGGCACTGGCTCGGTTAGCGTATGCAGGCACGTCAAGCCAAACTGGTTTATGAACTGAGACCTAATACATGTATAATTTACTTTTCGAAAAAGGAAAAATAAAAATTACATAAAAATTTATTTACATTATAAGGGGTTTGCCTTAATAATCTTGGATTGATTGATTGATTTGCAGCCATATAGACGTTTTTCTTTCCTTTTTTGGATGAAAATACACCACCATGATATCATATTAAATAGTAAATGATAAACATTTTCTTTGATACAATAAAAAAACAACAACATACATATCCAATATATACCAACGACATCAAAAGCGATTTTTAAGGTCTGAGAAGGGTGAGAGGCAGGCAGACAATACCTCTATACAAAAAGATAGATAGTTTGCTTCCAGTGAGAACCCCGGCTCTTTTTGTACCTGCATATATGACACAATAATAAGGTCATGTTGTACTAGTATGTTACTGAAGGATTTAGCAAAATACAAATTGACATATTCCGATATTAAAATAGTCATCACGTTTATATGTACAAATAATGACAGGAAAAAAATGCAATGGTCACCTAAGATGTAGAGAATATCTAAGCTCCTAAGTATACACTAACATACCCCTATATCATGTCTAAATTTTCTTAACTTTAATCATCTGCTTCCATGAACTTCTATTGTAGATCATGTTCTCAGAGATGTGCAAATCTAGTAGGTCATGCATAATTCGCTCATCTCAATTCAGTTTCGGTCTGCCTTTACTACTCTTCCCCTCTACAATAAGACTTTAAACTGCTCTGACAAAGACCGTTGTATGTCTCCTCTTAACATGCACAAACCATCTCAGTCTCACATCCCTTATCTTAGTTGCTATACTAACCACCTTTATCATTTCTCTAAATACCTCATTTCTTATCCAGTTTAGTCTTGTGTGCTCACACATCCATCTCATTATTTTCATCTCTGATACTTTCATCTTACGTGACTAAAACATCTTGATATGCTGAAATTCAGCCCATAATCTAGTGGGTTTCACATAATTAAAATTTCTCAGTTCAGAATTTCAGCATTATATGCTGAAATTTGAGTTGACGTATTGGTTTATTAAATGATTTAAAATTTTGTCCAACATTCATCATTGCGTGGGAAGGTTTTTCAACTTCTATTTTATAGTTTATCCTTTTCTTAAAGATGAAAACGGTATATATTACGCAGAAGGTTTTGTCAAACGATATATTTTTGTGTTAGCCTGTTAGGAGATGAGATGGGCGAATCTCTTGTCTCCTTAAAACAAATTACATAGTTTGCATGCGAATCTCCAGATCTGACATGTGTAAATTCTCTAAATGAGTCACTGCAAATAGTAAAGGTCGTATGTAATTAGTTAGTAAAGTAAGTTAAAGTAGATTGTGTAGGTTAGTGGACTCTGTGGTCTTGATGTAATCTGATGGGCTTGGCCCGAAATTTCAGTCTATATGATGATCCGCAATTCGTTAAAAAAAAAAAAAAAGCTTACAACACTAACTTTGTCTAACTCCAGTCCAACAAAGATAGTTCTATAAGAATCCAACACAAATCCTGCAAGCACAGAAATTATCTCGAACGTGAAAACATTCTCTTATACAAAGTTTAGAGTGAGACTCCATATATCAGATTACTAAGCGATCTGATTTTTCTTCATACTTTGTGCAAATGAGGGAGCCTAACGCATGGGACGCAGAAAACACCTTAAAAGTTTCATATTTCTTACTCTTTACCTAGATTCGACCCTGCTATGCTAAACCTTCCCTTATTCAAGTTTTGAGGTGTGAGGGCACTGATCATCCGTTGCTTCAGAGGGCTACAAACCAAATGTATGATCTTCTCTCCAGCTGCAATGCTTCAAGGTACTATTTGGTGGGATAAAATCACCTTACCGCAAGGGGGTGCGATGATGCGTGACCGCGCGATACATGGCAGCAGGGGTGGTAAGGCTAGATGAGAGTCAGCTTCACCACCCCTTGCTGCCACGTGTCGCATGGTCACAAAGGGGTGAGGAAAGTTGGGATGAGGAGATTCAATCCCCATTTGCTGCTTCAAGGTACAAGGCTGCAAAATGTTAGAGATTGCTTCTTCTCGTATTTGAATCGGTTGCTATTTGTTCGATGGAGAAAGGAGGACTTTGAGAAGGACAATCTTCCTTTCGGCTGTATGAAGAGGAAAAGGATCCTTTTACAGAGAGGTGGGCGGCTGCTCATGTGAATTAAGGTTGCATTTGAGTATATATATTGTAGAGGTAGGTATATTTATATAAATAGTCAATAAATTAATTATACCCAGTATATCCAACGACATCAAAAGATATCGTTATAGTTTAGGAAGGGTGAGCGGCAGACAAACACTACTTCTATGTATAACTAACTGCATAAATGATATAATAATATATATATGTTGTGCTACTGTGTTAGTGATGGAATTCAGTAAACATAAATATGTAGTTTCCGTTATTAAAATAGTCATAAACGTGTATGCACATATAATGCAATACAAAAACAAAAACAGAAAAAACGTAAAGTCAACATAAATATTAAATCATCTGGTCTGGTTTTAATAATTTTATATTTCAAAACTTAATCAACCTAAATAAATGTTTCTTTTATTATCTTTAAACCGACTGTAAAACTGTACATCGATTTTTATTCTGTTTAGACCAAACTTTTTTTTTACTATCTTTAAACCGATGTAAAACTGTAGATCGATTTTTATTTATGTTACATCAATTTGGTTTGATTAATTGGTCCGGTTTCTAAAATCTATGTACGTAGAAGGCTGCTCAAACATCTACTGGTGTATAAATGGTTGCGATGCTCCAAAACTAGCCACTTCGCAGCAATTCATACGAGCCCAATTCTTCATGCCAAACCTCCAAAAGCCCCGGCAATATGAGGGCTATTAACAGCTTAACTGCATATTACAGTGCGAAACTTTTCAGTAGAACTCTGAAAGATAAATCAAATACCAAAAGGGTTTCTTGGTTGCAGCTATGTAACTCAAGATATCCAGTGCCTTTGTGCACAAAATGTAAACAGAGAGATCCCTCATCAGCTCAAGCTTCACCTCGCCTGATTGAGTCCAATTTCAGCTCTAAGGTGCTCAATGGTCCACCCAAAATGATTGAGAAAATTGAGGAGAGTCTCGAAAAAGTAATTTGTTTATTTGGTTCTTGTAGCATGTTTGAATAATCTTTTTGATTTCCCTTTTCCCCCCTTTTGGAGGATATTGAGCTTATGGACGTGATGCTCTTTTTTGTAGGTCATTTATGGGTGTCGATTCTTCGCTATTTTGGCCGTATGGGGATCTTTAGTTGGATCGTTTCTTTGTTTCGTCAAGGTAACACTTTTTTTCCTTGTAATCTTGATGGTTTGCACCTACCCCCCCCCCCCCCCCCCCAAAAAAAAAAAATCCCGATAGTTTGCAAGTGGTCAGTTTTTAAAAGGAAATTTGGATTCCTTGTGCTCTAAATTGCATTTGAATGACTTTTGGGTGGTGGTTGTATTTTAGTAGTCAGAATTGCCATTTTCTGGTCATCTGGTTGTAGGAACTGATGGGTAATGGTACATGCTAAGTTTACAGTTGTTCCATCAATTGCAACTTGACATGTTATCGATATAGAAAATTCGTGCTGATTTTTTTGTTTTATTTTACCTTTCCTCTCTAATGTAATTATCGATGCCTCATTAAAAGACGAAGTAGTAGGTATTAGGAAATGTGATAGAAGTATATCCTTTAAATTGGTGCTTAGAAAAGAAACAATCGATATTATTAGCGTATATGTTCCTCAGTTGGGTTTAGAAGAGGCTATAAAGGTTCAATTTTGGAAAGATTTAGAAGACGTAGTGTATGAAATTCCCGTAGGTGAGAAAAGCTTTGAAGGAGAAGATTAAAATGGACATATAGTTAAAGAGAATAAGGACTGCAATAAGATACACGGTGTATTTGGCTTTGAAAAGAGAAATAATAGAGGAATATAAATTTTGGATTTCGCAATAGCATATAACCTTATAGCAACTAATACATTTTTCCAAAAAAAAGAGATTAACACTTTATTACACTCACAATTGCACTAAATAAGTTGCAGATAGATTATTTCATGGCTCGTAAGAGAGATAAAAGAGCTTGTAAGAGATGCAAGGTGATCCCAGAAAAAAGTTTAACAATGCAACACCGTCTTATAGTGTTAAATGTCCGAATACGACACAGAAGATTGAGAAAACAAAGACCTATAGAACTCAAGATAAAATGGTGAAACTTGAAAGAAGCTAAGCAAACAGATTTTGAAAAGTAATATTAGAACAAAAAGTCTTAAGAAATTCAAACAGTGATGTAAATAAAGTGTAGGAGGATGTAACGGTAAGTATAACGAAAATAGCGAGTAATTTATTTGGCGAGTCAAATATCGAGCACTTACAAATATGAAATCTTAGTGGTGGAAATAAGTGCAAGAAAAAGTGAAAAAAAGCCACAAAAAAAACTAGTTAATACACTTCAACTTTACATGAATCAAGAGAAATGGAAAAAAATATAGGTTTGCTAAAGAAAAAGCTAAACATGCTGTAAGTGAGAGACCAAGAGATTTACCTGAGTGAAAGTTTTAGGTAGTTAGAATTTATACTATAATATGATAGAAGATTGACAAGAATATGAATTACATAGTACAGATAGGATGGTTAAAGTGAAGAAGTGCATCTTCTTTATAATAGGAAGGTACCTTTAAAGTTTAAAGGAATGTTTTATAGGACGATAGTAAGGCCCACTCTGTTGTACGTGTCTGAATATTGAGCGGTCTATTATGTGCATGAACAAAGGATGCAAGTGACGGAAATGAGAATGTTAAGATGGACATGTGGACTTACAGGGAAGGATAAAATAATAAATGAGCATATAAAGAAAAAAGTTGTGGTGACTTCTATAGATGAGAAGATGAGGGAATCAAAGTTAAGATTGTAGGAACATTTGCAAAGGCGTCTTGCAGATGCACCTGTTAAGTTGTGCGAGACAATGAATGAGGTGTATGTTAAACATGAGAGAGGGAGACTGAAGAAGACATGGAGATAGACAATAAGGAAGGATATGATTTATATGACAGTTGAGAAACATATGGTCACTGTTATTGTCATAGGATGTTAATGCTTGGCTAATGTTGTCTTTTTAAGGCAACTTTTTGTAAAGATAAGCACTAGTTGGATAGTCAAATGTAAGACACCTATATTTTGCTACAATCAAGCTACATGTTGTTGGTTTAAGTAACCCCTTTTGTAAATGCACTATGTTGGCTTATATATAAAAAGTTTATTTACAAAAAAAAAAAAGAAAAAAGAGAAGCATATGGTCATTGATAGAGCATACTTGAAAATAATTGATTCACGTAGCTGATGTTATATAGAGGGTATAAGATTTAAGTAAACATTTTAGGTACTTAGGTGGATTCACGGTTAAGATGATATGATATTTTGAAAGAGGCGTTCTTAAATGCGTATATCATACATTAGGTATTAAGAGACACTCAGGAAGGGTAGTATTTAAGCTACGGATCAAAAACAAAAACAAAGATAAAAACAAAATAATAAATAAAATAAAGCGCAAGAGAATGAGTGATCCATATAGCCGATCTCACTATACTTGAGTGTTGTTGTTTTATTTCCCTTGGATGGCACATTATATTGGATTCAGTCTGCTGTTTGTCATAATTAGTAGCAGCTAAGCTGTGTCCCAAGTCTTCTGACTAGGATTAATGTTGCATGTTAAAGATGTAAGGTTTGGCACCAGAGCTAAGGGTCAAGCTTTACGGTATGTACTTGAATTTTCTGCTAGTATATTCTGGTTCTTTGTAGGACTCAAGCTATGCGGACAGCAGGGTTAGATGTAATCATTGTGACCAAAAGAACTTACTGTTTTCTATTGGATAGGAAGAATATTTTCGTTTGTTGCACGTGTATTCATATGCATAGTTTTGCGGGATTATGATGCTATATTTGTTACACAGAAGTTAACAAAGTTAAGTTGTGAATAGGAGAGGTAAGTAGGGCTCCAAAATCTTAAGGTTTAACCTTTGAGTTTATAACCCATTTTAGTGGTGTTTTAGGCCACTTAAACTATTGCTTCCACTTTAAAGATTACTACTTTAGTGGTGCCAACACGAGCACATATAGGCTAATCACGGGTTTGAGTTACCTGCCAACAAGAGCCAGTTATCTTCTTTTTTTATGTTTTTCTTTTTTGTGAACCAACAATCACTTTTGGTTATCACTTCAAGTTAAAAGCTTTGACCGTCAATGATTTCTAGTTTTCAACTTAAAGCCTCAAGCAGAGCAAGAGAACTGAGGTAAAGGCCAAAATAATTTGGCCATTGTACTCATGATTTGGTTTCTTTCTGTCTCACTGGATTCATATTCCTCCTGCTGACATAGAAATGTCTCAGATAACAAGTATTACACCACACATCTAATGAATGTTGTAATTAATGAATGTAGAGGTCCATATATACAGAGGTTGAAGCAAATATATTAAGAAAAAATCAGAAACTAGCAGCACATTAAGCTAAGTCAATTCTAGGGTGCCTTCCTGACTGTTAGGTGCTTAGTTCACTTTATTGTTGGGCGTAGTCAATAAATTTATAATGGACGGCAGCCGCTTAATGTTCCGCTTGAGAAAAAGCACATAAAATATCACAACCAATCATTTCATAAAGAAAAAGCACCATCGGATGGAGTTCACGAAAGTTATAAACTTCAGTGAGAGTATGTCACCTCGAAGAAGCTAGGAGATATCCCGTTACAGACATTCCTACTACAAAGTTCTAGTTCCACAATATGAGAATGAAATTTAGAGAAAACAAGTTAATGGAGTAGGAATATCAGTTATTTTGTTTGTTGTGAAGTTCTCTCTATCAAAATTTCATGTAGGACTCCACTTTCAGCTGTTATTGCTTCAGCTGTGAGATGTTGTCTTGTCCTGTTTCTTAGAATAATGATTCTTGAAACTTGAAAGTGCTTTGTGTATGCAGGTGCTAGAGATGTAATTGTGCTTACAATTATGGGAAACATGTGTCTTTTTTCTTTTTCTTTTTTTTGTTGTTGTTGTGCGGTTTGTTTTTGAGCTTAAGTTCCAGGAAATCAGTGAAATAATGGGTGCCTTTCGTAGTGACAATTGACGGATTTGGAGGATCAGATTTTGGGCTACATATATATATTCTTGATGGTTGATGTATTTGACTGCTTTGCTGATAGACATGAAGGAAATTTTTATCTTACTGCTTCAAGAATATCACTGTTATCTATATAAGCTTTGGTTTTGCTTCTGGTCACTAATACCAGTTCTTTTTTCCTCTTCTTATTTTTTTTCTTTTCAAACTGTTAGGGTTGCACTTACGTATTCGCGTCAATTCAACATTACTCTGTCAATCGAGGAAAGGTGATATTTTCGCTCGTTGAAGCACTTGGTAAGTTTGGCAAGACGTCTAAAGTTTGGAAAAAGAGCTCTGGCCATGTTTTACCCACATATTTTTAAGGATTGATTTAGTGAACTGGTTCAATTTTCTTGTGAAGTAAATTCTTCTTTGGTGAAGTGCTTTTTCCAATTTATGCATATAACAGTATTGAGAAGATAACTAGAGAATTGTTTGCAATCGGAATCTGTTATCCTTGTGATTGGATTCTTTACCATGGGTCATTGTTACTAGAAGGAAGTTTCATCTATTTTCTAGGACACTAAATTTCAGATACTGACTCTTTAGTCACTTAAATAATTTTTCAATATCTGCCCTACTTCAGACCACCTCATGTTGGATGCCTCCTTGTGTTGGTTCTCCTTTATCAAGATTCTGGCTTTTTCTTATGCTAAAGTTTTTTCAAGTCTCGCTCAACATTCCTAAAATTTAGTCTTGTTCTATTCTCGAACTACAATTTTATCAGTTTATTTTCTTACAGTATCATAACCTTAAATTGATTATACAATCTGTCTTGATCCTTTCTTGATGGTTAGGTGGTAGATTTTTTTCCCTAGCTCGCATAACTTTTAGCTTACTATCAGTAACAGACCTTGGAGTGCACAAGGATACATGTAGCACGGTTTGTTATTTTGTGTACTTGAATCTGTTCTACTGCTTTTGATCATTCTCTTGATATACATGTTTTATGGTATGGATAATGTTTTGAGAATATGGTTTTTTTCTAATTGGGTGCTCAACACAGGCACAACATATATATCGTCTTTTTATGTGCCAGTGGTCCTTCTGTCCTGTCCGTTTTATCTATTTGCCTCATGCGTTGTTTCATTTGTTCTACGTAAATATTGTATATCTTTCGTCATAAGTTTGCTCGACGTCAGGAATGACTCAATATAGGTGATTTTCATTGCTTCTAAAAAATTTAATCATAGAAGATCTTCTCCACCTGTATCTTCCCTGCTTCAAGATGCATTCCTTTGATCACTAACAATCAGTTGCAGTTACATTTTGTAGTCTGAAGTTATAATTAATGTTTTTTGCTTGTAGCAGAGAACACATGAAACAATACCTTGTTATAGCGCTAAACAACACTTCACAGGAACCTGGACCGTACTTTGATGAGTTTAATTGCCTCTAAACTTTTAATACATTGTGCAAAGATTCTGGATGATTCTTGAATGTGAAGGCAATGAGGCTCCATTATAAGGCTTTGCCTGTAGGGTATTAAACGAATTTGCAAGCATAAAAGCGACCTTAGTTTTGCATGCATATACTAGTTTCCAGAAGGACTTCGACTTTATTATGTTTTTTTGCCATTAACTATCTCTCCATAAGCTGGCTGTACAAGATTGGATTGTTGCATGTTTTTCTCAAATTCATCTGTTGTATTAAGTTCTATTATTACATGATATTTGCTGTAAAATTCCTAGTATCGCTGAATGAACATGTTCTCTTGATTTTAGAGCTACTGAAGGAAAATCTGAGCTCACTAATCTGTTTTTTTCTCCTTCAGATGTTTACCTCTTAGGAACTGTAATGCTGGTGTTTGGCATGGGTCTCTATGAGCTCTTCATCAGCAACTTAGACAACGCGAAATCTTTTTCAGATGAAATATTTACAAACAGATCAAACCTCTTTGGCATGTTCTTCCTGAAGGTTGGTATAGAGTTCATCTTCTTTTATCTCGACGCAATAGCCTCCTTAACTAGACAATGGTTTTGAGTCTTGTAACTTAACGTATCTTCGCTTTTCCTGTTGGAATCTTTGATGTGCCCTACCTATGAAAGTCACTCCAATGTGCAGTGTCCCAGAAATTGAACTAGCAGATGTAACTACAAGTCTGATTTCAGGTTGCGTACATCTGACCTCCATACCTCGTCATAGGCGGAGCCTCTAAGGCGATGAGTAATGTTGTTGTGTTGGTGTTGTTGTATACTTTGTCTTGCTTACCTGAAAATGGTTAACCCAAATTAAATTTAGATGAAGTTATATGTATATATATTCATTTTTCTGTTGGACATGCTGGTGGTTTACTATTTCGCTGCTTGTTTCCATATTTACACCTGATTTTCTGGTACATGCAGGAAAGGCCAAGATGGCTTGAGATCAAATCCGTGAACGAGCTGAAAACCAAACTTGGGCATGTGATAGTGATGCTACTTCTCATTGGTTTGTTCGAGAAGACTAAGAAGGCTGCTATACTGACACCCATTGATTTGCTTTGCTTCGCCGCGTCTGTGCTTTTCTCTTCTGGCAGCTTGTTTCTGTTGTCAAAACTTAACAATGCCGAAGAATGAGAAGTTATGTAGATGAATTATGCATGTGTATATATATGTACACACAGACTCAAGTATGTATGTATATGCTGATTATATAATGCAGTAATGTCCTACTGTTCTTTCTATGGAGCCGCTTTGTGCCTTCAGTTTCAAGGCACTCAAGGTTAAAGACTTAGAAACAGGTGGGAAAAAAGAGAGAAAATTGCATGTCAAGCTCTTAGATTCTGATGCACGGAAAACATGCGCGGTTTTTGCTAGAGACTTCAATACTAGTCAGATATTAATCATCTTTGGGAATTGCTTTATTACATCATATTGACTCACTCAATTGATTGCATTTATATTCTAAAATAGCAGTTGATCGACATAGTTTGACGCAATTTTCACTATAAGTTATCGGGCAACAACTTCTATGTGTTTCAAACACGTGATTAAAGTTGCGTACATCTGACCCCCTATATCCTGCTATAGGCGAGAGCCTCTAAGGTAATCGGGTAATGTTGTTGTTGTTGGGTGTAAATTAAGCGTAATTAGGGAGAAATGTTTTTTTTGGGGTATAATAATTAGGTTGAAATGTAATCTTCAGGTTCTAAAAAAAATAAATGTAATTTTCAGACAAAATGAAACGACGGTTGCTGTTCCAGTTATAGGAATATCTGCCCTATACTCGCTTCCCTCCCTCGCATGGTCCCCTGTTCCCAGCAAATCTTCAGAACCTTCACAAAATCAAATATTTTCCCCACTACTTAAACACGCTAATTTTCAACACAATCCATTAAAACATGCATTTTCCGCCGATTTCTCTGTTGACTTTCATAAAACCTCCCATACATTGAACCGCAAAGCCCAAATCCTGCACCAAGTTTTTTCTCAATAGGGGAAGGTTTTATTGCTTTTCTGATCACATCCCAGATGAAGAAAATGGAACTTTTGTAGATTACTGGCGTGAGTTTTTGTTGATTGAGAAAGTTCAGCGATGGTTTGGACCAATCCGTTTATGGAGATGGCGAATTCCAAGCCATTGTTTTTTACTATCTATGCTACTGTGATTATTGGAGCAGCAGTGACTTCTTTATATGTCTTCTCTGCTGTTTACAGCAGCTCTTCGTCTTCTTCTTCTTTGCTTTGTCTGACTTCAGGTACATTTCTATGGTAGTGTACAAATGTGAATTTTACTGTGATATGATGAATTTGACTGAAAATTTTGCTGCTTCAAAAGAAAAAAAAAACCTTTTCTTTTTAGTTGTTGTTATGTTAACATATGGTTGCGTTTTTTTTGTCTCTGTTGTGTTTGCGAGATCAAATGTTGGTTGATTAACTTTGCAAATGAAGGCGAAGAATAGTGGAATTTCTTCGTATGTTTAGGAAGCCAATGTGGAATTTAGAAGGCGTCACCTTTTAATTTATCTGTTATTCTAATTGTTTTATTGTTTGCGGGAGAATTAAAAATAAAGGAACTTCTTTTGTATTTGTTATATTTTCACTTCTTGTGGGAAAGTAGAAGGTTTGCTCAAGTCTGTGATCCGTTGGAAATTCAATAGTCTCATGTCTCGTTATGAGAGATATCCTGTTTTGAGTATCTTAAATTCTGAGGTTTGATTTTTCCTTTTTCAGTTGCAGAAATGCTTGTCCCTTCTCTCACTATTCAATAGTCTCAAGTTCCTTAATACATATCCTGCCCGCTGCTTCTCTCTTCCATCTTACTAAACCATTCTTGATCCGGTCTACATGCATATTCTCCGATGCAAAATCAGACATCCAATCCTTCTAACTCCACTGTTGTAAATCTGGTGACAGCTCAAACTCAACAATCCCGAGTGAAAAGTAAATCAACCAAACCTGTATGGGAGCTTCCTCCTCCAGGTTCTAAGATGCCAGCTTTGGAGACCTTTCGACTGACCAAGGAACTTGTCCAGCAGAGGGTGAAAGATAATGTTATAGTCGTTACCTTTGGCAACTTTGCCTTCATGGATTTCATACTGACATGGGTCAAGCACTTGACTGATTTAGGCGTCGGCAACCTTCTTGTAGGTAAGGATTAGTTGATGTCTGCAAGTAAAGCTTTATTGTCTTCTGTTAATAATTTGCAAGTGTAAATGACCTCACCAGAACTTGTATCCAGGTGCTTTAGATACAAAATTACTTGAGGCTCTTTATTGGAAAGGTGTGCCTGTTTTTGATATGGGTGCTTACATGAGCACAGTTGATGCTGGTTGGGGCACAGCAACATTTCACAAAATTGGTCGTGAAAGGGTTATATTGATTGATGCGATCCTCCCCTTTGGTTTTGAACTGCTGATGTGTGACACTGACACGGTCTGGTTGAAGGTAACATCATGATATTTTTTTTTTTCCTGTGTCTTTGTTTCATTTTATGGTTTAATCATTACTTCCCTCTCCTGAAGTATTTATATATACCTTTAGTCAAAGTAGTCACCCTCATTCATTCTTTTATGATTTAAAGTTGCATATATCATTGTTTCAGCATTGTCATATAGAATGCCTAATTGTTCTCTTCGTAAATAAGCCTCCGCACTTGTTCTTCACTTTTAGTTATTCCCTGAAACAGAATCCTCTGCCATATCTTGCGCGTTTTCCTCAAGCAGATGTCTTGACCTCAACTGATCAAGTTGTGCCAACGGTTGTAGATGACAGATTGGATTTGTGGCATCAAGGTAATGCTCAAAAGAAAGGAATCTGATATTCATCATACTTATATTTTTTTTACAAAGACAGTGAAGAAGATATGTGGGTATTAGCATGACATGTGATATAAATTAGGGAATTGGCAGATTCATTGATTTTGACCTGATGCTTCATTTTGAAGCCACCTAATTTGGTCTGGATAATTTTTGATGCCTTGCAGGATTTATCATATGAGTGAATCATCTACATCCGTATAAATGTTTTGACATAGGATTGGTTGATTTTTCAGTTTAAAATGTTTGTCTTTCATGTGTTTCTGTCATCAAAACTTGAAAGTAAATTATGCTGGTATTTGTATTCGTCATAGTGGAAGGCTGTCTAGATACTGAGAGGTTACCTAGATCCTCTTTACACAAAAAAAAAAAAAAAGCAACCTATTTCCTATTGCTTCACTACATAGTTCAACTCAGTTATCATATTTTAAGTCACAAACCTAGTGATTTGTTGAAGCAAAAAAGCAGATTGTGTACTTATTTGCACCATATTGGTTGGTAGTCAAGCAAAGTGGCAGGTTCATTGCCTTTAGGCTGGTGCACACTAACTAAATTAAAGCAACTTAGTTAATGTAATCTGGAAAGTAATTAAAGCAACTTAATTAATGTAATCTGGAAAGTTTCTCATGTCACGCAGGAATCGTATTGTGAACAGAGGATACCTGTGTGTGAGTGTTTTCTCTTAGGATTGGTTGGGTTTTGCAGCCAAAAGGAGTCTCTTTTTCATGTGTGATTGTCTTTAAGACCTGAAAACAAGTGTCGCTAATTTATGTATGAAATCTTTTGTTCATCCTAATGGAAGGCTGACGCAATTTCTTCAACAGAAATCCACTCTGTGTTTTGTGACGCAGGCATGTGATTTCATTCATTTGGATGGAAAACATCTTGCAGCTATGCATCAGGGCTTATCTTTTTTTTTTCTCACAAAATTCACCAGGGATGTGTATGCGTTTGTTTTTTTTTGTTTTTGGCGAGTTGTATTTGTTTACATTTTGAGCTTAAGGCAAGCATGAAAAGTGAAACTTGATGCTGCATTGGCACAGTATGAAGTGCAGAAACAGTTAGTTCTCTATTGGATTCTGTGCTTAGTATTGCTATTTAACTTAGTACTGATTGTCTTTTCCTATTGAATAGTTGATGCTTCATACAATGTTGGAATATTTCATTGGCGTCCTTCAAATTCTTCAACTAAATTGGCAAAGGAGTGGAAAGAAATGCTTCTAGCTAATGACAGTATTTGGGAGCAAATTGGCTTCAATGAACTACTCAACCGGCAGATAGGGCCTTCTGTTGATGAAGAGAGTGGACTTGCTTATGCTTATGATGGAGAACTCAAGCTTGGGTTTCTTCCTGCTAGTATATTTTGCAGTGGGCATACTTATTTTGTGCAGGTGATAGACCCTGTTTTTATTCTTCCTCCTTTTCTTTGTTTCTTAGTTTTATGTAATGACGAACTGGCCAGCTACTGCTGCCTTTTTTTCTCTCTCCTTTTTCTGTTAATTAGATTTCCAGAGCGATTAAATTATGCTCATACATGAATATTGTTAAATACAGAAGAAAAATGTCCTTCTTGAAGCCAAATTATGTACCATATGCAAGGGAACTAGCAAAACGGCCACATAACTGCCCCAATAGAATTGTTACACTCGAACAGTTTATTCTCCAAGAGAATGTGTCGTTTAATTTATGCATCTTGTACAGCTTCCTGGCCCTGTTTCTACGAAATTGCCATTTATTGCTGAGGATCAGCTTCTTACACTTACGTGTTTTTTTGGGTTAATGCAAGCTTTATAAAAAATTAAGGAAATAACCATACAGCAAAGTTGTCATTCACTGAGCAGTACTCTGTTGAGCAAAATGTTTCGAAGTTTGGATATCTGGCCAATCTTTTAGTTTACCTTGAGTAAATGTGCGCAGAAGATATGGAAGAATAGTTCTTCATCCTTGAACTTTCTTCATGATATCTGAAAATATGGATCCTTGAACTTTCTTCATGATATCTGAAAATATGGAAGAACAGCTCTTCGTCCTTGACCTTTCTTCAGCCTGAGCTTTCTATAGCCTTCTGTTGCTTTAACAGGCGATATACCAGCAACTCGGAATTCAACCATATGCTGTACATACAACCTTCCAGTATGCTGGTAGTGAAGGAAAACGCCATCGGCTACGAGAAGCAATGGCTTTCTATGATCCACCTGAGTACTATGATTCTCCAGGTTCCTATTTTCCTCTTTATTTTCAAATATTGATGCACAACGTGAAGTGACAAACCCATTTTTTGATAATTGTTTGCCCGAAATTATGATCTCTACATGTGGCATTACCCACAACATGAGGTTTTCTTGTTGTATTTTATTAGCTCGAACTTGCATTGCATTCATAATTTCTGTTGGATCTGAAGAAAAAGCGTACTATGTATATCATAAACTGGGAACAATTGGGAACAAACCTCAGAACATGAAAGTGTCGGCCTTGCTGCCCTTTTGGGGGAGGAGGGAGGTGGGGTGGGGCAAATTAATCAAGTTGAAGAAATGAATAGTAATAGTGTTGCTTTTCTTGAAAGTGTCGTTTACGGGAAAGGGAAAAAAATATATTGCTCTATGATAAATGATCTACTTCAAAGCAATACAGACTTGGAGTTTTACGTTGTAAATTCATTCAATTCTTTCTCTCTTTCCATTTTGTAAATAATGCGTATCCTTGTATTTTTTTTAATAATTATGGCCTATTTTAATATAGTTTGAATAATAGCTGTCGTCTTCTGTTTTATATTTCTTTTAGGCACACCTTCCACCGTGATGCTCACCAGGGTTCTAATGCATTAAGATTGTCCAATTGGGACGGTATCTATATACAACAACAACAAGATTACCCCATTGCCTTAGAGGCTCCCGCCTATAGCGGGGTATGGGGGGGTCGGATGTATGTAACCATACCCATGTGTTAGAAACACATGAAGGTTGTTTCCCGATGACCCATAATGAAAATTGCGTGTCGATCAACTATTACTTCACAATATAAGCAGCCAATTCAGTAAATTCAGTAAATGTTGCCCCAAAAGTTTACGAAGCCTCCTCTGGCCTGTTCTTCCTATTTCCACTCTTTCATGAGGCCATGTTAATGTGTCATCATTTTCGATATTTGAGCTCTACATCTTGTTAATTTGTCTTTCTCTCCCCCGGATCTTTTTCCCCCTGTAAGTCCATGCTAAGGTTATTTCACATCAAACCAATGATATCTTGCATTTACCTTAAATCCACGATTTCACAAGGTTTATATAAAGTCCTCACAGCTTGATGGATAGTCTATCTAAGTTTATGTTTTGCTATCATCTATTTCGTTTGCATTCTATCAAGCTGAAGAGGAGTGGACATGTTTCATTTCATTTTTTAGATCAGTCATCTGAGATGTCTTCATGTCATATATTGATAACATAGTTTTGCTAATTTTCATTGGAATAGTGTCTACCAAATGATAATACTGACTAGGAAACATATTCTTGTCAACCTTTTTGAAACTTCTGACGATAAGTTTTCTTGTTCTATTACCTCCAATCTTTTAATATAATGGGATGATATATTTTACTGGGCCTTCGCGTCTTTTTGAAACGTTCTCTTTTTTTTCTGCAACCAAGTTTTAATAACTATTTTATGGTGATTAACATAGATCTGCTTGCCCTTAATTGTTTTCAGGAGGATTTTTCACATTTAAGCCTTCTATACCAAAGAGTTTGCTGCTGGACGGGGAGCATAATATAGATTCACATTTTGCTCTTGTTAACTACCAAGTAAGCATAGATTAAAGTTGTTTGTCTTACCTTACTTCAACCATTCTTTGTTGCTTATGATGGATATCTATATTCAGATAAAACAGATCAGAGATGCCCTTGCTATTGCTTTGGTGTTAAATCGTACATTGGTAAGTAGCATTTTATATTCTCTATACCGAGTGTTGGAAGAAGTAGGACTTTCTGCCTCAAATGAACCTGGATGTTGTAAGGAACTAGTAAATATTCCTTGTAATCATTAGCATGAGACTATCATTCTTTTTTGGGGAGAAAATACGGTTAATGAAATGCAGGTGTTATGGGGCGCTCGGGGCCTAAAAGTATATTTCACAGTTTTCTGAATTCTCCTCTGTTTTTTGTTGTTGCATTGTTGGTGAATTAGCACTTGTCATCTTCCATCAGTCGGGCCTTGTGTATTTTAGATTGGGGTGTATACAATCTATAGCTTGTTCAGATACTTTGAGCTGCTCACTTTGACTTGTCTTTGTTTTCGTTTGTGATTATAGGTAATGCCTCCAATATGGTGCAGGTTGGATAGGTTATGGTTTGGTCATCCCGGAATTCTGGATGGCAGTTTGACCAGGCAACCTTTTCTCTGTCCTTTAGATCATGTATTTGAGGTATTTGTAGTAGTACTGTATGCCTTTTCTCCGTCCTTTGGATCATGTATTTGAGGTATTTGTAGTAATACTATATGCCTTTTCTCTGTCATTTGGATCATGTATTTGAGGTATTTTTAGAAATACTGCATACAGTATAAATACACACAGTAAACATACACATATTTGTACAGACACACAAGCCATACAATCTGTAATATAAATCCTGTAGAATAGTAGTTGAAAGAGAATAAAGTGTAGACAGCAAATTAGCCGTTGGCCACTTAAATATAGCCGTTGAGGATGTAGCTGTTAGGAGAATAAGGCCCTTAAGACTATTTAAAGGCTCATACTTTATATTCTTTAATTAAGTTGAATATAACATTCATTTTCCTCAATTATTTACACTTCTATGTGGTACCAGAACGTTGATTCTGAGACAGTTACTTTTAAATTGCAACACCTTTTTCTATTGCTGAACAAATAGAGGCATCTCCGCTTTTGAACAAATTTCAGGAGTAAGTCTAACGAAACTACTGTTCTTGATGACTCTTTCATTGTCATTACAAGTCACAAACTCAATGGAGATAATTACACCTCTTGGTCTAGAGGGATGGAAATGATGTACCAGGTAAAAGCAAGGAAGAATATTTATTGTTATTGTTCCAAGTGAAAATAATCCTAAATTCTAACTGTGGAAGATTATGATATTGCTTAAAGCATACGCCTTTCAAAGAGGAAGATTTCACTTTTAAATGCTCAGACTTTTCTCCTCCAATTTGGGGGGACCATGAATTTCATCGAAGACTTTAACAAGTGAACAAAGACTTCGTTCCATAAGCAATGTGGCTGTGATATCCAAATTTTGGGTCTTTTTCTCTATAAGATGTTAAACTACCGCCTTAGGTAAAAATTTTTTAATTTATTTTTCTTGGTAATACGTTTAAGGACTTGAAAGAAGAGTAATGGTTAATGGTCTATATTCTCTGAACCTTGCTTATCTAAAAGCACAAAGCACAAAGCTTGTTTTTCTGGCGAAAGATTTTGGATTCATCTGAAACTTTTGACATCATAAATGATAATGATAATAGTGAACTGGTATAATCTTTGGATAATTGCAGGACTCGGAGTTTGCATCAGAAGTCCCTTGACTATTCTGTCTTGGATTTGAATCCTGCACTAGAGGATAAAAGCATTTTTGTGATTTAAAGATGATGTCCTCATATTTATATGGCTTGCTAACCTTTAGCACTAAAGGAATCGCGTTTTGCACCGTCAAGGTGTACCCTTGAGTCCTTTGGCAGCACTAAATAGAGAGCAATAAATATAATGGGTTCATGCAAGATCATGGTTATCAATACATAAAGTCTATGTGATGGCTGTCGTGTCTGCAACGGGTTTAGGGTTTAGGCTTTCATATTTTTGCTTCTTTAGGTACTTGGACCTAGTACTTTGCAAATTTTCAAAGATTGGAAGTTAAAAAGTTAATCCTAACGATGATGTTTGATGCATGTTACTGATTCCACTGTAAGTTCTGATTGTTTTTGCTCTATTAATGATACCACAGGTTAATATTATGTTGAAAGATCTTCCAGAAGATGAGTTTGGACCAAAAATCCCGTTCAGGGAGTACTCTATATTTGATAATCCATCAATGCCCCAACAGGTAGGTTTATCTGTTTCCAAGTCTGTCATTGGCATGTCTCACTTATTATCCATCTCTAGACTATTTGCTGAAATGGATTATTTCTAAGTTTCCATTTCCTGTGGAGTCAATGTCACACTCTTCCCTGCCTTTGGAATATGATGGAATAAAACAAAATGACTCACTAAATTAGCTGCACTTCTTATATTGTGAAGTAGCAGTTGATAGACACAGCTTGACGTATCATTATGGGTCATCGGGAAATAACCGCCGTGTGTTTCTAACGCATGAATATGGTTGCGTACATCCAACCCTCCATACTCTGCCATATGCAGAAACCTCTAAGACAATGATGTAATATTGTTGTTGATTATTTCCAGGTAAAAGAATCATGGCTTGATGTGCAACTTTGTCAAGAGGGATCACAAGGCTGTCAAGTTTTGAATCAAACAAGTTTGACAGGAGTTATCAAGTTCCCAAGGCGCAGTAATGAATCAATGGTACTTGTTTTTGCCTTAGAATCTTGGCTATTTAAGTTGGTAAATCGTAATTTGAGGTAAATTTTCTAATATTATCACTTGAACTTGTTTGGCTCAAGCAGTATGAAAGCAGATTCTCAGCATTTAAGGATGTCAAAGTCATTCAATTCTTATCCGTCCAAGACGCTTTCTCAGGCTTCATAGACAAGGCAGCCTCTTGAGCTTACTTCACCGTTTCTTTTACTCTTTGAAGTTTGTATTGTGCATTTCTTCCATTCCATTTCCAATAGAATCAAAGACACACCCTTCCTTGACTTTGGAATATAATAGAATAAAGTAAAATGATTCACTAAATTGGCTGCGATTCTTATATTGTGAAGTAGTAGTTGATCGACATAGCTTAACGCATCATTATGGGTCATTAGGAAACAACCTCTGTGCGTTCCTAACACATGAGTATGGTTGCATACATCCGACCCCCTTATACCCCGCTATAGGCGGAAGCTTCTATACCAATAGGGTAATGTTGTTATATTGTGCATTTCTTGTTTATAACTCTGTATCATGGATATGTGCTTATATATAGGTGAAGGAAGAAAAATTCAGGAAGCGCGTGAAGCGATATACTGGTATATGGTGTTGTGTGGAAGATCACACTCCAGGACACATATACTATGATATGTACTGGGATGAAAAACCTGGCTGGAAGCCGAAGCTGCCTCGATCGCTGGAAGAGGATCATCCGCCATGGTGACGGTATTAAATTTCTCTGTAACATGATGATCAATGATCTGAACTACGACACCATAATTGTCAGATGTTTTTATACTTGAATTTACATAGTATTTTACGAAGAAGAGCTCAACAGATAATCTTCATACTAGTTAATGGCATGGGGAGCGGCAACCATCCTAATTGTCACTAGCTTAAGGCTAATAATGGATTTGTTCAAGAAATTTTGATATAGTTGATTCAATACTCAGCACTTTGTAAGACGTTCTCAGTGGACTAAGCTCACGCATTTACGCATGGTCCGAAGAAGGATCGGATCTTGCGATCGATATGCACAGCCTTATCCTACAGCAAATCGCAGCCGCACAGACTGGCCAATCATGACATACCAAAGTGAAAATGCACATAAAGCTGTGACAGAGCAACCTCAATGAAAGACTTAAATTAAGCATAACATAATTATATTTCAAGCTGTATAAAGGAGCATCTGATGGAATAGTTCCACAGAGGGTATGGAAAAGTAACAATATGGGCATGAGTGCCTGAGGCTGTCAGCCAATCTAGTCCTTGTGTAAATCAAGAAGCCATCCAATGAACATCTCATGGATTCAGCAAATATACACCCCTATCCTGTCAAGCTTCTTAAGCCAAACCAATCTTCTGACTTCAAAATTGCGCCTAAGCACCAGAACCACTTAATTATTACAGTACATCTCCCTGAACCATCCAATGATCATGAATGGCGCAAAGCCTACCATGTAAACATCCGAAGCCATGACAAGCTACATCAAAATTCACCCATACCACTCTTTCAAGGTTTTGAACATAACAGAGAGTACACATATTATATGTATCGATACCACTAATTAAAAAAGAAAAAAGAATTTGCTTCGGCAGCAACTCAGGCACCACAGACGCCGTTAACCAAAGGCCTGGTTTGATAAAGGAGTGTGACAAGCCATGTCCAACTTAGCAGCGATGGGAAGATCTTGACCAAGACAAGAGACCTCTTATAGCTGATGTGCCGCAACAATGATCTCCCCACCAAAAACTGCAAGCTGCTTGAATACTTAAGCTATGACCAGCACGAAGATCCGCCTTTTACAAGAAAACCTACACCAAGGTTGGAGCTTCAGTAAACATCTACAGCGAGATGGAGAATTTTTCTCAAAGTTACAACCATAACCTTGTTAATGACTCAATCATCAAGGTAGAAGTAGGATCCAGCATTCTTTTGCTCCCTGTCCTTTGTGGAGTCAAGTTTGTTGATTCGTGGGCGGAAATTAGTTGGATCCCGTCTAAACGTGATGTCCAGATGCTGCAATTCAAAAGATGCACATTTAAATGACAATGACCAAGAATTGCATATTCTTGTATGTCATGTGCAAAGATTAAAAAACAAGATGAAGGGATGACGCTCACGGATAAGAATAAGTTCATTCCAGTCAATAATGATTGAGGTGCATTTGCTATACAATCTATTGAAGGTCTCCCCCCATATAACCGATCTCACATAATGGGAGAAATACTTGAGTGGTGTTGTTTTATTTCCCTTGGATGGCACATTATATTGGATTCACTCTGCTGTTTGTCATAATTAGTAGCAGCTAAGTTGTATCCCAAGTCTTCTGACTAGGATTAATGTTGCATGTTAAAGATGTAAGGCTAAAGGTCAAGCTTTACGGTTTGTACTTGAATTTTCTGCTAGTATATTCTGGTTCTTTGTAGGGCTCAAGCTATGCGGATAGTGGGGTTAGATGTAATCATAGTGACCAAAAGAACTTGCTGTTTTCTATTGGATAGGAAGAATATTTTCGTTTGTTGCATTTGTATTCATATGCATAGTTTTGCGGGATTATGATGCGATGTTTGTTACACGGAAATTAACAAAGTTAAGTTGTGAATAGGAGAGGTAAGTGGGGCTCCAAAATCTAAAGGTTTAACCTTTGAGTTTATAACCCATTTTAGTGGTATTTTAGGCCACTTAAACTACTGCTTCCACTTTAAAGGTTACTACTTTAAAGATTACTACTTTAGTGGTGCCAACACGAGCACATATAGGCTAATCACGGGTTTGAGTTACCTGCCAACAAGAGCTAGTTATCTTCTTTTTCTATTTTTCTTTGTTGTGAACCAACAATCACTTTTGGTTATCACTTCAAGTTAAAAGCTTTGGCCGTCAATGATTTCTAGTTTTCAACTTAAAGCCTCAAGCAGAGCAAGAGAACTGAGGTAAAGGCCAAAATAATTTGGCCATTGTACTCATGATTTGGTTTCTTTCTGTCTCGCTGGATTCAGGTTCCTCCTGCTGACGTAGAAGGGTCTCAGATGACAAGTATTACACCACACATCTAATGAATGTTGTAATTAATGAATGTAGAGGTCCATATATACAGAGTTTGAAGCAAATATATTAAGAAAAAGATCAGAAACTAGCAGCACATTAAGCTAAGTCGATTCTAGGGTGCCTTCCTGACTGTTAGGTGCTTAGTTCATTTTATTGTTGGGCGTAGTCGATAAATTTGTAATGGACGGCAGCCGCTTAATGTTCTGCTTGAGAACTTCTAAAGCTAAGATTGTGTCAGCTAAGGGTAACCAAAAGCTATTTGCCGAGCAATTGATTCCTGGTAGACAGTCTGTTTACTGATGGATGGTCAGGCATGTAAAATATCATAACCAATCATTTCATAAAGAAAAAGTTCCATCTGATGGAGTTCACGAAAGTTATAAACTTCAGTGAGAGTATGTCACCTCGAAAAAGCTAGTAGATACCCCGTTACAGACATTCCTTCTACAAAGATCTAGTTCCACAATATGAGAATGAAATTTAGAGAAAACAAGTTAATGGAGTAGGAACATCAGTTATTTTGTTTGTTGTAAAGTTCTCTCTATCAAAATTTCATGTAGGACTCCACTTTCAGCTGTTATTCTGCTTCAGCTGTGAGATGTTGTCTTGCCCTGTTTCTTAGAATAATGATTCTTGAAACTTGAAAGTGCTTTGTGTATGCAGGTGCTAGAGATGTAATTGTGCTTACAATTATGGGAAACATGTGTTTTTTTTTGTGTGGTTTGTTTTTGAGCTTAAGTTCCAAGAAATCAGTGAAATACCGGGTGTCTTTCGTAGTGACAATTGACGGATTTGGAGGATCAGATTTTGGGCTACATATATATATTCTTGATGGTTGATGTATTTGACTGCTTTGCTGATAGACATGAAGGAAATTTTTATCTTACTGTTTCAAGAATATCACTGTTATCTATATAAGCCTTTGATTTTGCTTTTGGTCTCTAATACCAGTTCTTTTTTCCTCTTCTTTTTTTTTCTTTTCAAACTGTTAGGGTTGCACTTACGTTTTCGCATCAATTCAACATTACTCTGTCAATCGAGGAAAGGTGATATTTTCGCTCGTTGAAGCACTTGGTAAGTTTGGCAAGACGTCTTAAGTTTGGAAAAAGAGCTCTGGCCATGTTCTACCCACATATTTTTAGGGATTGATTTAGTGAACTGGTTCAATTTTCTTGTGAAGTAAATTCTTCTTTGGTGAAGTGCTTTTCCCAATTTATGCATATAACAGTATTAAGAAGATAACTAGAGAATTGCTTGTAATCGGAATCTGTTATCCTTGTGATTGGATTCTTTACCATGGGTCATTGTTACTAGAAGGAAGTTTCATCATTTTCTAGGACACTTAATTTCAGATACCGACTCTCTAGTCACTTAAATAATTTTCAATATCTGGCCTACTTCAGACCACCTCGTGTTGGATGCCTCCTTGTGTGTGTGTGTGTGTTTTTGTTTTTTTTTTTGTTTTTTGTTTTGTTGTTGTTGTAAATGCCTCTTTGTGTTGGTTCTCCTTTATCAAGATTATGGCTTATTCTTATGATAAAGTTTTGTCAAGCCTCCCTCAATATTCCTAAAATTTAGTCTTGTTCTATTCTCGAACTAAGTTTTACCAGTTTATTCTCTTACAATATCATAACCTTAAATTGATTATATGATCTATCTTGATCCTTTCTTGATGGTTAGGTGGTAGAGTTTTTTCCCTAGCTCGCATAACTTTTAGCTTACTATCAGTAACAGACCTTGGAGTGCACAAGGGTACATGTAGCACTGTTTGTTGTTTTGTGTACTTGAATCTATTCTATTGCTTTGGATCCTTCTCTTGATATACATGTTTTATGGTATGGACAATGTTTTGAGAATATGGTTTTTTCCTAATTGGGTGCTCAACACAGGTACAACATATATATTTTCTTTTTATGTGCCAGTGGTCCTTCCGTGCTGTCCGTTTTATCTATCTGCCTCATGTGTCGTTTCACTTGTTCTACGTAAATATTATATATCTTTCATCTTAAGTTTGCTCGATATCAGGAATGACTCAATATAGGTGATTTTCATTGCTTCAAAAAAATTTAATCATAGAAGATCTTCTCCACCTGTATCTTTCCTGCTTCTAGATGCATTCCTTTGATCCCTAACAATCAGTTGCAGTTACGTTTTGTAGTCTGAAGTTATTATAATTAATGTTTTTTTCCTTGTAGCAGAGAGTTTTCATTTTCAATGGAGTCAATGATACACTCTTTCTTGACGTTGAAATACAATGGAATAAAGCAAAATGACTCACTAAATTGACTTTTATATTGTGAAGCAGCAGTTAATCGATACAGCTTGGCGCAATTTTTATTATGGGTCATCGGGAAACAACCTCTGTGTGTTTCTAACACATGAGTATGGTTGCGTACATCTGACCTCCAAAACCCTCCATAGGCGGAAGTTTTTAAGGCAATGAGTTAATGTTGTTGTTGTTGTTGTTGTTGTTGTTCCTTATAGCAGAGAACACATGAACCAACACATTGTTATAGCGCTAAACAACACTTCACAGGAACCTGGACCATACTTTGATGAGTTTCGTTGCCTCTAAACTTTTAATCCATTGTGCAAAGGTTCTGGATGATTCTTGAATATGAAGGCAATGAGGCTTCATTATAAGGCTTTGCCTCTAGGGTATTAAACGAATTTGCAAGCATAAAAGCGACCTTAGTTTTGCATGCATATACTAGTTTCCAGAAGGACTTCGACTTTATTATGTTTTTTTGGATCCTTCTCTTGATTTTAGAGCTGCTGAAGGAAAATCTGAGCTCACTAATCTGTTTTTTTCTCCTCCAGATGTTTACCTCTTAGGAACTGTAATGCTGGTGTTTGGCATGGGTCTCTATGAGCTCTTCATCAGCAACTTAGACAACGCGAAATCTTTTTCAGATGAAATATTTACAAACAGATCAAACCTCTTTGGCATGTTCTTCCTGAAGGTTGGTATAAAGTTCATCTTCTTTTATCTCGACGCAATAGCCTCCTTAACTAGACAACGGTTTTGAGTCTTGTAACTAAAGAAACCTTTAGATGGAAACTCAATATGAAAGATCAAGAAGAATTGTATTCAATATCAGTAAGTTTCTTACATTTACATCACTTGAGGTTTCATATATATACAGCCTATCTAACGGTCATATTATTGGAGCCACATCACTAAGTGGGTGAAGTATCCTAACGGTAACAAACCAGAATAAGCAATTAACCAGTACAAGAATAACTACAGTACTACTTTAGTTCTAGTCTAGTCTATTTAGTCATGGGATTTCTACACTCCCTCTCAAGCTTGGTGTACACATTTAAACACCTAAGCTTGCACAACAACATGTGAAAAAGTCCTGGTGACACTGATTTGGTAAGCATGTCTACCACCTGCTCCTCTGAAGATACATGGTGAATCTGAAGTGTCAAATCATCCAATCTTTCTCTAATAAAGTGCCTATCAATTTCAACGTGTTTTGTTTTATCATGACGAATGGGGTTCTCAACCATGTGTATTGCTGAAATATTATCACAGTAGGCTTGGATTAGACATCCTTCATTTCCAAGACCCAGTTCTTGTAACACTCGTTTGATCCACAACCCTTCGCATAGTCCCAAAGCTAGTGCCCTCAATTCAGCTTCTGCACTGCTCCTGGCTACCACAGTTTGTTTTTTGCTTCTCCATGTAACTAGATTGCCCCATAGGAAAGTACAGTACCCAGAAGTAGAACGCATGTTAGTTCTAGAACCTCCCCAGTCAGCATCCGTGAAGACTCTGATGTCCCTGGCTTCATGTCTCCCGAAGAACAGCCCTTGACCTGGTGCACCTTTTAAATACCTGAGAATCCTCATCACAGCTTGGAAATGAGTATTAGTAGGGGAATGCATGAATTGACTAACGTAGCTAACTGCATAGCAAATATCAGGGCGTGTATGAGACAAATATATAAGTTTCCCTACAAGCTTTTGATAACCATGAACATCTGATAGCACAGGTTCTGAGTGTTTGATTTTAATGCACCCAGGTTCCAGTGGTGTAGTAGACGACTTACCACCACTCATTCCAGTTTCAATTAATAAATCCATTATATACTTACGCTGAGATATGCATAGGCCCTTTTTGCTCCTGGATACTTCCATGCCAAGAAAGTACCTAAGAGTTCCAAGGTCTTTTACCTCAAAGGCAGTGGCCAGATGTCTTTTGACCTGACAGATAGTTTTGCTACAATTTCCAGTCAAGATCATATCGTCTACATACACAATAAGAACAGTAATTATATTCCCAGAAATATAAATAAACAGTGTATGATCACAATGAGCCTGTTTAAACCCATACTGAAGTAGGACTTGAGAAAACCTACTAAACCAAGCTCTACGAGACTGTTTCAGGCCATATATAAATTTTTTAAGTTTGCACACTTTCCCTTGGTTTTCTTTAGAACTGAATCCAGGAGGTATGTTCATAAATACTTCTTCCTTAAGTTCCCCATTAGAAATGCATTTTTGATATCTAGTTGTGCAAGATCCCAGTCTAAGTTCACTGCTAAGGAAAAAATAATACGCACGGTATTCAACTTAGCTACAGGAGCAAAAGTTTCTAAGTAGTCAATACCATATGATTGTGTAAAACCTTTAGCTACAAGTCTTGCTTTGTATCTATTTAAGGTTCCATCTGAGTTATATTTAATAGAGAATACCCATTTACATCCCACGGGTTTCGCATCTTTAGGAGGACAGACAAGTTCCCAGGTGTTATTCTTGATTAGCGTTGTCATTTCATCATCAACAGCCTTCCTCCAGTTTGTATTTTGGAATGCTTCCTCAATAGTTCCTGGAATTGTTTCAGAGTCAAGACTTACGTTAAATTTTCTGAAGTTGTGACCAAGATTAACATAAGAAACATAGTTGCATAAAGGGTATTTGGATGGGCATGCTCCAGTACTACTTAATAACAATCTATGATATGGACGCTTAGTGCATTCCCTGGTTCCCTTTCGTAATGCTATAGGTGTTTCTAATCTATTTTCATTTAGAAGATTAGAACTCGTATGAAGATCTAGTGAAGAATTTTCTGATGACCTTGGTGACTGATAAGAATCAGAAGAAGGTACCTGCAGCCTTCTTCTGGAATATACCTGAGTGATAGGAGGTAGGTTGCCTCCTGTCAGATAAGGTAGATTTTATTCTTCCTGGTGGGCTTGAGATGGTTGTTGTTCAGCCTCACCTTCATGGGGTTGACTGTGTTCATCATGACTGTGGCTTGTGCCTGAATTGCCTCCTTCAGTGAAGTTGTCCCTTAGAGTAGTAACATCTATAATATTCCAGTAATTTTCCTGTTCTGTTCCAGAGGAGCTCACAGTTGAGTTAGACAAATAATATGCAGTATTTTCATCAAAGATAACATCCAAAGTAGTGTAAAATTTTCTGTTATTTGGACAAAAGCATTTGTAGCCTTTCTGTGTTCCTGAATACCCAAGAAACACACACTTGAGTGATCTCTTGTCAATCTTACCCCTGGCATGAGATTGTATATGTACATAAGCCACACATCCAAATGTTTTGAGAGGTAATTCAGAGAGAAGTAAACAATGAGCAAAACTTTCTAAAAGTTTGGTTTTAGGACTCTTGAAGTCAAGAACCCTTGATGGCATCTTATTAATCAAGTATGTTGCTGTTAACACAGCTTCACCCCATAAGTATTTAGGAATATTCATTGAAAACATAAGGGACCTTGCAATATCCAAGATATGCCTATGCTTCCTCTCAGCCACTCCATTTTGTTGGGATGTGTAGACATTGGATGTTTGATGATATATTCCCTTTTCATTTAGGAATGCCCTCACAGTCTGATCCAGAAACTCACTGCCATTATCAGATCTGAACGTTTTTATGACAGTGTTAAACTGATTCTGTATCAAATTCACAAAAGTTTTAAATACCTGAGATAGTTCAGACTTATGCTTCATTAAAAATATCCATGTGACCCTGGTATGGTCATCCACAAAAATTACAAACCATCTACTACCATTAACAATCAAAGTCCTAAATGGCCCCCAGATATCTGAATGAACAAGATTAAAAGGTGTGCTTTCAGAATAACCCTTAGCAGGGTAGTGAGCCCTGGTCTGTTTGGCATACATACAAGTTTCACACTTTAGTGTTTCAATAGACACATTACTGAACAATGCTGGTTTCAGTTTTTTCAAGTACAAAAAATTTGGATGGCTCAACCTTCTATGCCACAACAAAATAAGATTTGTCTTAGAGTGATCTATTCTGGAAACATTAGTGATGTTCATAACAGAATAGATACTAGGACAATCTTCAAAAACTCCAACATTTGCTCCCTTAAGAAAGAACAGTCCTTTGTCATGATTAGCACTGCCAATCATCCCCTTGAGAACTTTCTCCTTCAAAGCCTTCTCCTGGAAGAAAGAAGAAGAGAGAAAGTAACATTCAGAGGGAGTAAACACTGTCCAACAATTGTTATCTAACATAATCTTCCCTACAGAAAGAAGATTACAGTATAGACTTGGAACGTATAGAACATTTTTCAAAGTTAGCTTATCTGTAATAGTTATGTCTCTATACCCCTCAATATACACATTATCCACATTAGCAATTTTTACCTTCTTAAGAGAAGAATCATAAGACTTAAATGAGTTTAGTAAACTTTTGTCATAAGTCATGTGGTTAGTAGCCCCATAATCAATAATCCAAAAAGAAGACTTACTTCCTTTACCTAGATTTGCCATGGTAGCTCTTATCTGAGGATTGTTTGACTGAGCCCTTTGACACTCCAGTATCCTTAACACAGCATTCAACTGTGCTTGAGTGAAAACTGGTTCCTGTACCTGCTCATAACTCACATCAGCAACAGCAGCAGCAGCTCTAGGATCTTTCCAAGAGGATGCATCAGACCGTCAGGAGCTGCTAGAATCAGATCTACTGGAGCCACCTTTCCCATAGCCATAGTTTCCCTGTTTTGAGTTGTTTTGTCTGAAGAATGGTGGGGGTTTAACATTTGACCCGGGCTTTCTATAACACTCTTCAATGACATGACCTTCTGTAGGAAAGTAAAGATATGATTGATATGTAATTAATATTATGATTGATATGTAATTAGTATATGATATTTGACTAAGGAAAGAAAAGGAAATAAATCATTCCTTATAGGCCGGTTTTTATGAGGCATAATATTACTCATTGGATAAAGGAATCAAATTGATTCCTAATTAAAATAGTTATCATAGACAGGAGATTGTAGCAATTAAACCTAGCCTCTACTCAAGGCTATATAAACCGCCCAATTGTACACTTTCGAGGATATGAATGGAATCATTTTCTACTTCAATTTCTTCATGGTATCAGAGCCTACAAGGCATCCACCCTCATAACCCGACCACGTATTCCCTGCCGGCCGAACCCACCTGGCAGTTCCAAAACCGAAAAAAAACCTCTCTTCATCTCTACCATAATCTTATACAACAATGGCCACTGAGTCATCAACTACTAGTGCCATTGAACACATCTCCACTCCAGGCAACAAAGCCGGGGCAGGGTCCAACTCCCACAATGATGGGATTCCAATGGTAATAACCGGACACAAGTTAACCGGTTATAACTATCTCTCCTGGTCAAAAGCCATGGAAATGTTTATAACTGGAAAGGACAAAGAAGATTACATCACTGGAAATATCATTACCCCGGCTACTACTGTCCCACAGTTCAAAAATTGGAAAGCCGAAAATAGCAATGATGATGTCCTGGCTCATTGGGTCCATGGACCCGGACATCAGTGAAGACTTCCTGCTGTATTCAACAGCAAAAGAAGTTTGGGTAGCAGCCCAAGAAATGTACTCGAAGAAGGACAATACCTCTGAACTATATGAGGTTGAATCTCAATTACAAGAGATCAAGCAAGGAGATATGAATGTAACCAAATCCTTTACTCAGCTTACTCGCGCATGGCAACAAATTGATGCATTTGAATCTATTAATTGGACATGCACGACAGATGCGTTATTATATAAGGAACTGACCGAAACCAAGAGGGTATTCAGGTTTTTGATTGGATTGAACTCTGAATTAGATGGTGTTAGAGGCCGAATCTTGGGTATGAAGCCCATTCCCAGCCTCAAAACCGTATTCTCTGAAGTAAGGCATGAGGAAAGCAGGAGAAAGCTGATGATTGGACCTGCCCTGATGACCACAGAGGGATCGGCCCTGGCAATGAAACGATCATTCAACTCTGCCGAACTCCCAAGTATTAATGCCAAGCGTCTAGCCACAACTAAACCTTTCTGCAACTTTTGCAAGAAAACTGGACATACTGCAAAGGAATGTTGGAAGTTGCATGGTAAACCAGCAACCGAATCTGAGTCACGAGCAAACAATAATTGGAGGACCCCTAAACAATCAAACTCGGCCTACCCAAATCGGACCATGGCCGAACCGCAGCACAACAACAATTTACCCACTAAAGAGCAGTTACAAGCCCTACTCACACTGCTAAATCAAAAACAAAATGAGGGACCCGAGCCCATTCAAGCTTCAATGGCTAATCTCGGTGATAATCCCAGAGACAAAGGACAGCCGTGGATAGTTGATTCAGGAGCATCTGACCATATGACAGGCAATGGTAAGCTCCTTTCTAATTATACAAAATTTCCTATTACTAAACATGTAACAATAACAAATGGTAAGCAGGTTCAAGTTTTAGGATCAGGAATTGTGAAAGTCAATCCTAATCTTACCTTGTACAATGTATTACATGTACCTCACTTAAAATTCAATTTACTCTCTGTAGGGAAAATAATGACTGACAATAACTGTCAAGTATTATTCTCACC
This sequence comes from Eustoma russellianum, assembly GCA_036186865.1. Classification (NCBI taxonomy): domain Eukaryota; kingdom Viridiplantae; phylum Streptophyta; class Magnoliopsida; order Gentianales; family Gentianaceae; genus Eustoma; species Eustoma russellianum. The sequence continues at coordinate 2,609,057 of AP025064.1, read as the reverse complement.
TACTTCTTGTTTGTTTCAGGAGAGAAATTCGAAATGGAGGATTGACTTTGCTAAAAGGACCAGAGGACTATTTGTTCTACATATGGAATGCACGCAGCCTAATGCATTATCTAGTATTTTAGAAACTTTCGTTTGTAATAAGGATGCAGCCCGTGACCAAATACTATTATGGCACGAAAGGCTAGTGCATCCCAATTTCCAGTATTTGAATAAAATTATGCCTACTTTGTTCAATGATATTGATCCAAATACACTTGTGTGCGAAACTTGTCAATTTGCAAAACTTGCAAGACACGTACATCCGGCAAAATCATATAAGGAAAGCCAACCATTCAATTTAATACACACTGATGTTTGGGGGCCCTCACGGGTAGCAAATATAAATGGTGTAAGATGGTTCATTACATTCATAGATGACCACACACACTTAACTTGGGTATATATGCTCAAGAATAAATCAGAAATTGGACACGTAATAAAAACATTCCATAACCTAATAAAGACCCAGTTTGGTGAAAAATTAAGACAATAAGGTCTGATAATGCTACTGAATACTTAGAACAAAACTTGAAACAATTCATGATTGAAGAAGGGATTTACCATCAAACTTCGTGTGTAAACACACCTCAACAAAATGGAATTGCTGAAAGAAAAAAATAGACACTTCTAGAGGTCACAAGGGCACTAATGTTTACAATGCAAGTGCCGAAACATTATTAGGGAGAAGCTGTACTTACAGCAGCATACCTCATAAATCGGATGCCCTCAAAAACATTACAATACCAAACACCAAGACAGAAACTACTAGTAAAATACCCACATACAAAACTACTATCTGAACTGCCGCTAAAAGTGTTTGGATGTACAGCTTATGTATACATACAGTCAACAAACAGAAGCAAACTAGATCCTAAGTCGATCAAGTGTATGTTTATCGGTTACTCAGTCACACAAAAGGGGTACAGATGTTACTGTCCCTATACTAAGAAAATCTATACTACACTAGACATACACTTCAATGAAACTCAACCATTCTACACTAATTACCAAAACCACAAAATACCTGAAAACCGTTGGAACATACTGGATATTGGTAATATTGAAACACAAACGCCAATTACCAGTCATTCACCTACAGGTGAGCCTCAAGAAAACCATCCTAACTCACCTCAAAATAATACATTATCAGAGGAATGATTCACTCAACCTACAAGCTATCCTACTAAAACCCCTATCACGAAAGTGTATACAAGGAGGTATACCCACAAACAATTAGAACCAGAACTCATGGATAATCAAAGTACTGCACAACCTGAATCACTTGAAGTGGACAATAGACCAATAGCCTTGAGGAAAGGAGTAAGGGAATGTACCAAGCATTCACTTTATAACTTTATGACATACTCAAAGTTACAAAGTTTCAAGACGTTCACTATTCATTTGGACTCTACCTCAATACCAAAAAATGTATATGAAGCATTAGAGGTCCCACACTGGAAAGAAGCTATTAACCAGGAAATGGATGCTCTTTTAAGGGCAAATACATGGAAACTTACACCACTTCCTGAAGGAGTAAAACCAATTGGGTGTAAGTGGATATTTACGATTAAATACAATGCTGATGGGTCCATAAACAGGTATAAGGCTAGACTAGTAGCCAGAGGTTTTACTCAGACTTATGGAATAGACTACTTAGACACATTTGCTCCTGTGGCAAAGTTAAACACAGTAAAGTAATATTCTCAGTAGCTATCAATCTCGATTGGGAACTATACCAACTTGATGTTAAGAATGCATTTTTAAATGGAGAACTTCAGGAAGAAGTATATATGCAAATACCACCGGGATTTGAAGGAAAAACAAAGAGTGGAATAATATGTAAACTCAATAGGTCGCTTTATGGTCTAAAACAATCACCAAGGATGTGGTTCCAGAAATTAACAAGTGTAGTAAAAGGGCAAGACTTCAATCAATGTCATAGTGATCACACGTTGTTCACACGTGTGAGCAAGGAAGGAAAGATTACAGTCTTGATTGTGTATGTAGATGACATAATACTGACAGGAAATGATACACAAGGTATAGAAAGCACCAAAGAAATGTTGTCATAGAAATTCGAAATAAAAGATCTTGGGAAATTAAAATACTTCCTGGGAATGAAAGTGGCTAGAAATAAGGAAGGGATGAGTGTATCACAAAGAAAATATGTAATCAATTTACTAACGGAAACAGAAATGTTAGGGAGTAAACCTGCTCTTACTCCTATTGAACCAGGATATAAGACTGGAAAATTTATGGATAAAACACCTACAGATAAGTTAAGATTTCAGAAATTAGTTGGAAAACTGATATACTTATCTCATACTAGACCAGATATTGCATATGCAATAAGTTTTATAAGTCAGTTCACGCATGCACCTACTAACAAACATTTGAGAGCTGTTATGAGAATTCTCAGATACTTGAAGGGTTCACCTGGACAAGGATTGCATTTCAAAAAGACAAAACAAAAGGATGTTAATATATTCACTGATGCTGATTGGGCAGGATCAAGGTCAGATAGAAGATCAACCACAGGCTATTGTTCATATGTATGGAGAAACTTAATCACTTGGAGAAGCAAGAAACAATCAATAGTTTCAAGAAGCAGCTCAGAAGATCACTGGCCTTAGGAGTATGCGAAGGAATATGGTTAAAAAGGGTACTAAGTGACCTGGGACAATCATTGGAAGAGCCTGTATGAGTATTTTGTGACAACATATCAGCAATTCATATGGCCGAAAACCCAGTCCAACATGATAAGTCAAAACACGTGGAAATTGATAGACACTTCATGCGGGAAAAGTTAGAAGACAAGACCATTAGCCTCGATCATATCTCTACAACTAATCAACTGGCAGATATCCTAACCAAACCAGTATCCATAAAAACATTTCAGAATTTGGTATCCAAGCTTGGCTGTATCAACATCTACAGTCAAGCTTGAGGGGGGTGTAGGAAAGTAAAGATATGATTGGTATGTAATTAATATTATGATTGATATGCAATTAGTATATGATATTTGACTAAGGAAAGAAAATGAAATAAATCATTCCTTATAGGCCGGTTTTTATGAGGCCTAATATTACTCATTGGATAACGGAATCAAATTGATTCCTAATTAAAATAGTTACCATAGATAGGAGATTGTAGCAATTAAACCTAGTCTTTACTCAAGGCTATATAAACCGCCCAATTGTACACTTTCAAGGATATGAATGAAATCATTTTCTACTTCAATTTCTTCACCTTCCCTATGACAGAACTTACAATACTTTTTAACATAATTATTTTTCCTTGTCATTAAACACACAGGATCACTCTTAGCTTGACATGCAGGTTCATTTTTAGTGTTATCCTTAGCAGTAAGAGCGGAGGACTATGAAGGAACTACAGAAGAGCCCATCATTACTTTGAGTCTACTTTCCTCCTGCCTAACCTCAGAAAAAACAACATTTATTGCAGGCAATGGTTTAGTTCCTAAGATCCTACCTCTCACTGCATCAAAATCTTTATGTAGGCCAGATAAAAACCCAAAGGTTCTACGTGTTTCCTTAATAGTCCTAAATAGCTGATGATCATTATTACAGTTCCAGACATAGGTTTCCAGTGAATCAACTTGTTGCCAGATTTGGGAAAGATTGCTAAAATATCTACTTACAGTCTGGTCTCCCTGTTTGATATCCTTTAACTGTGACTCTAACTCATACAACTCTGAGATATTGTCTTTCTTAGAGTACATTTCCTTGACAGCTTTCCAGATAGCCGCTGCCGTAGGATACAGCATAAATATGTTGCTAACCTCTGAAATCATTGATCCAAGAAGCCAACTCATGATCATTGAGTTCTCTGCTTCCCAGACGGAGTACTTTGTATCCGTTTCAGCTGGAACTTCCATTTTCTCTGAGAGATAATCTTTTTTACCTCTCCCAATGATAAACAACTCCACTGCCCGACTCCAAGGTAAGAAGTTATTGCCATTTAGTCTTTGGCTAGTAATAGAAACAGGATTAGAGTCAAGAATGGAGCCGGAGGGAGGAGACACATGCACCTTCTCTCCTTCTTTAGCAGCAGAAGTGATTTCACTTCCTTGCTCCGTCATGCAAGTGGAGATTCTTTGAGAAGATACATTTTAAAGGAGATGTTTTTCAAAAAAACACAGACTATAGACAATTTCGCCGGACACAGCGAGGGGCTTTAGTAGGCTAAAGATGTGAAGATTTGAAGATCTGAAGCGAAGATTTGAAGATCTTTGAATCAGATTAAAAGGAATGATGATATTGTACTTGACAGCGATGGAAGAGAGAAAAGATGAAGTGAAGAGTTAATAGCAGCGTACGATGGAAGGTGACGGATGATAAAAGTGACGGATGAGTGTAATGGAAGAAGTACTATTTTGCCTTCTCTTTTTTCTTGTCTCATAATGGATTTTCGTGCATTCCAGATGGCGTGCATGCAAATAGCCACAACACCCCTTATTTCAGGAAAAAATATTTAAAAAAATTGCGGGAAGTAATGAGCCGTCGTCCAATCTTTTCTTTTGGACTAAGTAGCTGGCCAGTCACGTGGCTAGTGTTATTTTTCCTCTGGATTTTCAACCGAATATATTTGTTTTCATTTGCTATTATAATATTTTTTTTTCAGCAGAGTTTTTCTTCCACTCACGCCTTCTCCTTTCTCCTTGGTTCTGCAGCGTTTTTCTGGAGTGCGTTTTTCTGGGCTTTTCAGCTCTTCAACTGCTTATCGATATTTTGTCTTTCCAAACTGATGGTGTAACGTGCAGTAATGTTGAATCCCTCAAGAATAAGATTCTAATGAGAGAAATGTGAAAGGAGAGATTTTTTTTTGTCGCAGAAGGGAGATAATGGAATCAATATAGAAAAACTTGTTTCTTATGAGCCTTAGCTCTGATACCATAAAGAAACCTTTAGATGGAAACTCAATATGAAAGATCAAGAAGAATTGTATTCAATATCAGTAAGTTTCTTACATTTACATCACTTGAGGTTTCATATATATACAGCCTATCTAACGGTCATATTATTGGAGCCACATCACCAAGTGGGTGAAGTATCCTAACGGTAACAAACCAGAATAAGCAATTAACCAGTACAAGAATAACTACAGTACTACTTTAGTTCTAGTCTAGTCTATTTAGTCATGGAATTTCTACAATAACCTAATGTATCTTCGCTTTTCCTGTTGGAATCTTTGAAAGTGCCCTACCTATGAAAGTCACTCCGATGTGCAGTGTCCCAGAAATTGAACTACGGAGATGTAACTACGAGTGCTTTCAGGTTGCGTAAATCTGACCCCCATACCTCGTTATAGGTGGAGCCTCTAAGGCGATGAGTAATGTTGTTGTGTTGGTGTTGTTGTATACTTTGTCTTGCTTACCTGAAAATGGTTAACCCAAGTTAAATTTAGATAAAGTTATATGTATATATATTCATTTTTCTGTTGGACATGCGGGTGTTTTACAATTTCGCTGCTTGTTTCCATATTTACACCTGATTTTCGGGTACATGCAGGAAAGGCCAAGATGGCTTGAGATCAAATCCGTGAACGAGCTGAAAACCAAACTTGGGCATGTGATAGTGATGCTACTTCTCATTGGTTTGTTCGAGAAGACTAAGAAGGCTGCTATACTGACACCCATTGATTTGCTTTGCTTCGCCGCGTCTGTGCTTTTCTCTTCTGGCAGCTTGTTTCTGTTGTCAAAACTTAACAATGCCGAAGAATGAGAAGTTATGTAGATGAATTATGCATGTGTATATATATATGTACACACAGACTCATGTATGTATGTATATGCTGATTATATAATGCAATAATGCCCTACTGTTCTTTCTATGGGAGCCACTTTGTGCCTTCAGTTTCAAGGCACTCAAGGTTAAAGACTTAGAAACAGGTGGGAAAAAAGAGAAGAAATTGCATGTCAAGCTCTTAGATTCTGATGCACGGAAAACATGCGCGGTTTTTGCTAGAGACTTCAATACTAGTCAGATATTAATCATCTTTGGGAATTGCTTTATTACATCATTACTCACTCAATTGATTGCATTTATATTGTAAAATAGTAGTTGATTGACATAGTTTGACGCAATTAACTATTTTCACTATGGGTCATCGGGGGAAACAACTTGTATGTGATTAAAGTTAATGAAACGACGGTTGCTGTTCCAGTTATATGAATATCTGCCCTATACTCGCTTCCCTCCCTCGCATGGTCCCCTGTTCCCAGCAAATCTTCAGAATCTTCACAAAATCAAATATTTTCCCCACTACTTAAACACGCTAATTTTCAACACAATCCATTAATACACGCATTTTCCGCCGATTTCTCTGTTGACTTTCATAAAACCTCCCATACATTGAACCGCAAAGCCCAAATCCTGCACCAAGTTTTTTCTCAATAGGGAAAGGTTTTATTGCTTTTCTGATCACATCCCAGATGGAGAAAATTGAACTTTTGTAGATTACTGGCGTGAGTTTTTGTTGATTGAGAAAGTTCTGCGATGGTTTGGACCAATCCGTTTATGGAGATGGCGAATTCCAAGCCATTGTTTTTTACTATCTATGCTACTGTGATTATTGGAGCAGCAGTGACTTCTTTATATGTCTTCTCTGCTGTTTACAGCAGGTCTTCGTCTTCTTCTTCTTTGCTTTGGCTGACTTCAGGTACATTTCTATGGTAGTGTAGAAGTGTGAATTTTACTGTGATATGATGATATTGACTGAAAATTTTGCTGCTTCAAAAGAAAAAAAAAACTTTTCTTTTTAGTTGTTGTTATGTTAACATATGGTTGCGTTTTTTTGTCTTTATTGTGTTTGCGGGATCAAATGTTGGTTGATTAACTTTGCAAATGAAGGCGAAGAATAGTGGAATTTAGAAGGCATCACCTTTTAATTTATCTGTTATTCTAATTGTTTTATTGTTTGCGGGAGAATTAAAAATAAAGGAACTTCTTTTGTATTTGTTATATTTTCACTTGTTGTGGGAAAGCAGAAGGTTTGCTGGTCCTTTTGTTTGCTTAAGTCTGTGATCCGTTGGAAATTCAATAGTTTCATGTCTCGTTATGAGAGATATCATGTTTTGAGTATCTTAAATTCTGAGGTTTGCTTTTTTTTCCTTTTTCAGTTGCAGAAATGCTTGTCCCTTCTCTCACTATTTGTAGTTTAGATAGTAGATACGAGTTAGATAAGGCATTGACATGGGAAGGGAAGGAAGAACATTGTAGGAGATTTAAGGATGATCACTTTTCTTGAGTTCTCTTTTCATATTTCCTCTTACGAAAATTTTTTTTAACAGAATGATGCTTAAGGTGTTAATAAATGTTCTAACAGGAGCATTCTTATACTAGAATTGTTCATAGCTAGAAGTACCATGGTTGGTTCAACTTAATATGAAACTTTGTTGTTGGATAATAGTAAAGTGAAATTGAAGTTATGACTGACGATGTAATTCTGCGTTTCTTCTTTGCTCCTTTCTAGTTTCTATTCATGTCAAAATTTCATTTTTCGCTAAAGTTCCTTAATACATATCCTGCCCGCTGCTTCTCTCTTCCATCTTACTAAACCATTCTTGATCCGGTCTACATGCAGATTCTCCAATGCGAAATCAGACATCCAATCCTTCTAACTCCACTGTTGTAAATCTGGTGACAGCTCAAACTCAACAATCCCGAGTGAAAAGTAAATCAACCAAACCTGTATGGGAGCTTCCTCCTCCAGGTTCTAAGATGCCAGCTTTGGAGACCTTTCGACTGACCAAGGAACTTGTCCAGCAGAGGGTGAAAGATAATGTTATAGTCGTTACCTTTGGCAACTTTGCCTTCATGGATTTCATACTGACATGGGTCAAGCACTTGACTGATTTAGGCGTCGGCAACCTTCTTGTAGGTAAGGATTAGTTGATGTCTGCAAGTAAAGCTTTATTGTCTTCTGTTAATAATTTGCAAGTGTAAATGACCTCACCAGAACTTGTATCCAGGTGCTTTAGATACAAAATTACTTGAGGCTCTTTATTGGAAAGGTGTGCCTGTTTTTGATATGGGTGCTTACATGAGCACAGTTGATGCTGGTTGGGGCACAGCAACATTTCACAAAATTGGTCGTGAAAAGGTTATATTGATTGATGCGATCCTCCCCTTTGGTTTTGAACTGCTGATGTGTGACAGTGACACGGTCTGGTTCAAGGTAACATCATGATATTTTTTTCCTGTGTCTTTGTTTCATTTTATGGTTTAATCATTACTTCCCTCTCCTGAAGTATTTATATATACCTTTAGTCAAAGTAGTCACCCTCATTCATTCTTTTATGATTTAAAGTTGCATATATCATTGTTTTAGCATTGTCATATAGAATGCCTAATTGTTCTCTTCGTAAATAAGCCTTCGCACTTGTTCTTCACTTTTAGTTATTCCCTGGAACAGAATCCTCTGCCATATCTTGCGCGTTTTCCTCAAGCAGATGTCTTGACCTCAACTGATCAAGTTGTGCCAACGGTTGTAGATGACAGATTGGATTTGTGGCAGCAAGGTAATGCTCAAAAGAAAGGAATCTGATATTCATCATACTTATATTTTTTACAAAGACAGTGAAGAAGATATGTGGTTATTAGCATGACATGTGATATAAATTAGGGAATTGGCAGATTCATTGATTTTGACCTGATGCTTCATTTTGAAGCCACCTAATTTGGTCTGGATAATTTTTGATGCCTTGCAGGATTTATCATATGAGTGAATCATCTACATCCGTAGAAATATTTTGACCTAGGATTGGTTGATTTTTCAGTTTAAAATGGTTTGTCTTTCATGTGTTTCTGTCATCAAAACTTGAAAGTAAATTATGCTGGTATTTGTATTCCTCATAGTGGAAGGCTGCTGTCGAGATACTGAGAGGTTACCTAGATCCTCTTTACACCAAAAAAAAAAAGAGACAACCTATTTCCTATTGCTTCAATACATAGTGGTTGGCTTTTGCAGCCAAAAGGAGTCTCTTTTTCATGTGCGATTGGCATTAAGACCTGAAAACAAGTGTCGCTAATTGATGTATGAAATCTTTTGTTCATCCTAATGGAAGGCTGACGCAATTTCTTCAACAGAAATCCACTCTGTGTTTTGTGACGCAGGCATGTGATTTCATTCATTTGGATGGAAAACATCTTGCAGCTATGCATGAGGGCTTATCTTTTTTTTTTTCCTCACAAATTTCACCAGGGATGTGTATGCGTTTTTTTTTTTTTTTTTTGTTTTTGGCAAGTTCTATTTGTTTACATTTTGAGCTTAAGGCAAGCAGGAAAAGTGAAACTTGATGCTGCATTGGCACAGTATGAAGTGCAGAAACAGTTAGTTCTCTATTGGATTCTGTGCTTAATATTGCTATTTAACTTAGTACTGATTGTCTTTTCCTATTGAATAGTTGATGCTTCATACAATGTTGGAATATTTCATTGGCGTCCTTCAAATTCTTCAACTAAATTGGCAAAGGAGTGGAAAGAAATGCTTCTAGCTAATGACAGTATTTGGGATCAAATTGGCTTCTATGAACTACTCAACCGGCAGCTAGGGCCTTCTGTTGATGAAGAGAGTGGACTTGCTTATGCTTATGATGGAGAACTCAAGCTTGGGCTTCTTCCTGCAAGTATATTTTGCAGTGGGCATACTTATTTTGTGCAGGTGATAGACCCTGTTTTTATTCTTCCTCCTTTTCTTTGTTTCTTAGTTTTATGTAATGACGAACTGGCCAGATACTGCTGTCTTTTTCTCTCTCTCTTTTTTCTGTTAATTGGATTTCCAGAGCGATTAAATTATGCTCATACATGAATATTGTTAAATACAGAAATAAAATGTCCTTGAAGCCAAATTATGTACCATATCAAGGGAACTAGAAAAACGGCCACATAACTGCCCCTATAGAATTGTTACACTCGAACAGTTTATTTTCCAAGAGAACGTGTCGTTTAATTTATGCATCTTGTACAGCTTCCTGGCCCTATTTCTACGAAATTGCCATTTATTGCTGAGGATCAGCTTCCTACACTTACGTTTTTTTTTTGGGTTAATGCCAACATCATAAAAAATTAAGGAAATAAGCATACAGCAAAGTTGTCATTCACTGAGCAGTACTCTGTTGAGCAAAATGTTTCGAAGTTTGGATATCTGACCAATCTTTTAGTTTACCTTGAGTAAATGTGCGCAGAAGATATGGAAGAATAGTTCTTCATCCTTGAACTTTCTTCATGATATCTGAAAATATGGAAGAACAGCTCTTCGTCCTTGAGCTTTCTTCATGATATCCTTAGGCCTGAGCTTTCTATAGCCTTCTGTTGCTTTAACAGGCGATATACCAGCAACTCAGACTTCAACCATATGCTGTACATACAACCTTCCAGTATGCTGGTAGTGAAGGAAAACGCCATCGGCTACGAGAAGCAATGGCTTTCTATGATCCACCTGAGTACTATGATTCTCCAGGTTCCTATTTTCCTCTTTATTTTCAGATGTTGATGCACAGCGTGAAGTGACAAAACCCATTTTTTGATAATTGTTTGCCCGAAATTATGATCTCTACATGTGGCATTACCCACAACATGAGGTTTTCTTGTGGTATTTTATTAGCTCGAACTTGCATTGCATTCATAATTTCTGTTGGATCTGAAGAAAAAGCGTACTATGTATATCATAAACTGGGAACAATTGGGAACAAACCTCAGAACATGAAAGTATCGGCCTTGCTGCCCTTTTGGGGGAGGAGGGAGGTGGGGTGGGGCAAATTAATCAAGTTGAAGAAATGAATAGTAATAGTGTTGCTTTTCTTGAAAGTGTCGTTTACGGGAAAGGGAAAAAATATATTGCTCTATAATAAATGATCTACTTAAAGCAATACAGACTTGGAGTTTTACGTTGTAAATTCAATTCTTTTTCTCTTTCCATTTTGTAAATAATGCATATCCTTGTATTTTTTTTTAAATAATTATGGCCTATTTTAATATAGTTTGAATAATAGCTGTCGTCTTCTGTTTTATATTTCTTTTAGGCACACCTTCCACTGTGATGCTCACTAGGGTTCTAATGCATTAAGATTGTCCAATTGGGACGGTATCTATATACAACAACAACAACATTACCCCATTGTCTTATAGGCTCCCGTCTATGGTGGGGTACGGGGAGATCGGATGTACGCAACCATACCCATGTGTTAGAAACACATGGAGGTTGTTTCCCGATGACCCATAATGAAAATTGCTTGTCGATCAACTATTACTTCACAATATAAGAAGCGCAACCAATTCAGTAAATTCAGTAAATGTTGCCCCAAAAGTTTACGAAGCCTCCTCTGGTCTGTTCTTCCTATTTCCACTCTTTCATGAGGCTATGTTAATGTGTCCATCATTTTCGACATTTGAGCTTTACATCTTGTTAATTTGTCTCTCTCCCCCCGGATCTTTTTCCCCCTGTAAGTCCATGCTAAGGTTATTTCACATCAAACCAATGATATCTTGCATTTACCTTAAATCCACGATTTCACAAGGTTTATATAAAGTGCTCACAGCTTGATGGATAGTCTATCTAAGTTTATGTTTTGCTATCATCTATTTCGTTTGCATTCTATCAAGGTGAAGAGGAGTAGACATGTTTCATTTCATTTTTTAGATCAGTCATTTGAGATGTTGTCTTCAGGTCATATATTGATAACATAGTTTTGCTAATTTTCATTGGAATAGTGTCTACCAAATGATAATACTGACTAGGAAACATATTCTTGTCGACCTTTTTGAAACTTCTGACGATAAGTTTTCTTGTTCTATTACCTCCAATCTTTTAGTATAATGGGATGACATAGTTTACTGGGCCTTCGCGTCTTTTTGAAACGTTCTATTTTTTCCTGTAACCAAGTTTTAATAACCATTTTATGGTGATTAACACAGATCTGCTTGCCCTTAATTGTTTTCAGGAGGATTTTTCACATTTAATCCTTCTATACCGAAGAGTTTGCTGCTGGACGGGGATCATAATATAAATTCACATTTTGCTCTTGTTAACTACCAAGTAAGCATAGATTAAAGTTGTTTGTCTTACCTTCAACCATTCTCTGTTGCTTATGATGAATATCTATATTCAGATAAAACAGATCAGAGATGCCCTTGCTATTGCTTTGGTGTTAAATCGTACATTGGTAAGTAGCATTTTATATTCTCTATACCGAGTGTTGGAAGAAGTAGGACTTTCTGCCTCAAATAAACCTGGATGTTATAAGGAACTAGTAAATATTCCTTGTAATCATTAGCATGAGACTATCATTCTTTTTTGGGGAGAAAATACGGTTAATGAAATGCAGGTGTTATGGGGCGCTCGGGGCCTAAAAGTATATTTCACAGTTTTCTGAATTCTCCTCTGTTTTTTTGTTGTTGCATTGTTGGTGAATTAGCACTTGTCATCTTCCATCAGTCGGGCCTTATGTATTTTAGATTGGGGTGTATACAATCTATAGCTTGTTCAGATACTTTGAGCTGCTCACTTTGACTTGTCTTTGTTTTCATTTGTGATTATAGGTAATGCCTCCAATATGGTGCAGGTTGGATAGGTTCTGGTTTGGTCATCCCGGAATTGTGGTTGGCAGTTTGACCAGGCAACCTTTTCTCTGTCCTTTGGATCATGTATTTGAGGTATTTGTAGTAGTACTGTATGCCTTTTCTCCGTCCTTTGGATCATGTATTTGAGGTATTTGTAGTAATACTATATGCTTTTTCTCTGTCCTTTGGATCATGTATTTGAGGTATTTTTAGAAATACTGCATACATTATAAATACACACAGTAAACATACACATACTTGTATAGACACACAAGGCATACAATCTGTAATATAAATCATGTAGAATAATAGTTGAAAGGGAATAAAGTGTAGACAGCAAATTAGCCGTTGGCCACTTGAATATAGCCGTTGAGGATGTAGCTGTTAGGAGAATAAGGCCCTTAAGACTATTTAAAGGCTCATACTTTATATTCTTTAATTAAGTTGAATATAACATTCATTTTCCTCAATTCTTAACACTTCTATGTGGTACCAGAGAGTTGATTCTGAGACAGTTACTTTTAAATAGCAACACCTTTTTCTATTGCTGAACAAATAGAGGAATCTCCGCTTTTGAACAAATTTCAGTAGTAAGTCTAACGAAACTACTGTTCTTGATGACCCTTCCATTGTCATTACAAGTCACAAACTCAATGGAGATAATGACATTGCTTAAAGCGTACGCCTTTCAAAGAGGAAGATTTCACTTTTAAATGCTCGGACTTTTCTCCTCCAATGTGCGGGGACCATGAATTTCATCGAAGACTTTAACAAGTGAACAAAGACTTCGTTCCATAAGCAATGTGGTGGTGATATCCAAATTTTGGGTCTTTTTCTCTATAAGATGTTAAACTACCGCCTTAGGTAAATTTTTATTTATTTATTTTTCTTGGTAATACGTTTAAGGACTTGAAAGAAGAGTGATGGTTAATGGTCTATATTCTCTGAACCTTGCTTATCTCAAAGCAAAAAGCACAAAGCTTGTTTTTCTGGCGAAAGATTTTGGATTCATCTGAAACTTTTGACATCATAAATGATAATGATAATAGTTAACTGGTATAATCTTTGGATAATTGCATGACTCGGAGTTTGCATCAGAAGTCCCTTGACTATTCTGTCTTGGATTTGAATCCTGCACTAGAGGATAAAAGCATTTTTGTGATTTAAAGATGATGTCCTCATATTTATATGGCTTGCTAACCTTTAGCACTATAGGAATCGCGTTTTGCACGGTCAAGGTGTACCCTTGAGTCCTTTGGCAGCACTAAATAGAGAGCAATAAATATAAAGGGTTCATGCAAGATCATGGTTATCAATACATGAAGTCTATGTGATGGCTGTCGTGTCTGCAACGGGTTTAGGGTTTAGGCTTTCCTATTTTTGCTTCTTTAGGTACTTGGACCTAGTACTTTGCAAATTTTCGAAGATTGGAAGTTAAAAAGTTAATCCTAACGATGATGTTTGATGCATGTTACTGATTCCACTGTAAGTTCTGATTGTTTTTGCTCTACTAATGATACCACAGGTTAACATTATGTCGAAAGATCTTCCAGAAGATGAGTTTGGACCAAAAATCCCGTTCAGGGAGTACTCTATATTTGATAATCCATCAATGCCACAACATGTAGGTTTATCTGTTTCCAAGTTTGTCATTGGCGTGTCTCACTTATTATCCATCTCTAGACCATTTGGTGAAATGGATTATTTATAAGTTTCTATTTCCTGTGGAGCCAAGGGCATACTCTTCCCTATCTTTGGAATATGATTGAATAAAACAAAATGACTCACTAAATTGGCTGCACTTCTTATATTGTGAAGTAGCAGTTGATAGACACAGCTTGAAGCATCATTATGGGTCATCGGAAAATAACCTCCGTGTGTTTCTAACACATGGGTATGGTTGCATACATCCAACCTTCATACTCTTTCATATGTAGGAGACTCTAAGACAATGGGGTAATGTTGTTGTTGTTGATTATTTCCAGGTAAAAGAATCATGGCTTGATGTGCAACTTTGTCAAGAGGGATCACAAGGCTGTCAAGTTTTGAATCAAACAAGTTTGACAGGACTTATCAAGCTCCCAAGGCGCAGTAATGAATCAATGGTACTTGTTCTTGCCTTAGAATCTTGACTATTTAATTTAATAAATCGTAATTTGAGATAAATGTTTCCATTATCAATGGAGTAAAGAACATATTCTTCTTTGACTTTGGAATATGATGGAATAAAACAAAATGACTCACTAAATTGGTCTGTTTGTTTCTAACATGTGGGTATGGTTGCGTACATTCGACCTCCCGTACCCCGCCATAAGCGGGAGCCTCTAAGACTATGGGGTAATGTTGTTGTTGTAATTTGAGGTAAATTTTCTAATATCTATCATTTGAACTTGTTTGGTTCAAGCAGTATGAAAGCAGATTCTCAGCATTCAAGGATGTCAAAGTCATTCAATTCTTATCTGTCCAAGATGCATTCTCAGGCTTCACAGACAAGGCAACCTCTTGAGCTTACTTCACCGTTTCTTTTACTCTTTAAAGTTTGTATTGTGCATTTCTTACTTTCCATTTCCAATGGAATCAAGGACACACCTTTCCTTGACTTTGGAATATGATGGAACAAAGTAAAATGATTCACTAAATTGTTGCGCTTCTTATATTGCGAAGTAGTAGTTGATCGACATAATTTGATGCATCTCTTTGTGTTTCTAACGCATGAGTATGGTTGCGTACATTCGACTTCCTCATACTCCACTATAGGCGGGAGCCTCTATGGCAATAGGGTAATGTTGTTGTTGTATTGTGCATTTCTTGTTTATTGACTCTGTATCATGGATATGTGCTTATATATAGGTGAAGGAAGAAAGATTCAGGAAGCGCGTGAAGCGATATACTGGTATGTGGTGTTGTGTGGAAGATCACACTCCAGGACACATATACTATGATATGTACTGGGATGAAAAACCTGGCTGGAAGCCGAAGCTGCCTCAAACGCCCGAAGAGGATCATCCGCCATTGTGATGGTATTAAATTCCTCTGTAACATGATGATCAATGATCTGAAATACGACACCATAATTGTCAGATGTTTTAATACTTGAATTTACATAGTATTTTACGAAGAAGAGCTCAACAGATAATCTTCATACTAGTTCATGGCATAGGAAGTGGCAACCATCCTAATTGTCACTGGCATATAAGGCTAATAATGGATTTCTTTTCAAGAAATTTTGGTTGGGTTTTGAAAATTTGCAGCTGTTTATCCTAGCCTGAGTGGTTTTTGAAAGCACTTTCCAGCGTTAAAACTCTTGTAACATGGTTTGATTACTACTGTTACAATCCATCTTGAATTATCAGTTTTTTTAAGGTAAATTTCATATATTAGGTTATGAATGACAATTTACAAAAGATGGTTGCTTAGAAATGTAACATGAAGTATAGCTTGATCAAAATATAGGTGACTTATATTTCGTCGTCAATATCTAATGCCAACATATACAAAATAGTTGCTGAAGTAATAACAAGTTTAAATTCTTAAGATAGATGGCTTATAACAGTACCAACCATACTTAGAACTAAATAGACAAGGATAACTAAATATAACAGAGGTCTAACTATATAAGCTGGGGAAGATTGTGTCTCTTCAAACTCAAATAGAGAATCCCATAACAGATTAGATCAATGACCGCTATTTCCAGTATCATATATTACAAGATATATGACCTGTGATGAATCATATATAAAGGCCGAAGTAGAGAAAGGTCAACATCATCAAACCAAGCATCCAATCAGTCATCCAGTGACAATGTAGTTCCTTGTTTCAGCAATTTCTAATCATGTAACAGCATTATATCTAATATTTTGTAAGACTTCAATAACAACGTTTTGATATCCCATATATTTTTGGTAGTATATCTGGTTTCTTTCCCTCTATATCCCATTTGCTGCATATAGTCTAAAGTAGAGCAACTTCTTGTGGAAATTGGAAGACTCGGCTCCTCCCAAATGTATCTGTGAACAAATCCATGATTCATTGCCATGAGTTGGTCTAGTTTCTTGTCTTTTAGTTGCTTCACTATGGCTCTCTATGCTATTGAGGAATAGTTGTATCGGAAGAAAATTTGATCTTGAGTTTTCGCATCTCTGTTACAAAGAACACAGGTATTGAAAGAAACAAGACTTCAATCAAAGTAGTTTGTTGATATTTTTTTTAACATGCCAACTAAAATATGATTGCAATCGTGTGATGATGCCTGTTAGCAAATCCCGGATGATTAGGGATAGGGAGAAAAGATTGACTTTTACAAGATTGCATATTGACTTTTACAAGATTGTAATTGATTTGATTCTTTGTAGAAAGATACTATTAGTCCTATAAATAGACAAAGTGAGTGATATGTAAATGTATTCTGAAGAAAATAGAAATCTTCTTTCTAACATAGTTATATTTTTGATCTATTTTTGATCTTCTGCCTGTCTGATTGCACATGGTATCAGAGCAGGTTGTGATCAAACTTGCTTTCTGATATTTTTTGCTTGGCTCAGATTCCTGAGTTCATCACTGCCAAGAACGTACCTCACACCAAGTGTGTATCTGTTCTAAATCTGCGTCTATTGAAAGGCTCAGATTTATATCTTCACTGCCATACCAGAACCCAGTATTCTACCCGTCTGAGTCTAAGCATTGTGATTAGGCTCAGACTGTTCGTCATCACAGCCGTGATTAGGCTCAGACTATTTGTCATCACTGCCGTATTATACCAATCTCGCCACACCAAGATCAATACAGCCACTGTCCCGCACAATTCCTGTCACCAGAAAGAAACATGTCAGAAACACCAGGAATTTCCGAGGAAACCTCTGGAACAACCGAAAATAAGACAAACTTCCCTTCCTCCATTGATTGGTCTGAACAGTTTGCCCGTTTCCTACAACAAAATATGAATCTCTCGCCAGCACCAACCACATCCTCTAATTTAGTACTGAAAGTCAAGTTAAACAGCACCAACTACACACTATGGTGCAGATTAATGAAGATGGCACTTGGAGGTAGGGGGAGGAGCTCCCATATTACTGGAATCCCTCCACCCCCCTACCAACGGATGCAAACTACCCAGCATGGGAGCAACTCGATCAATTAGTCTGTACATGGCTAATTGACAATATTGAAGACACTTTGATAAATAATGTGTCTCAATATTCTACTGCAAAGGCCTTATGGGACGGTTTGTATGTTACCTACGGATCAGGAGGAGATCCTCTCCAGATCTTTGACCTTCACAAACAAAGCTATACCATCAAACAGGATAATCGATCCCTTGAAGCTTTGTGGGATCAATTTCAAGGAATCTGGATGTCAATCGATTCCATGGACCCAAACCCCATGGAATCCCCAAAAGATATTGCAATCTATGCAAAAAAGGTACAAGAACAGAGGCTTTATCAACTGCTCTTAGCAGTTGATGAAAAATACGCAGACACCAAAAAGGAACTACTCAAGAGGGACCCCAAACCCACAGTGGAAACAGCGTATAACGAACTCCGCCGTTCAGAGATACAAAATGGAGTTCTGACCAACACTCCATCAGATCTTCGATCATCATCTGGAGTTGGCTATGGATTAACAGTTAAACCAACAGAAAATACCAAACAACGACATGCAGGCAGTTCAACCCCCCGCTCAGGACCTCCATCACGGCGGGGGGGGTGAGGATAAATTAGTCGAATGTAACCATTGTAAACGAAAGGGTCACAGCAGGGACAAGTGTTTCAAGCTTCATGGGTATCCCGATTGGTGGGACGATTTTAAAAGGAAAGGACAAGCATCCGTCGCCCAGAGCACTGAAGAAGAAAACTCTGGCAACAGAAGAGCCTTAGAAGGCAAATATGGCAGAAAACAAGAAGAGCAAGAAGGCACCGCCATGGCAGCTGCTGGGAAGGGCACAATCGAAGAAGACGACGGCTGCTCAGGAGGTAGCAGAGTTAGGGTTGAAAACCCTAACCCTTTGCCGCCTTTATATCCTTCAAATATTGCATCTAACCCCCTGGTTGAATTTAAATTACCTACACAAGCCCCCCACCTTAGAAAAAAAGCCAGCGCCGTCCCTCTTTTTCCAACCAATGCCACCTTAGACCCTCAACTAAATTCCCTTCGCAATTCACCCCCAAATTTCCCTATATCAACACCTTTAACCCCCCAGCTCAAATAATATCCAGTCAGCCCCCAAAGTCTAAATGTCATACAGCCCAAGGTGTCTCATCCTGGATATTTGATTGTGGTGCCACCGATACGATGACAAATGATTTTTCCGACCTTCTTATACAAACACCTCCACTCAAAACGACCGTTGCCACTGCTAATGGGGCATCTCTCCCAGTCCCCACTGGAGGCACTATCTCTATTACACCAGATCTTACGCTGAAAAATTGCCTTTATGTTCCCTCTTTGTCCACTAAATTGTTATCTATTAGTCAACTTACCAAGGATCTTGACTGTATCGTGCTAATGTATCCTAATTTTTGCCTTGTCCAGGACATTCGTATGGGGGAGATCATTGGGCGTGGTACTGAACGCCAAGGACTGTATTATGTTGATGCAACGGTGCAACAGGGACAGTCTAATCTTGCCACCGGGACGGCTGAACGACAAGTGTGGTTATGGCACCGCCGACTAGGGCATCCTTCATTTGGCTATTTAAAACGTCTTTTTCCAGCTTTATTTACATCCACAACTCCTACTTTATCATGTGATACCTGCCTCCGGGCAAAACAAACTCGGGCTTCATATGCTCCTAGTAATACTCGGGTTGATCGTATGTTTTCCTTAATTCATTCTGATGTCTGGGGCCCTTCACCATATAATACTCCACTTGGCTTCCGCTATTTTGTGCTATTTGTTGATGACTTTTCTCGCATGACTTGGTTATATATCTTGAAACACAAGTCTGAAGTTACTCAAAAATTTGTTCATTTTTATCATATGGTTCATACACAGTTCGATACTAAAATTAAAACTCTCCGGTCCGACAATGGAGGGGAATATCTTGATCGTACCCTGGCCACTTTCTTTCATACTCATGGAATTATTCATCAGACATCGTGTTCTCATACTCCAGAACAAAACGGAGTTGCCGAACGTAAAAATCGCATCCTTCTTGAAATGACCCGAGCAATGATGTTTGATTCCAATGTCCCGACGAGTTTCTGGCCGGAGGCGGTATCCACTGCCACTTACCTTATTAATCGCCTACCCACAAAAATCCTTCACTATAAAACCCCTATTCAGGTACTTTCCTCCCAACACACCTTACCCTCCCTTTATACTCTTCCTCCAAAAGTGTTTGGTTGTACTGTTTTTACCCACACTCCTAAACACGAGCGTACTAAGCTCGACCCTTGCTCTGAGAAGTGCATCTTTGTCGGCTATGCTACTACCAAAAAGGGCTATCGATGTTACAACCCTCGCACCCATAAACTTCAAATCACCATGAACTGTACCTTCCTTGAGACCGACTTTTACTATACCACCCAATCCAGGATTCAGGGGGAGAGACCATCTGAAGGAATCCTAGATTGGTCGGTACCTTCCCACACTTGTCAGACGGCTATTCCAACAGGGCAAGTAGATGGCGCCGACTGCACTGTAGCTCCCAACACTGTACCTTTCGAGGCGACTGTACTCCCACCAATAGATTCTCCGGCAACGAATGAACTGTCCAAGGTAACACATTATGATACAAGCATTATTCAGTCCATACCTGGTATTGAGACTAATGTAACATCTGATACTAACCCGTATGACTCTATCCCAGAAACAGAACTTTCTGTTGACAACCCAGTTACCCCAGAAATTTGTACAGGAACTGATACTTTAGAGACAGTACGGGTGCTACCACCAAGAGCTAAGCGCGGAATCCCTCCTGAGCGGTACTCACCGGAAAGAACTTCAAAATCTTCTAGGTATCCAGTAAATTTATCTATGACAGGTGTATCTGATCCAGCTAGAGGGTTCTTTGTATCTTTGTGTACCGAGCAAGTTCCGCGGACAGTTGAACAAGCCCAGTCTCAGTCAGAATGGAAGGAAGCTATGGATGCTGAAATGCGAGCATTAGAGAAAAATCATACTTGGGAGAAGTGCATTCTTCCTTCTGGAAAGAAAGCAGTTGGATGTCGATGGGTCTTTACTATCAAATACAAGGCTGATGGAAGCATTGAAAGATATAAGGCTCGTCTTGTAGCCAAGGGATATACTCAAACCTATGGTATTGATTATTCAGAGACGTTCTCTCCAGTGGCTCGAATTGACACTATTAGGGTACTGTTTTCTGTTGCAGCAACTCAGAATTGGCCCCTTCATCAGTTTGACGTTAAGAATGCGTTCTTACATGGAGATCTGAGGGAAGAAGTATATATGGACCCCCCTCCAGGTTTCTCTTCAGGATTCCAGAAAAGAGAGGTTTGTAGATTAAGAAAGGCCCTGTATGGATTAAAGCAGTCACCTCGAGCATGGTTTGGTAGGTTCACTGAAGTCATGAAGCAAGATGGTTATCGGCAGAGTAATGCGGATCATACACTGTTTGTAAAAAGAAGAAAGAAGTTAGTGACGTGTTTAATTATATATGTAGATGATATGGTGATCACTGGAGATGATAGTGAGGAGATTTCCCGTCTTCGGAAGAATCTGTTTACTAAATTTGAAATGAAGGATCTCGGAGGACTAAAATATTTCTTGGGAATTGAAGTCCTAAGGTCAAAAACTGGAATCTATATCTCACAAAGGAAGTACATCTTGGATCTCCTAACCGAGGTTGGAATGCTCGATTGTAAACCAAGCGATACGCCAATGGTGGTGAATCATAAGCTACAAGTTGATCAAGAAGGAACATTTACAGACATAGGGCAGTACCAGCGTCTCGTTGGAAAACTCATCTATTTATCACACACTCGACCTGACATTGCTTATGCAGTAAGTGTGGTTAGTCAGTTTATGCACCATCCTCAGAAACAGCATATGGATGCCATTATGAGAATTTTAGCGTATCTAAAAACCACACCAGGGAGAGGAATCGTGTTCCGAAACAATGGCAACTTAGACATTAAGGCATATACTGATGCAGATTGGGCAGGAAGTCCAGTAGATCGGAAGTCCACTTCAGGGTATTTTGTGCTTGTAGGAGGAAATCTTGTAACCTGGAGAAGCAAGAAACAAAAGGTTGTTGCACTATCTAGTGCCGAAGCTGAGTTCCGGGGGATTGCAAAAGGAATCACTGAGATATTATGGGTTCAGAAGTTGCTCAAAGATATCGGATTAACTTTCAAGTTACCAACACCGCTTCTATGCGATAATAAGGCGTCTATCAGTATTTCTGAAAACCCTGTACAGCATGATCGGACCAAACATATAGAGATTGATAGACATTTTATCAAAGAGAAATTGGAAGCAGGCATTATTAGTCTACCATTCGTAAGATCAGAAGATCAAATAGCAGATGTGTTAACCAAAGCAGTCAATGGAAGGGCGTTTGAAGCTATCCTGTGCAAGTTGAATGTTGTCGACCCCACCACTCAACTTGAGGGGGAGTGTTAGCAAATCCCGGATGATTAGGGATAGGGAGAAAAGATTGACTTTTACAAGATTGCATATTGACTTTTACAAGATTGTAGTTGATTTGATTCTTTGTAGAAAGATACTATTAGTCCTATAAATAGACAAAGTGAGTGATATGTAAATGTATTCTGAAGAAAATAGAAATCTTCTTTCTAACATAGTTATATTTTTGATCTATTTTTGATCTTCTGCCTGTCTGATTGCACAATGCCAAGTAAAATATGATGTACAGGAAGAGATGGAAATCATGGACCAATGTTTAATTTCGGTTCATGGACCAACTAGCGATTGTATAAGCAATGGGTTAATATTTAATGATAGGGGAATTTACATTCTCAATCCTGTCGTTTGATGAAATTATAGATACACCATCTTTTGTTTGAAAGTGAACATGGATGGCCTTTTGTTCCTGGACTAAAATTAGGGGTGTCAATTTCAGACACGACACGAAACACGACCCGAACCTGACACGAATTTTCGCGGGTATGGGTATGACCTTGGTGGGTTTCGTGTACAAATCGGGTAAGACCTGAAAGATACCCGCCAACGGCGGGTCGTGTCCGGGTATACCCGCGGGTACCCGTTTATACACGAAATTTAAAAAATAATTTTAACTAAAATTTATAATTAATAAAATAAAAAATAAATTTTCCAAAAAAAAAAAGACTACCGTGCTACTAAGTAATCCTATTCGGTTTCTCCCTTCCTCTATTTCCAAATCTCATTTCTTTAATCTATTATTGTGTAGTGAAGTGATTTGAGTTTAGAGGAACTCACTCATTTTAATCTTTAACCTTTGGTTGTGTACGTATTGTTGTTTCATACATTGTATCAGTAGTCGTTTAAGTACAAGAAACCTGAAAAATACAGGAAACCTGAAAATACCTGAAAAATACATGAAATGACCTATAGACTACTTGAAATATTTGTACTTGTCAAGTTCGTGGGTATACCCGATACACGATACGAAACCTGACATGTACGGGTTTGAGTATCTACATCTATACACGCGAAGCAAACGAGTAAGGTATGTGTACGGCACTTTGATACACGAAACCCGAAAAATACGAAACACGATACACGACCCGTTTGACACCCCCAACTAAAATTGCAAAACATAGTTTTCCGATAACTTTTGATCATAATTGTGGTACACGCGCTTAATTTGTCAAGTGGTGGATCCGGTCAGCGCCCAAAACATTTTTAACCTGGTAGGAACGGGATAGGATCCCCCCAACGCTCCCCCTCACCGCGTTCGTGACCGCGCGACACGTGGCAAAAAGGGGGCGTGGTGAGGGTAACCCTCATCTAGCCTCATCACCCCCTACTGCTGCCACGTGTTGCGTCCTGGACTGCGCGGATCTCATCCCGGCAGGAACATATTTTCCAATAATTTTTGACCAGAATTGTGGTACACATGCTTCATTTGTCAAGTGGTAAATTCAGTCAACGGCCAAAAACATTTTTCACCTGAATATATATATATATATATATATATATATATATATATATATATATATATATATATATATATATATATATTCTTCCTTTACATAAGAATTATATACCCTCATAAGTGTCTTCCTTTGTTTCCATTTCCAATGAAGTCAAGGACACATCCTTCTTTGACTTTAGAATATGATGGAATAAAGCAAGACCCACTAAATTGGATACGCTTCTTATATTGTGAAGTAGTAGTTGATCGACGAGCATCATTATGGGTCTTTGGGAAACATATGTGTTTCTAACACATGGGTATAGTTGCATACATCCGACTCCTCCATACCCGCCATAGACGGAAGCATCTATGGCAATGGAGTAATGTTGTTGTTGTATAAGTGTCTTTGCTTTCCATGAGAATTATATTCCCTCGTGTTTTTTTAACCTTCAACCACATCTCAACCATGTTCTTATCATGCAATAGAGCTTCCACTCTGAAAAATGTAGCCTCTTCTTTTGTAGGTTAAAATCCATGTGGACTCTCCACCACCATGTTTACTGTTTGGGTTATAGTTTACCTAGCTTAGAGTTAAGATTGCAGTGGGAAAGAAAAGCATTTGAGCGTGTTATCAATTTTGTCAAAGTTTATTGTTATGACAGCCATTGGCTGCACCAAATGATATGCAAGTTTACGTCAAAAATGCATGCAGATAGGCTCTTATTCTCTGCACCCACTTGGTTTGTATGCTTTCAAATTATTTATCTTGCTCATAGTGAAGAGTCAGAAAGAGTGAATTTATGACTAAAGATTAATTTTCTTTTGCCTTCACTTTATCTTGAATGGTATTAACAGCCCCTTAAAAGAATATGCCTAAAACAACCAATGTTTACTTTGGGTATTCATTTCATAATGATACCATAATCAGTTGATTCAATACTCAGCACTTAGTAGGTAAATACTTGTAAAACGTTTCCGATACGCTAAGCTCACGATTTTGCATAGTACATAAAGTCCATAGAAGGACCGATTCGCTTCACGATCTGATATACAGTCTTACCCTACAACAAATGGCAGCCGCACAGACTGGCTAATCATGACATACCAAAGTGAAAATGCACATAAAGCCGTGACAGAGCAACCTCAATGAAAGACTTAAATTAAGCATAACATAATTATATTTCAAGCTGTATAAATGAGCATCTGATGGAATAGTTCTACAGAGCGTCTGGAAAAGTAACAATATGGGCATGGGTGCCTGAGGCTGTCAGCCAATCTAGTCCTTATGTAAATCAAGAAGCCATCCAATGAACTTCTCATGGATTCAACAAAGATACACCCCTATCCTCTCAAGCTTCTTAAGCCAAAACAATCTTCTGACTTCAAAATTGCGACTAAGCACCAGAACCACTTAATTATTACAGTAGATCTCCCTGAACCATCCAATGATCATGAATGGCGCAAAGCCTACCATGTAAACATCCGAAGCCATGACAAGCTACATCAAAATTCACCCATACCACTTTTTCAAAGTTTTGAACATAACAGAGAGTATAACGGATTATATGTATCGATACCACTAATTAAAAAAAAAAAATCGCTTCGGCAGCAACTCAGGCACCACAGACGCCGATAACCAAAGGCCTGGTTTGATAAAGGAGTGTGACAAGCCATGTCCAACTTAGCAGCGATGGGAATATCTTAACCAAGACAAGAGACCTCTTATAGCTGATGATGTGCCGCCACAATGATCTCCACACCAAAAACTGCAAGCTGCTTGAATATTTCAGCTATGTCCAGCACGAAGATCCGCCTTTCACAAGAAAACCTACACCAAGGCTGGAGCTTCAGTAAATATCTACAGAGAGATGAAGAATTTTTCTCAAAGTTACAACCATAACCTTGTTAATGACTCAATCATCAAGGTAGTAGTAGGATCCGGCATTCTTTTGCTCCCTGTCCTTTGTGGAGTCAAGTTTGTTTATTCGTGGGCGGAAATTAGTTGGATCCCGTCTAAATGTGATGTCCAGATGCTGCATATTCAAAAGATGCACATTTAAATGACAAATTACTCTATATAACTGACCAAGAATTGCATATTCTTGTATGTCATGTGAAAAGATTAAAAAAACAAGATGAAGGGATGGCGCTCACGGATAAGAACAAGTTCATTCCAGTCAATAATGATTGAGGAGCATTTGCTATACAATCTATTGAAGGTCTCCCCTCATATACAATCACCCGATCTGCCAGGTATGTTGCCATTATAAAGTCATGCTCAACTACAAAGGCCGTCTTCTTTGCGTGAAGTATAAATCTTTTGATGACTTTAGAGGCCACAATACGCTGCTCGGAATCTAGATATGCACTTGGCTCATCAATAAGATATATATCAGCAGGCTGCATATACAAAGAATCAATTAATCCAACAAATATTTGTTACTGATTTACACGAGTGATCATGTCCTTCCCCTCATGTAGGACCAACATACCAAACACGTGTAGTCTAGTAAATTAATATGTATGCCATGTTTGGCTTATCTTATGTAAGCATCAAAATGCAAGCTCTAGTTCTTGCAATTACTGCACCACAACGAGCTGTACTCATGCTCTGGTGCTTTTCTATATTACAGAAAAACATCAAAATGTAAGCTCTAGTTCTTGCAATTACTGCACTACAACGAGCTGTACTCATGCTCTGGTGTTTTTCTATATTACAGAAGGAACTCTATGGAACAAAAAAAAAAGCTCTATTGAGGGTTACAACAACAATAACAATATATACCTAGTATATCCCAACGACATCAAAAGCTATCGCTAGAGTCTGGAGAGGGTTAGAGGCAGACAAACAATACCTCTATCCCGAAAGATAGAGAGTTTACTTCCAGCGAGACCCCGAGCTCTATATGGACCTACGTAGATAAATAATGTACTACAAATAATAAAAGACAAACACAAACACAAAAAAGTACAAAGTGACCTAAAGTATATGTAGTATCTAATTCCCTAAATATAATCTAAGGTGCCCCTATAACCTGCCTAAACCTCGTTAACCTTAACCTTATGCCTCCATGAGCTCCTATCCTGGACCATGTCCTCAAAGAGGTGCAAATCTAGATGGTTAGCTTAATGTAAGCCACCTATATTTTGCTATGGTCAACCTTCGTATGTTGCTGGTGTAAGCAACATCTTTTGTAAATCTGCCTTTTCGGCTTATGTATAAAATTTTAATTACAACCAAAAAAGAGACACTGTTGAAGACCTTCCCTTTTTCTCCAGAGAAGCTGTCAGAAACCTTTCAGAAGTTGAATAACAGGTTAACTCAGTTTGCAGCAAAATTCAAAAGTTCGGCATACTTGTGACATCTATGTGAAATAGATAAATATTCACTCTGTCCCTGTTAAGTTGTCTATCTTAATTTCGATTAACCAACAACAAAAGAATGTGAATTAGATTGCAACTAACATTACTAATAAGAATTATGGTCAATTCTGATAACAACTGATAAAGTCAAACAACATTCTTAAGTTACGCAAAAAGTCAACTATGAAACCTAAATTAGGATGCAGATGATGCAAAGAAAGAAACCAGACCCCACAGAGTCAGCATAACGGGGAAAACGAACACCTACATAACTAACAAGTACTGACGTTCCTGCTGTTGTCCCGATTAAACCTATAGCAACTCACAGAGTAACACAATTCGTAGAGAATTATCAACAAGGACTATGCAGAAAAAAAATGCAGCAGCAGATAAGATAAATCTACATTGGGTCAAAAGCTTATGACCAGAAGAAGAAAGAGGAGGGGGGGAGGGGATAATGTGGTAAGCAACTTGCAGCATCTAAATCTTTGAGGCAGTATGCAAATTAAAAACCATTTAATCAGTAAAATATGGAAACTGCTTTTATACCTCAAAAGAATTAAAATAATACTGATAATAAAGCAAAATCCTGGTGCAATTCATGAACTTTAACAAAATGTCGGCCATTATAGGTCCAATGTATTTATCCCTACGTATTTCTACAAGAGCCTACTTTCAGGACGGGTACCACTAATCTTGAGTAATAAAATGATGGCATTTACCCACCCACCAAGGTCATTTTAGAGCACATTAAAGGAGAAAGACCATTTCTGGAAAATCAGCTAAATAACACAAGAAGCGAGGCCAAAGCATTACCTTTCCAAGACATAGCGTCAGGGCAACCCTCTGCAACTCTCCACCAGAGAGGTTCACAACTTCTTGATCCATTAATTGCTCAATCTGGAGAGGCCTCATAACATCTGATACAAACTGGGGATGCATATAGGAGTCACGAATTTTCTGGTGGAGCAGATTCCTCACAGTAGATTGAAATTTCGGGCTAATCTTCTGTGGCTTGTACGATACGTTGAACTCAGGAATCTCCGCCTCTGATCCCTCAATAATATCAGGCTTCAGTAACCCAGCCTGAAAAGAGAACAGATAAGAGGGAAGGAGCCACTTGCAATCAAAGATTGCTAACGTGCAAAGAATGACATAATAGACCTACCAGCATGCGAATAAATGTTGTCTTTCCTGTCCCATTCTCACCAAGCATTACAACAATTTGGGAATCAGTGAATTCACCTTCAACCACCTTGAGCTTGAAATTTCCCTGTGTCTTAGACATAGTTGGATATTTGTACCGTGCATAGCTTTCAGTCTCCTCGGCGCTTTCTTGTGGTGTCTCAGCCACCTGTTAAATTTTTAAAATCAAGTTCACTTGGTTGATGCTACAGAAGTTAACTGACTAGTTGAACAATCTTTACCTTGAATGTGAGCGACTCATCACGAAATCGTAGATTTTCAGTGGGTACAAAACCAGCCAAAAATATATTGATTCCTTCTCTAACAGAAAATGGGAGAGTTACAACCCCATATGCACCAGGTTTTCCATATAGACAACAAATGAAGTCCGATAAATAATCCAGCACACTCAGATCATGCTCTACAACAATTACATAGCTGGAAACAAGACAAAATCCAATGTCACTTGTTTGTTCATGCTAAAACTAAATGGTGATAGTCCGACATCAAATCCATGAAATAAAAATAATTACCTATTAGGACGGAGCAAAGAGCGGATAACTTGAGCAGCTTTAAGCCTTTGTTTGACGTCAAGATAGCTTGAGGGCTCATCGAACATATAAATTTCTGCATGCTGTATGGCAACCACGCCTATTGCGAACCTCTGAAGTTCTCCACCAGACAAATCACCCACATTACGGTCCAAAACCTGGTTCAGCTCAAGATCAGCACAAAGTTCCTCTTTCATATCCCTCTCGTCTTTTTGCTCAAGTACTTGACCAACATTGCCTTGTACTGCCTTCGGTATATGGTCAACATACTGGGGCTTTATGATTGCCTTCAAGAAGAAAACATGTGAATAAGGAGGTGCAAAAGGAACTGAATCAGCATAGAAGGTTTAACCTATGAAACAATATCGTAGAGAATAAAAGGAGTATAGATGTAATTTAACTACTTAATAGCATGAGAAATCTAGAAATATTCACTTATCAAATACACATACTTTAGTGTAATAGAGGGGTTATATTGCAGGGTACTTCTGCTGAGATGTAAAGGTTTTCCTTAAATGCTTAGGACATGATGCACCTAGATGTGCAGTTATGGGACTGCAACTGGTCAAGGGTATTCTGGATCTATCAACCATGACCAAAGGGATGGTTCGTGCATCACTCGTACATAATTGAGGGCTGCCAAGTACTTAGCTTCACTTAGAATCTAAGAGACATGTGGGAAAAACAATTTTATTCATGCAAGAATGTCTCATAAGAAACAGAAAAAGTTGATTTCAAATCATTTCTCCAGTTCTACAAAATTTGCTTGTATTATTGAAATTAAACATCTCACATCAACATATAACATGGAAAAACTTTCGTTCTAAGCATTTTTCTTTGTGAACTTCAAAGTGTTGAGCCCTTTGTATGACGTGCAAGCCACATAAGAAAGAACACAACAATGAACATATGAAATATGGAATAACAACCTTCAAGTTATCTTCCAAAATACGAGTAAAATAATTCTGGAGCTCAGACCCACGAAAGTAAGTCAAGATCTCTTGCCAATCAGGAGGATTCTGCAAAGACAAAAAAAAATTAAGAGAGACAATTATGCTATAAAAAAGACATAAAAATCAAAAGACATAACCTAGGAATATACATTGAAGCGCCCCAAATTTGGTTTCAGTTTCCCAGCCAAAACTTTAAGAGCAGTTGATTTTCCGATGCCATTTGTTCCGACCAAACCAAGAACCTGTCCTGGTCTAGGGACTGGTAACCTACAATAATAAACGAGGGACACTTTTTTTTTACTCAATTCATGTTAAACTGTGAGGCTGTTGACTAATCAGAGAAAATATTTCACAGTCAAGTCACAGGTCAAGAAGTTATTACATAAAAATGCATGTAACAACCACACAAGTTGGGAAAATTAGAATACTCAAAAAGCCTTTACAAAATGCAATTTAAAAAAATAAAGCACGCCTAAAATAAACGAAAATTGAGAAAGGAACAACAAAGAATAGAAATCATTACTAATCATCAATTACAAAAAAAAAAGATATTAATCATGAATGTACAAGGATAACCAAAAGAAGACACATGTAATTAAGCAACGGACAAATAACATGCTAAACCGAGACCAAGATAATAGAATGGACCCTAGTTATGGAACACGCTACATTATGAGCTCAGTCAAACTGATGCTTATCTTATAAATACTGCTGCCAAATCATCTATTTCCAGAAAATGGGATACGCACATTGACTCACCTGTGCAATTTGAAGGTGTTTGGACCATAGCGATGGGTTGTGTCCTTGTCCAAGTCCTTTGGCAAATTTATAATCTGAATTGCTTCAAATGGACATTTCTGAGATGACAAACATTTAGAAAATCATACCATTCATCGGCAACCAGGTTTAATATTAAAGATCTGTTGATGGCATAAAGCATGATACAAACCTTCACACAAATACCACAACCAATGCACAATTCTTCTGAGATGAAAGCAATCTTTGCAGCCGATGTAACCTCAATACATAGTTTACCTTAGAGAAGCAATGACATCAAACATAACATTCTAGGTCAATCCCTTCTCATACTCAAACGACAAAAGCAATTCACAAAAACAAAAGAAATCAACATCTCACAAAAATAAATAAATAAATAAAAGAGCACCACAAAAACGGAAAATAGAAATGCCAAAAACTTCTCACTTTCACCTTTTATCATGAGGGTTTTGAATAACTAAAATGTGCAAAGATCGTAAGAGAAAAAACTCTTTGGGAATTCCCACAACCCATGCCATTTTATATTACAAATTTCACTTTGCACATGTTTTGTGCACTTAGTACATTCAGTAATTAACTAACATCAATAACCATTGAATAAATTTTGGTGTACTTAATGTCCAATATTTTATTTAGAATAATTAAAAGATCCAAGGGCACCACAAACTAATACTGTATAAAGTAGACAACATGCTCTCAGACAAACCAAAAGGAAAACATGGAATTGGACACCCAAAAAGAAAACATGCATATTCAAACTGGGATAGAGAGTATGCCAGCGTGACAGACTCTGGATTTTAATTCAAGTCACTCACTCTATCGTTTGAAAGCATATGTATCATCTTTACACACGTTCTGAGTGTGTAAACATATATGTTATGCACACGTGGATATGTACATGTATATGCAAGCGCATACAAGATTTACCATGAGGACTTGTTCGGGAAGAACAGCATACAAAAATTACCAACTATTTTTCCACCAGAATAGCCAGCAGATCTTAACACTTCATACTCATGAAAGAAATAATACTTTTAATTAAGTGAATGAGATCAAGAAGTTAGTCCCAGCTAAATGGAAGAAGCAATTAATACGACTACCACCAATTTCTTAAAGTTCAGATGAATCAAAATCTTTACAAATCAGGAATTAAAGAGGGTGGCCGAACGTAAATCCAATTCAATCATCCATCAATTCCGTTGAAAAAACAAAACCCAGAAAGAAACGATCAAAAGATGAAGGCATCAAAAATTCGTCAATTCCTCTGAAAATAAAAAATGAAAAAAGGCCCGAAATTCTAAAATTCCTGCATGAGAAAGCTGAAGAAGAGTACCAGTCTTGACAACAGGGCAGCTCTTTTTGCACTCCTGACGACACTTCTTTGGCTTGCACTTGTCGGAGCTGACGATTGCAATACGCGTCAACCTCTGATCAGACATCGCTGAATCCCGGCTTGTCGATAGATGCAACTACACAAATGAATCCCAAGTTGAACATCAATCCCATCAATTAATGGACGAAAAACCATCAAATGGACATGTAAACAGATGCATACAGGTACCGAAGAAGATAATACTACCTTCAGATGAGATGGACTCAACGCAAACAACAGAAAAGGCAGGCGTGTGGAGGAATTTGAGGAAACCGAATGTCCAGCACACGCAGTTTTGAGTTAGGGGCTAGCTAGGGTTCTTTGCGTGAGAATAATTACTAATTAAGCCGACCGTAGCTGGGGGATTGGGAATTTTCCTTTTTTCCTTTCCACTTTTTTTTCCTTTTTCTTTTTACCTGTGAACGTTTTTAGTACACATTTTTTATATTTTTACATTTGAACTTATGTAAACAATCACTTTTTCGTCATTTATGCATATACATATAGAGTTGTGTGTCTTACTGAAAGTAAACTCTTTATCATTTAGAATGAAGGTATTGTTTGACTACCTCTCACCCTCCTCACGATAGCTTTTGATGTCGTTGGGATGTACTGGACATGCGTTGTTGTTGTGAACAATCACTTTTTCACAAATAGAGATATTATTTATAAAATTAATTATGTTATTTTAAAGTACACTCTAAGTTATTAAAATGAAACCATAATAAATATTTTTACATTATGTAAGTTGATAATTTTTTACGTCACAAAAACAAATATAGAATTTGAAAAGGAACATACGCTTGCTTATAATATTTAATTTTCGCTTAAATCATGTTCTAATTTATTTGATATTGAATAATCTGATTAGTACTTAAATTACTTAACATGGTACTTATATAACTCAATAATGCACCCTTTGATATAAAGCTATCAATTTTTATAAATAGTATTGTTATTTTAACTAAGATTTATTTTTCCGTGTAATAAAAAGTATATATAACAGAAAAACATATATGACAAATGATGTTTTGATCATAATCATGATGCTAATCACTTATGTTAGCCACTGTCTTTGCCTTCTCCAATCCATAAAGTACATGCTTCAACACGAGGTATTGTTTGCCTTTTCCAGATCAGTCTGGTTGGAAGCAAACTCTCTATCAATTGGAACGGAGGTATTGTTTACTTGTCTTTCATCCTCTCTAAAACCTAACGGTAGTTTTTGTTATTGTTAAGATATACTTGATATGGTTGTTCTTGTGATAAAATACATGCTCCAGCTTTAGCAGTACCTTTTTGTGTCATGATGATCATATCGGACATAGAAAAATGAATGACAATGGAATGGACTCGGACTCTTCGTCTCGTATCGGCAAAAAGTGCATATCTATTCATGTATTTGCCTGTGCATTCTGGTCTCTTGAATCCTTAACTTTTTTCGTTGCACGTAAAATTTTATAGAAGATGGTTTTCATAGTTGCTGTAATAAAGTTTTGTGAAGAATGTAAATTGAATACGTACTTCAATAAACATCTCTCAAAAATTTATCTGCTAGTAACTCACAAGGGTCCAAACACAACTATATATCAAATACATTGTATCTTCGCTGCTAAGATCATGACATTTTGCACCGGCGGGCTGTGTATTATTGTCTCAAGATTGTATGTGCAGTAATACCCCATTAAGTGTTTACATGAATGTGATGGTTAATGAAACTTACTTTTGTTTCTACAATATTTCCTCTTTGACATGTTAGGACTGAAGTCATATATGGCACTTGAGAGTTACTAACAAACTGAAACATGAACATATTAAGAAAATTATTAAATTGTAACAATCAAACTAATTTATCACGTGAGCATATAAACTCGAGGAATTTAGAAGAACAAGAGATAGGAGAAGACGAAAAACAGAGCAACAACTACCCTATTTCGGTTTGTTAGTAAAAATACAGCGAACAAGCAAGAATGTAATCGAACAAAAGCCGAGACGAGTCTCAAGATGACTCTGTCTTTAAAGCAATTTAGCCTCTACCAAACGAGCAAGGTAGACAACAAGACTAATGCTTCCCAAGATATAACGGCTTTCTTCTTGTACTTTACTCTAGGAGAAGAAGATTGAACTTGTTGTAGAAGTGAAAGATGAAGGAGAGTTGGAGAGAAAGAATGCTGAGGATTTTCTTAAGAGTTTGCAAGATTGTAGTGTAAATGTTGAAGATACCAAGGTCTACTATATATAGACCTTGGGGTGTGTTAAAACCCACTTTTAAAACTTGTCTCATCCTGGTTTCAACCTCCAATTACAGTTGTTTACCGTTCATAGGTGAAGGGAGATGATCCTTGGACCAAAAGCTGTAATTTAAAGTGAAAAGTTCTGTCCGTTGGCACATCGATCGATCGATGTGATCGATCGAAGTCGGACAGCACCTTCAGCTTATATTCTGTCCTACATCGATCGATCACATCGATCGATCGATGCTACATAGATCGATCGATGTGACCGATCTATGTTGAACAGAATGCTCCAGGAATTTGCAACGTAACACATCGATCGATCGAAGTGTACATCGATCGATCGATGTCCCTTACATGGATCGATCGAAGTCCTTCAGAACACTCAACTTTATTCCAGCTTTCATTTGGTTCGATCCAGTCTATACATGGATCGATCCAAGTGACCTATTTCAAGTTAAAAGTGTTCCAAACACCATATCAATCTCCCAAACAACCTTAAATATGTTCTATATAAGTTTGGAGCACACAAAAAATTACTTTAACGTACTTTTCCAACAAGGCTAGCCTAATGATCCATAATAAACATTGCTATTCCCAAACCACCCTCCCCCAGCCCCACAAGGTGCTTCCTACAAACTAGGCCTTTGGCCTGTCAGCAGAGAAACACCCACACTGTACGCGTTCCTGAATTCGAACTCATGACATCTTGTTAGCAATTCCCAACTCCAATAATAACTGGACTATGCTCTCGGGACTTACTTCGCATTTGGTTGAATCAAGTAGGTCCGAAATATTCAGGAAGCTGACATGTATGCAGAAGTATTATCATTCACGTGGATGGGCTGCATCTTAATTATTTTTGCACCATACTGCTCATTAAATTTCAAGAACCGTTGGTATACAATTATTTGACAGATAAAATAATGCCCAATGCCTTTATCTGTTGCAGTCATATTAAAAAAAAATTGGATTTATTTGATTAGTTGAATTATTTAATTTGCGTCCGAATATAACAGTATCACAGTGCTTATTAATTTTAGTGTTTTTCTATCCAAAATGAAAATTATTAATTCGGTAAGCAGTAAGGTATTCTAATATATATTTTTTTTAAATAAACTTGTATTGTCATCATTATAAGTGATTACAGCTTACATTTACAAATCAATTATAAGTCCATAAAACCAGCTAACAAAAATATTTTCGTAACCAAGTGAAAGTGGGCATGGAAAGCACGCCCCTCAACCCATGATCAATGAGCTGAGTAGTAAAAATGACTGCATAAACTTCAAATTGTAAAAAATATAACGGAATTACAAATACTTTGTTGATGATATCTGCAGTTCATGGGGGGGGGGGTTGAAAAAAAGGCATATAAAAGAGAGGAGGAAGCATGAACTTTGATGGTGTCGGATTATCACCAAGCAGTAAATTTGACCCGGGTAGGTTACGCTGTTAGCTCTCCGTTATTTGACCGAAGGTAGCTTCGTCTGCTGACCTGCACAGATAAAGACGTTAGAGGACCCAGGGGCTAAGGCCCCGGCTAAAACCCTCCGACGCTCAAGTCAGTTTGGGCCATTTATATGTGATGATTAAATGCTAGATGAGTAAAAGTATTTGGTTCTTTTGGTAAACCTGGGTCTTTTTCCTTTTTTACAGAGAGAAAGATGGAAGATGGATTCCCTTTCTTTTCTCCCATAGCCTTTTGTATGTATGTTCTGGCCAATGCATGCGCAGAGGTGCATAGGAGAGGACACGTAAAGAGGCAATAAGGATGACTCTTGTTTCTGCATGTTCGTCATGTGGCGCCGTGCTTTGTTGGGCTGGGCTAATATGGACACCTGGAGAGGGGTGTTATCTAGCAAAATTACCTATGGTAAACTCCTGGCTTGAGGCCGAGCTTGATTCCTTTGAATAGTTATAAGTCGAAGTGCCTGTGGCCGAGGTGCAAGTGACTGAGGTGGACCGGGCCGAAGTGTCCATAGCCGAGATGCACTGGTCTTTCCGTCAGTTGACCGTTTATTGGATCGTGAAAAGCCGAAGTCGTATTGAGCAGCTGAGGCCTGGTTTCATCAAACTTATACATGAAATATATGCCTAATGTATACATTCCGACAGTGTTGTTGATAATTGCAAATGGAAATGCTTAGAGGTTATGCAATATGCTTAAATCACCGAATATGTTAAAATATACCTGGTTATAAGCAAGTTAAAATCGTCATATCCCCAAACACTTTCCAGAGATATGACCGACAATGTCTCAGTGATACGTAAAACAAAAAACCTGCCTTAGAATAAAGTGGTTGAATATATTTACATCCTTCTAGCTGTCTCGTCGACCCAGGGGTATGGGCTCTTGGAGTTGAGGTTCAAACTTTTTTTCCTAACAAAGTGGTTGAATATAGGGGAAACATTGTGAATCAAAAACTTAATAAACATCTCATAAAAATATCTCAAACCTTTCTATGTCTCATCATCATCACTCCTAATAAAAAATTATTAGGAGAGATGATTTCCATGTTAGGCCTTGTCACAACAACATCAACATTACCCCCATTGACTTAGAGGCTCCCGTTTATGGTAGTGTATGGAGAGTCGGATGTACGCAACTATATCCATGTGTTAGAAACACACAGATGTTTCTCGGTGACCCATAATGAAAATCGCGTCAAGATATATCAATCAACTGCTACTTCATAATATAAAAAGTGTAACCAATTTAGTGAGTCATTTTGCTTTCTAATTAGGCTACTGCAATGGCGTAGAGAACAGCTCTTAAGGGCATAATCTTAATTTGTAACCAATTCTCCATTTCATTCATGTAATCTAAGATATATTA
Organism: Eustoma russellianum; assembly: GCA_036186865.1. Lineage (NCBI taxonomy): Eukaryota > Viridiplantae > Streptophyta > Magnoliopsida > Gentianales > Gentianaceae > Eustoma > Eustoma russellianum. The sequence goes on along the minus strand of AP025064.1, from coordinate 2,572,122 downwards.
ATTTAATTATAAGAATCAATGTAAGTTAAGATACGTTATAGAGACTTACATAGAACCACGCATTTCATGTAGCTTTAGCGAATTCCTCTTGTGTACATGCAGGCTTTCTAAAACAATAAAATCAAAAAGTAAATAAAACGGCATCCTTTTCTAAATAAATTGAAAGAAAAAGTTGTTTCACACTTATTATTTCATGAATCATAACGTAGATAGACTGTACCAACAACAACATTACTTCATTGCTTTAAAGGCTCCCGCCTATGACAGAGCACGATAAATCAGATATAATTGCGTCAAAGTGTGTCGTTCAACTACTACTTCACAATATAAGAAAAACACAACTGCCAATGGCGGTAATGATCAAGAAGTCGTTCGTTTCTTAGCGAGTGAAACAACGAGGGTACTCACAACGCCCTTGCCCATGGCAAAGTATTGTGTGATTTTCTTGGCATACCAGCTGAATAAATCATCCATAACGCTCTCTCCAAAGTGGGTAGCCAATAAGGGTTCAAAAACAGCTCTCATGAATGCTGCTACATGTTCTCCCCTTGACTCCGACTTTTGCACATTCAGATTGTTTCCAGCATCCCATGATGACTTGAATGCTTCAAGGTGTTGGAGCTTGAAAGAGCCTTCGGTTTCGATTGCGTCTTGGATTTCTTCTGCAGAGGGTGCGTACATAGGGATGTTGAATCCCGCCAATTTTGCCTCCTCAATTACTCCCTAAATGTCAGACATGATCCCTATATTTTAGTGTTAGGAAAACGCAATGATCGATCAGAAGCAATATAGTTTGTGATTTGCTAATTAGATATCATAAGATAGGTGACCATTTATTTCATTAGGAGATGCAATGACGATAGACAAATTTTACACGACCAACAACAATATTAATTACCCCATTGCCTTACCCATCTATAGTGGATATATGGAGGTCAGATGTATGCAGCTATACTCATGTGTTAGAAACACACATATGTTTTCCGATGATCCATAATGAAAATTGCGTCAAACTGTATTGATCAAGTACTACTCCACAATATTACTCGTCCCGATTTGAAAACCACCACAAGTTTTGTGAAATGACAAATCTTTAACTTAAACATACCTTATACATTTAAGTTTTTCAGGTTCCACTTAGCTGCCAGGTCTGGTTTTCGTTTTGGCTCTAACCGGTTTTTCCAATCTAGTTTATAGTTGTTTAGGTTTGAGTTTATGAAAGAAAATTTAATTTTTCTTACATGGTACAACTTTTATTTACTTAAAACAAAAATTAAACTGAAAAAAGGGTTATTGCTTAGCTTTTGATGGCTAAATAAGTCGAGATTTAGTCTTTAAAATTAAACATCTTATATATTCTCCTTAGTTTGAGTAATTAAAGCTCACTTTTCTTGTTATTTTATCTTGTTACATATATCATTCATTTTCAAGTAATAGATACATTAAGAAAAAGATGGTGACCATTTTCATATGTCAATATGTTATTCATACGTTGGAGTGAAAAAACATACTAATAGAAATATTGGGAGTAAAAATAGCTCTATGTTAAGTCAATTTATATCAAAAGTGTTTTAGAAAAATAACAAGGTGAAAATTTATGAATGACTAGATATAAAACGACATTTATTTTATAACTATGAACATACTGTCGTTTTGACTGTCGATTTCAAACCTTCCAGCTTTGGCTAAACCTAGACCTCCATCCAATTCAGGTTTGAGAAATTCAAAACATTAACGTAAACTTAATTTAAGTTTGACTCAGTTGGGTTCCAATTCTGATTTCTTCCATGGTTCCAGCCCAGTTTATGTTTTAAAACCGACAATGACCATGTTTAACATAAAGCACTATTTTAAAGTATAAGCCTATAGTATGCATATTTTGAGTATAAGTTTATAATATTTAATCATTGTCCAGTTTGATCTCTAATGACTCTTTCTTTTGAGGTCAACTTTACTAGTAACATCATAAGTTTACAGATAATACTATAATATTATATGTAATATAATAGTATAAGCCTATAGTACGCATATTTTGAGTCTATAGTATTTTATCATTGTCCAGCTTGATCCCTAATGACTCTTTCTTTTGTCGTCAACTTTACTGTAAAGTGGTAGGTTTATGACTTTGGAGGTACAAGTTCGAGCCGCAGAAACAGACCCTTACACGAAATGTAAGGTAAGACTGCATACATCAGATCGCAAAACGATTCGAACCTTCTCAGGAGTTTGCGCAACCACGAGAGACTAGTGTATCGGAAACGTCTTTTTACACACAAGATCAGTTCTTGACAGGACCATATCGTAGGGATAAGCTTTTAAGATGTGTATTTATCAACGGAGACAAACCTGTTTAACCATGTCATCAATGGCAGTTCCCAAGAACTCTGGACCTTCACAACCATCATTGTCGTCATTCTTGGACATGACTGTGAGAACCATACACCCAGGACGAGCCATTTCCTGAGATCGCAGCCTTAGAAACTTTATAAAATCTTTACTGAATTGTTCCATATACGCAGAAAGTACACTTGGGGGACTAGTGGTCCTTGACCAGCACATGTTTCTCTTGTTTAGTGGCTCTCCTGTCTCACTCACTAGCCCTGCTGGAACCTGAGCAACGTATATGGATGATGTAGGTCTCAAATCCGACATGAAGATGTGTGTTTTTAACTTCCATAAATCAAATAATGTGACATTATGTCTTATAATAAACGGATCAGTAGCTAGTTACACACTTCACAACAGGGATTTCGGTATGAAAATTATTCTTAGTTCATCACAAACGAAGATCTTAGATATACTTTTCAAAAAATCATTGATATATTCTTAATGATCAAGTCATGCTAGTTACATATATATACATACACACACACACACACACACACACACATATATATATATATATATATATATATATATAATGCAGATAAAATATCAATTTAAAACTAGATGTTGAACAATTTCGTCTCAACAACTACTGGTAACCGGTAGCTACCCCACCCCCCCCCCCCCCCGCCAAGAAAATAAAAATTAAATCTAAGGTCATGTTGTTGAGACCAAGTTGGTGGAAAGCACAAAATGAGCTTGATTGATGGTAGCCGCAATTTTCCAAAAAAGGAATAAATCTAAGGCCATGTGGTTGAGATCAACTTGGTGGAAAGGACAAAATGAGTTTGATTGATAGTAAACTGTAGCTAACACCAACTAAAAGACCGCAAGTTCGAATTGAAACACACGTAGTATGGATTCAATTAATACTACTATTTGGGTTAGTAATGACTTAGATCATGATATTTGACTCAATCGGTTTAAAAGGTTAATGTCCTAATTTGAAATGCGCACCTCGTGTAGGTTTCTGACCACGCCTTTTCAATATAGAAGGGCCACTGAGTTCATGATTTACATTTTCCACGTAACTGTATAAAACTAGAGCAGTAAGAGCCTCCAGGATTAGGGATTTCGCCTTTTGTAAGTAGAAAAATCATACCCTGATCCTGATAACTTCCACCGTCTTAATCTTAAAAAGCTTCATTGAGAATGTAAATCAGGTCATTCAGCAACCTTCTATGTGAGATGCTCAGGACTTGGTGCCTACAAAGTGTTTGAGCTCCAACCTGTCCGGTATAAGGAGGTGATGCCATGGCTCAAATATCCACACTACTGATGTCGATATTCGAACCGAAATGGTTAAAACATCACTACTCTTTCTTTGCCTTGGCGCAAAATGTTAAATCTCTACATGTACAAGGCAATCACAACACGTTTTTAAAGATTTGATGTAAGACATAAATCAGGTACTCAACAACCTATTAGAAGGTTAAAATTAGAAGGATAATTTTTATAATGGCTAATGAATAACTACTAGGCATTCATTGACTAATCAATATAAAGATAATTGATTATTTGGCAAGGATGAGTTTAGAAAACGGGAGGTCTACCCCATTATTATGTTTATTATTATGATTTATTTATTTACCATAACAAAATTTACCAAATAAGAAGCCATCACCAATACTTACAAGAAGTCTAAATCTAAACTCGTATCAACATAAGTGAAACTGACACTAGAATTTGGATCATGTACTATCAAGATTCAAATTATATCCTACCTGGCTAAGGGGCTTCTGGTACAGTTGGGGAGAACCCACCCCTCATCAAAGATTCAAATTATAACTTCAGAGGCAATCTACTAGTTTTACCGGCATAGCTGCACCACGAAACTTCTCCTTTTCTTATTTGTTTTCGGTTTTGTATGTGTGAGGTCACTATCTTATTTTATTTTACTTGGAATAGTGTTAACTTCAATGTAGGGTTTCATAAAATAGAAGATAATATATTTTTTTTTAAAAAAAACTATTAGGTAACGTTGCAGGCGTTGACTTTGGTATTCTGTTCGTTTTGTTATTTTTATTTTTCTTTTATTATGGTGTCAGAAAAGTAACTTCATTTTTCAGATCCAAGCATTAATCTAGACTGTCTTATACACTTTGGGGAAAACATCAAACTTTTCATACCTATCTTTACAAAATTAATCTGTATCGTATTAAATAAAACACAGTATTTATATTACCTTCATCCCTTATTGTAATTATTATTACGTTTACATTGGAGTTACCACAGTAAAACACATGTCAATAAATATTTTATATGGGTAGATTTAGAGAAAATAAATAGATCCTATGAAACTAACGGACCACTATTATCTTAAGGTGTCCTATGAATTAAACCTCATATCATGTTATACTAAGAGTCCTCTATATTCGAAATTCGTATTTTCGAAAGAAGACAAAGTCTTACCCGCTAAACTAAGTTTTAAGAACAACAACATTACCCCATTTTCTTATAGAATTCCGTCTATAGTGTGGTATAGGGGGTCGGATGTATGCAACTATACTCATGTGTTAGAAACACACAGAGTTTGTTTCTCTATGACACATAACAAAAATTGCGTGAAACTGTGTTCGACCAACTGCTACTTCACAATGTAAAAAGTGCAATCAATTTAATGGGTCATTTTGCTTTATTCCGTTATATTTCAAAGTCAAGGAAGATTATGTCATTGACTCAATTAGAAATGGAAAGTTAAACTAAGTTGTAACAACCTATATATATAAACACACCCCGGCGCATTCAGGGCATAGTCCAGTTGATACTCGGGTTGGGATTTGCTCGAAGAGATCAAGAGTTTGATTCCAGAGACACGTACAATGTGAGTGTTCCTCTGCTGTTAGACCGAAGGTCTGATTTGTGCGGTGACACCTTGTGTGAGTCACTACGTAAGATCTCATCCAATATAGGAGGCCGATGTGCTCCTAATTTGCTTCTCTCACACATGCTCATTGGATCTGAGACGATAAAAACTCACGGGCTGAGTAATTTTACCCTTTTGCTTCAAACACACACCACGGCCTAATCCGCTACCCATATTCCACTGCACCCCCAGCCATCTCAGTCACCTGTCAAAGGCAGCCTCTCAAGACTTGACCCCCGGTTGGGATCTGAGAAGGCAAAAAGTGAGGCAAAATATGAGGCCTCCAATCATGCGCTGCCACGTGTACAAGTAACTATTTTTAAAAACAAACAAATTTTAAACTTCTTCTACTTTTGTACATGTGGCAGCGCATGATTGGAGACCTCATATTTTGCCTTACTTTTTACCTCCTCAGATCCCAACCCCTTGACCCCACCCTTTCTCTCGCTTCAGGATAGGAAAACTTAAAATAGCCAAGAAAAGACAAACCACTTTACTCTTTGATGAGGGGTGTGTTCTCCCCCACCTGTATCAGAGGCCCCTTAGTCAGGTGGGATGTAAATCGAGTGATGTGTTCCACCGTCAGCCCTGCAAAGGGAGAGGACACACGAGACTCAGCCAGCCCAGAGGCAACCCTTGTAATATTTCAAGAAGACCACTGGACTATGTCCCAATCACCTTTGCCATTTACTACTGGACTATGTCCCGGAGGCGACAAACCACTTTACTCGCCTTCAACCTCCCACTTTCTATAACTAAAAAAAATCCCAGTCTCTCCTTTCGTAAATTTTATGGCGATATGAATAAACAATGGATGATTGAAATATTGGTTTGTGCCGAATATAGTAAAATACAAGGTTAGGTCATACTATTCTATTTTTATAAATTAGCGAATATCTCTCTCTTTATTGGTACAAAAAATAAAATAACCATGAAAATAAAATGAGCATTTCAGTTTCGAGTCATCAGTAACGTAAGACTAATCATCAAAATTTCACTTTCATTCTCTTTACTAAATGACTTCGGTAACACTACCATATCATATCCCTATTAGTGTATCAACATATAGAGACCGGAGTCTCATTAGAAGCAAACTCTCTATCATTTAAGATGGAAATATTGTATGACTGACTTTCATCCTTTTCAGACCGTAGCGATAGTTTTTGTCGGCAGTAGTATTAGAGCTTCGCATCACTAACATTAAGTAGGTCAACGAGCCATTACTTCTTTTTCTTTTTTTGGTTACATCAACAAAATATTAGTCATTGAATAAATTTATAAATAAAAGTTTCTGAGAACTGAGGTTAGTATGACAGTATAATATAGAATTTGAATAAGATAAAAAGAATTGTACGTTGAAGACATAGTAGTAGTAACTTAGAGGTATAGAAGAATGTTCTTGTATAATCGAATTGTTATCTAACAAATGAGGCTGCAAAACCGATGGGGTTTTACTTGAAAAAAGGTATAGTGCAACCATATGGCAAGATTTATACTCATCAATTAGTAATCTTTTAGCATTTTAATAGTTGGTTATCAAGCTACTAGGATTATATATATAAAAAAGTTCCCCAAGAAAATTTAAAAAAATAAAAAAGGATGAGTGTAAACTTGAGTGTCAGTGCATTCTTAAATAAAGAACCCAATAAGCTTTTATTTTATATGTCTTAATTTTATTAGATTTAAACTATTACTTATATGTTAACTAAATACAATAAACCATATTAAAATTTGTTTTCTACATTATTAGAACGTAGAAAACTGAGACTGCTGGCTTGAGACGCCATAATACAACCTAAATGCAAGTGTCCTGACAAGCATTGTAACACATAATTTGTTAGTAGAGAGATATGGCTCTAAACATAACACAAAAAACACAAGGAAAAAAAAAAAGAAAACCTTTATCTTCATATTCAAATAAAATCCTTGCCTTTAAGTTGACCTTCATAAACGACAAGATCATTAAATTAGTTCTGGCTCATGTGGCAAGATGCTTCCCTTTTTTAAATATTCACGCATCATGACTGCAATCTATCTTGTAATGTGTGATGTCTAATGGAGTTAAAAGGAAATAATCTTATTTGATTTTGGAATATGATGGACTAAATCAAAATAACTTACTAAATTGTATGTATTTTTTATATTATAAAGTAGCAATTGATCGACACAGTTTGACGCAATTTTCATTATGGACTATCGGAAAACAACCTCCGTGTGTTTCTAGCATATGAGTATGGTTGCGTACATCCGATCTCCATACTCCGTCATAAACGGAAGCCTCTAACGCAAGAGGCAAGGTTGTTGTATTTATTTCTTATCTAAACACATTTTGGGGGGGGGGGGGGGGGGAAATATGGATGAACCTCTATTCTAAACACAATCACTTGGTTCATACTATAATTTCTAGTGTACTAAACTTATGCGTTTACACTGAGTTTGGAGGAGGATTGGATCCCTTTGCGATCTAATGTACGCATCTTTACCCTATAATTTTTCGTGGGCAATGAAGACTTTTTCTTTCTGGTCGTAACTTATCCTCATGCTAGGAGAAGCAAGCTGAGTTCGGAAGGCAGCGAAGATATATTCACCTCTAGAAGAAGAGCGGAAAGCCTTTCCCTTGTGCACTCTGATGTTTAGGATCCAGCCCTATGTAATGGGCAACAAGAAAGGAGACATATTGAATTGAATAGGATATCAAAAGATGAGCGGTTACCCCACTTGAGCGATAGGTTTATTGCATTTCTGGTGTACTAAGCTCATGCTTTTACACTGGGTTCAGAGAAGAGTCGGATCGTTTTGCGATCCGATGTACGCAGCTTTGCCCTACACTTTTTTGCGCAAGAAGATGTTTTTGCAGCTCGAACCTATGACCTCAAGATCACAAAACAACAAATTTACCAATTGGTACAAGACCCACGTCACTTGCTTCATACGATATTCCCTTTTACTCACATACACAAAGAAAACCTAATCGGAAAGCTTTTATAGTTATTTTTCAAACACAATAATTAAATGAATAAGCATTTTCTTCACGTAAACGAAATAAATCAAACATCGTTAGATCATTTCTTACTGATGATTGAATGAAAGAAATACTAACCTGAGACAACCACATGAGGCTGTAAGAAGAATGCGCAAAATGGATAGAATTATCAGGAAACAGCCTCCCATAGAAAGATCCTGGCATGGCTGCAATAAAGCATGATCTGGGACTCAACCCATTTTCGAATTTCTCAGCCTTCTTATAAAATCCAGGGACCAATTTGAAAAGCGAGTTGAAATCATTGCCCACTAGATCATTGAGAAAAACTTGAAATTCAGGCGGCTTCCTGTTCATTTCCTTGCATGTTTTGCAAATGCTTTGGATTATTTCTTCTATGGATAGAAAGGCATTAGGCCCTGAAGAACATCCCAGGTCTGCAATGTTTATACAGTCCGGCAGCTGCTCAAGGCGGCATAGATCTTTGAGACTTTCTCTTAACACGCTGTTTGCTTTCTGTATCATGAATTTCTGAATGTAAAATAGCACATAAAAAGGGTCAGTTTTGAAGTTTTTCGAATTCAGTGATGTGAATCGTTCGGTGAATCCTTCACCCGGGGACTCCAATGACTCAGTCTTAAGAAACATCGTGGAGGATGTAAATCATGAACCCAACAGCGTTGGGTGAGAACTAAGACATTGACCCACACAGGTGCCCGGTAAACTAGGTCTTTGGTCTAGCAGCTCCACGAGCCCAGTCTCAAGAAACATCATGGAGGATACAAATCAGGAGCCCAGCAGCCTTTTAAGTTGGATGAGTACTTAGACAGTGACCCACACAAGATGTGCCCGCAAACTAGGTCTTCGGCCTAGCAGCACTGGAGCATCCATACTATGCGTGTCTCTGGATTCGAACTATTAACCTATTGGAGTAAATCTCCATCCAAATACCAACTAGACTATGCTCTGAGGGATCTTTAGTGTTTAATAGCCATTGAATCATTCAATTAGCTCAACAAAAGAAATGTGAGATGATCTTCTATCAACAATCTATCTTATCAGATCAGGTGAAGTATACACACGATATTAAAATAGAAGATCTATGTTCAAAGAAACCATTCAATCAGCTCAATGAAAGAAAACTTTTTATCCCGGACGGCTGCATCGCTGAAACATGGTGAGATATAGGAGTTGGAAGGGGGGGGGGGGGGAGGCGGTAAGATAAGGAGAACCTGAAGAAGGGAGTTGTTTGCATAGCTGCCTTCATCTTCTCCTCCCTTCATGTGAAGAATCTGGTCAACTTCCATTTTGGCTGCAATTTGTTTTTGCTCTGATAGAATTCAAATGATTCATGCGATTCAAAACAATAGTTTAAGTGATTATAGGCATTGTCGGGTTCATAACTACACTAGATGACAACCGGTATGTGATAGTATCCAGAAAAATTAAAAAAATAAAAGAAATGAAAGGGTTCTTTCTTGAGTTTTTCTTTGCTTGGTAGTATATTAATTTTGACAAATACGAATTAGCCACAATATGAATAGTAAAACACATGCTTTCTTCGTCTTTACTTGTCTATAAATAGTCATGTTTTGGTAGAATAAAATTACACCAACACCAAAGAAAGAAGCAATTCAAGAGCTTATAGAGAGAGAAATGGATGAAAGAAAAATAGAGAGAAAAAAAAAAGAGTTGTAAGATTATATCAATCCAGTATAAGAAAATATTGAGTGTTTCAATTCTCTTATTTTTCTCAAATTTAGTCTAAACTTGAATTGTTTCTTGTATTCACATTATTTCAAATAGCAGAAGTTGTTCTCATTATCCGTGGTTTTTCCTCTTCACAGAGAGAGGGTTTTTCACGCAAATCTCAGTGTCTCTATTTTATCTGAAATTTACGGTGAATTGTGATAAGTACACCGTGTGCATAATTTCTGTCTAAGGAAGTCAGATTTTAAGTGGGACCGTGTGTGACATTTCCAGCTAAACTGTGATTTTACATGGAATGATAATACTGTCTAGGAAGTTATTGTGATCTTTTTGGGTATTAACGAATCGCTTTACTTTACTTTTACTGGTAGTTTTCTCGGTTTCATAATCAACGATTCTAGTAAGTAGTAAATTACTATCTACGGTTTTATTTTGTTTAGAACCGGATCGTTCTTGCCAACCGTATGGTCTTGGTTCTACTTTATATTATACCTCAGCTTTTTAATTTGGATCTATTAAAATTTTTGTGGCGTTGTGGTGGTGGTGGGATGATATTCTCGTTTATCAACTAAATAAAATAAACGCACAAATCCCTTTCATGCTGCGTTCTGAAAAAAATTATTCTCATTTCTTCGTTTCACGTCATTTAATGAATTCTAAATCAAATTATCTTGTCAGCATGTAATAATTATTGTATCAATGATGATTATAAGTGATTAGAATGACTATCATGAGTGTTATTTGTGAATTATTACAGTAAAATATTGCTATCACAATTTTGATCATTATGCCTGCTAATTAAATTAACTAGTTCATAATAATCATTTTGAGTTAGAATGTTTTCAAAAGTCTTAAATGCTACAATCAGTTTTAATTATAATTCCTAATTTTAAATGTTATTTAAGGGATAAGATCACAGCAGGCAAAAAAGGAGGTCAAAAATGAGGTCTCCTGTCATAACACGCCATGTCTTAAAATTAGTAAGGGATTGAAAAAAAAAATTAGTAAATGGCTTTTTTTTTAACACGTGACGGGTTATGATAGGATGCCTCATTTTTTGCCTCTTTTTTGTCTGCTGTGATCTCATCCGGTTATTTAATGTGTTACATTCAAATTTTTATTATTACATTGGAAGTGTTATTAAATGCAGAGATAATGTGCAAATAATACAAACACGACAGAGTAAGATAGAAATGATGTACTAGATATGATAAAGTTTTAATTAATCCTGTAAATGAACCGAGTCGTTCGATATGTTCGGTTTGTTCGGTTCGAGCTCGGCTCAGCTAAAGGATTAATGAACCAAGCTTGAATCACTTTTTCTGTTCGAACTCGGTAAGTGCACCATTTGTTTAAGGTGTTCGGCTCGTTAATGTTGTTCGTGAATTAAATGACCCGAGCTTGAACAATTAAATATGTTCGTTTAAACAAACGAGCAAGCTTAACTCGTTCGCTAAGTTAAATGAACCGAGCTTGAACACTGCGATGTTCGTCTCGTTCGGCTCGTTTACAGCTTTAGTTCTAATTTCATTTTTCTTTGTAAACCTTTGACTAATTCTTTATATTAGAATGGGTGACAAAGCATCGTAATCATTATTTTTTTGCAATCTGAATAACTAGAATCAACTTTTATTTAATGAGACCAAGTGAAATGCGATACTCCGATAGCACACCTTTGATGCCTTACTATTAATTTCAGACTATATCTGCACTCCATATTATCCTGTCTACCCCTCCTTAACCTTAATCATATGCCTCCATGACCTCCTATCCTGGACCATGTCCTCAGAGAGGTGTAACTCTAGTATGTCATGTCTAATCTGCCCATCTCACGTCAGTTTGAGCTTGCCTTTACTCCTCTTCCCTTCTACAATAAGGCTTTCAATTGCTCTAACAGACGTCGTTGTATGTATCCTCTTGACATGCCCAAACTATCTCAGTCTTACAAAACAATATTCTCAACATTAATCAAGCATTGCATTAATAGCAGAGATTACATGATTCGGTGGCGATGTGCCCGAGTAGCATGTAGAATAATGACTAATCACCAGACGAACTAGCAAATGAACATATTTATTACAAGAACGACACAAAAACAAAGGAAACACTTGAAAACATTGCACCCGCAGTTCGGATGTCATGCACTCTCCAAGAGACTGCTGCCATATGCAAACCAAGAAGTATTGCCCTTAACTCAGCATCTTCAACTTCAACTTCGCCTACCAGTGCGAATGAGGCTGAATACATAATGTTTCCTCTGTAGTCTCTTACCAGAGTGGCTGTGGTGGTGGGCACCAAGAGTTGTTTGCAATGGGAATCGAAGCAGGCATATTCGGTGTAGATGGAATCCCCTGTGCGGCAAGAATAGAGTTTGATTTGGTGCACACAAAAGCCACTGATGGAGGGTGTTGACCAAACACAGCTCGGTTTCTTGCCGTACAAAACGCCGAACACACAACAAATCTATTTCAAGAAATTTAAAGCCAAAGACACGTAAGAAGACCAAACATTCAGTTGACATCAAATAAATAAAATATGCATCACCATCGATATAACATCATACTTCATGTTTGGATCACGTTCGTCCTACATAGTTTTTGCTATAAGCTTCACGATCTATGCTTCTACAATGTTCGAAGCAGTGATAGTGTTATAAGTTAGTAACAGGACCTGAAGCTTTTGTTCTTTGATATAGTCCCAGACTATCTTGACGGCGTCGGAGCGAGAGATTTCTGATACACTGAGGAACAGTTGGAAAGCAGGGGAATTTGGTTGAAACTTCCGTGGAGGTGGGTCTGTCGCTAACGGCCTTGTGCTTGCTCTGCTATATAGTAGGTCCGTCATTGAATTGGCATTTGGTAGAAGGATTAGCTACAGCGGAGCGCTCTTCATCTTCATCTTCTTCCTCGCCATCTTCCATTACTTCCCGATCCCGTGCTGTTCTTTCTTGTCCTCCTTGCAATTGTGATGGCAGTTCCCAGTCACTTCCGACAATCCCAATAGGCATTTGAATTTTTTTTTTTTTTGGGGTCAAATCGATAAACCCTTGTGAAGTTTTGCTAGATCTTCAAAGATCTACATGCGGATCGAATCACCTCACCATCTTCACCGTGCACTGCTCCTCTGCTCCTCCCCGTGCACTGCTCCTCCGACTAGCCAAACACCCTCTGTAAGTTATCATTTCATCTAACCTCACGACCTTTTTACGAGACACCGGCAGCCGAATACCTTATATGAGGGATCGGAGGTACGCAACCATACTCATGTGTTAGAAACACACAAGGTTTTTTCCGATGAAACATAATGAAAATTGCGTCAAGATGTATCGATCAACTGCTACTTTACAATATAAAAAGTGTAGCCAATTTAGTAAGTTATTTTGCTTTATTCCATCATATTCTAAAGTCAAAAAAAATACATGTCCTTATTGGAAATGAAAATAGAAATGCATTCTAACGTGCATCATTGGTCGATAATCCAATAACCATAACAAAAAGGTCTATTTGTAGCGACCACAACATTTGTTACACATGCAGAAGTACCTTACAAGTACTAAGATGACTTCCATTGGTAGTTTGCTGCATGAGAAAATACCATACCTACTTCCAGCCAATACTAACGGCGAGTGTGCCGATTACGCTTTCTTCGATCGCGTCCATCAGAGTCTGAACTCTCAGATGAAGCATGACGGGAGTGCCAATGCCTGCGGCCCTTCTCACGATGCTTATCATAATCAGACCCGTCTGATGATTTAGGCTCGGAATATTTGCTAGACTTCCTCTTGTGTCTCTTCTTCCTTGAAGATCTTCTATCGTATTCAGTAGATGAGGCATCAGATTCTGAGTCTTCTGACGTGGCAGAACCAGAATGTTTTCTTCTCGACTTCTTGGTTCTTTCCTTTGATTTATGCTCTCTGTTGTCGTATGATTCCTTTCCTCTATCTTTTAGTTCTGTTGAAGCTGGAGATGGCCGCCTTTTTTGCTTTTTCTTGCTGTGTTTCTTTTTGTGCTTACTTGAAGAAAAGTTGGTCAGCAACTCCGGGATGACATCAGCGCCAAGAAATCCTTCAAATTTCCGATTATGATCAAGTTAGCATTCAAATAAAACTTCATACTTGATGCAGGAGTAATATACATACCTCCATATTCATCAAAGATGTCCTCCGCAACTATCTGTTGGTTTGGATCGTCAGGATTGAATCCACCTCGCGGAGGACTGCAGCCTGGCTTCTGCTTCAGCTCCCATTTCAATGGCTGCAATCATTCGGAAATATGGGTAAAAATTTGAGTGTGTTCTCTACACTACATTATACAATCCTCTCTAGGAAAACAACATTATCAGTTACCACATTGAATAAGAAAGGGGACCCGGCCCGGGGGAAGGGAAAGATAATAGCATATGCACTCATACAGCAGCACATAAAACAATAATAAAACAAATGCAAATTAGTATTGGTGATACACAACGCAAAATAGAAGACCTGAAGAAACACCACCAGACATCCAAATTTACACTCGCAAAAATCAAAAGATAAAAAAAAGTGGACAATTGAATTTAATTCCAGTTATTGAACCTTTTGACTGAACCCTCCCCCCCCCCCCCCTTTTCTTTCCAAGCCCTCAAAAAGAAACCTCTTACCCAGACTTCTATGAGATTAGCATTCAACATCAAGACACCTCAATACAACAACAACATAATCACATTGCCTTAAAAACTCCCGCCTACGGCGGGGTATGGGGGCCGGATGTGTTGCGTCAAGCTGTGTCGATCAACTGCTACTTCACAATATAGGAAGCGGAACCAATTTACTTACTCATTTTTCTTTATTTCATCATATTCCAAAGTCAAGATACCTCAATATTTGGGTTAATTACAATTAACCCAAATATATTTTTTCTTCTTTACTCCTCTTCTGCCGTCTGCTACTAATCAATCAGCCCATTCTGAAGTTCTTCCTTACTATTTATCCTTGTTATTCCCCTTTCCTGTTAGCAACCACCACTTAACCCGTATCCTTAAGGTCATCTAGTGGTCATCGGTAACGTATAAAACGAAGGAAGGGTAGATGAAGCCTCAGTTTTGCACTTTGGCTGATAGTTCGAAGAAGGGGCTATGCAGCTTCAGGCAGTAGAGGTAGCACGTTGTGAAAAGCAAAATTGCTGCAGTAATGACTTGACTCGGGATAGGGGAGGAGGGCGAAGCAGGCAAATGGTGGTTTCATTTCAAGTAATATGGAAACCCAAGATCCATACGGAACCCAAATTTAACATCCTATTCAAGATAGCTTAAAATTACTTGGGGTTCTTTAACATCTTGCTTACGCTTTGGAAATTAGTTTCTTTGACCTCCCACGAAACAAAAAAACAATAGCAAAATTCAGAACAACTAATTTACATCCATGATAATTAAAATGATTCTGCATTTGGTACAAAAGCTGAAATTTGATTTGTTCACCTCTACAGTCCATGAGACGTTTCATGAACATGCACAAAAATCAATTAAGAAACCAATAACTTCTCTAATGCAACAAAAAGAATAACCAAGAAAACCATAACCATATGATTAAAAACAAAAATTGATAAACATACGCAATGATTCCCTACAAGGAGGAAAATACATGACGAAAATGATTACAAACCACCAAGAAAAGCATTTTTATGATTCATTACCTCACCAGAATCTGTTTGCGCCAATATTGCAGTCAAAGGGTCATCTCTTTTTAAACGGCTTTCTTCACTAGGCATTATGGCATCTTTTAGCGGACATTCCCGATCTCCACTTTGGTGTCCGAAATTTCCACATCTCAAACATTTCACATTCCGTATCTCCACCCCAAACGGTTTTGACCTAGCAGCTACACCAGTCTCAAGCCTGTCGGATAGCAATAAAGTTAGCTGAAACAGGAAGATGAAGGAGAGTGATGACTTTTTCAATTCTAAGATGAAGGGAAGAAAGGGATAGAGAAAGAGAGAAAAAACTAAAACCTTTCCGGAAGAGACACCTAGGATTTTCTGCAAAGGAATTTGTCCCACTATGAAATAATGAGCAAAACGTTAGCTTTATATACCTTGGGGCATTCTTAAGGACGTCAAATTGTTCCTCTGTAGGCAATGCACGGCCAAAGACATCTTTTGGCCTCGGCTTCTTTTTCTCTGCACCAGAAGGCGGCAAATCATTCTTCCTGGCAGAGGCAAAAAAGAAATGTTCAAACAACACACAGAATATTTTCATGATTAAGCTTGCTTCGAAAAAATCAAAGGCTTGAATAAATACCAACTTACAACAAAGTCTTACCTTGAACTGGAAGATCCTTCAACAGACATGTCCTGGGAAATGACATTTTGGCCTGGCTCCTGATTTTTTCTCTCATCGGCCATCTCAGCAGCCTTGGCACTCTCGGCATTGTACCCAGGTGGCCGAACATACATAAAGCTGACAGCTTGCATCATCTCCATCTAATAAAAAATAAATCACTTATATGTCAATTCTTCACCCGGCGTTATATGCAAATTGTGCAAAATGGTCACAACCATTTTATGTCCTATTGCAGAAATTACAAGTACATAGCTGCAAATCATATATGGATATACGTACAAATAACTTATCACAAAGTAATAGTACCTTTTCTTTCTCCTTCTTGGAGACAAGAGCTGCCTGCCGATAAAACTCCTGTTCCTGAGCATACTGCAAACTCCCAAATGTTCAAGCATTACATAAGCAAAAGCATGAGACCAACAACATAAAGAAGGCAAAAAATGGTCCAAACGTAACATAAAACTGCTGAGACAGAAAACACCCAGATTGTGTTATTCCGGAATCCCATTCCTAATTAGCTGATTACATTCATCTGATTCCGCTGAACAAAACGTGGCAGGCAGAGAAAGGAAAAATTGACAGAATTCAAGTTAACCTAAAGAAGCCCATATTCTAGAGCACTCAGAAACCACATTCCAGAACACTAAGAAACAAATTTCTTTTCCTTTTCCTCCTCTGCTGGGAAGAAAATATACACTTTCAAAACAAAAAAGCATCACAAACTAAATATACATCACCAAGAAACACTATTGCATCAAGAAGACAAACTATTGCACAGGTATAATAACAATTGAAAAGGATAAATCGAATTTGAAGGGAGGGAAATGAATATTACTTGAGAAAATCGGAAAAACTACCAAAAGGATAACACGAAACAATTAGTTTAATCGGTCCAAGAAGACATTTAAAAAACGAACTAACTTCACGGGAGACTTCTTCAGAACGGCGTTGCTTCTCGGCATGGGTTTGCTCGGCGATCCATTTGCGGCGTTGATTGGGATAAGAGAGAGGATGCCAAGGCTTCTGATTAAGGAAGTTGTGGGACCAGGCTGTTCCTGACTTGGTCTTGTAGTCTACTTCTCCTCCCTTGTCGGAAAATCTCTTGCTCAGCCGTATTCCTCCGCCTTCCTCCTCCTCCATCGTCGATGTCCCGCGATTCCAATTCAGGATCGTTTCAATGACTCAGCCGTTGGTCTTTTCGGCGTTCGACAGGTCAGACTTCTATGGGATAGGATCACCTCACCGCATCCCCCTCACCGCGTGCGTGACCGCATGACACGTGGCAGCAAGGGGGGTGGTGAGGCTGGATGAGGGTAACCCGCATCCAGCCTCACCACCCCCTACTGCTGCCACGTGTCGCGTCCTCAGCCGCGCGGTGAGGAGATCTCATCCCGACTTCTATACGTTATATACTTATATTTAAAGTAAATTTATATCTCTCTTTCTCCCATCATCATCCACACCCAATATATTCCAAAAACACCAAACGATATCTTCTTAAAAATATCTCTTCATTTAAAAACAGTGAAATTGCTATTTGTGACATTTGCCATCATGAGGGGATGACACTTTGCATGCTTTGCGCGATTGTGGATGGGCTAATAGTGTGTGGAAACGCTTGATCCCAATGTCACGATGGCTTGCATTCTTTCAGCACGCAAGAAGCTCATGCGAATGGATTGATCTTAATCCGCGGGAGGAACTAGGTAATGAGGATGCGAGTGAGAAATGGGCATATGTATTTCGTGAGGGGTGGCGTCCATCTGGGTGACAAGGAATAAAAGTTTGTACGAGGATGATTTTGTTCGACCGACCACACACGCGCTAGTACAGACGATTTTCGAACATGCTCAGAATATTAGACTAGCCTGGGATAAAATTGTATAGTTTGCTATAGCAGTATAGAAAATTGAGGAAGAATATTACATTGTATACTGTTTGTTTTGTGGACAGCGTTATCTGCGGCCATGATTATCAATAAAAGACCCCCTTTCTCCAAAAAAAAAAAAAATTTGCTATTAAATTATAGAATTGCGAGTTTTTTTTTTTTTTTTTTGAGCTTATGAACTGCGAGTATAAATAACAAACAAAAGCTTGGCATGTTTTTAGTTATATATTTTTCATATTAATATGTATGTTTTTCCTTCTTTTTTCCTGCATGTTATGTTGACTGCTTTGTTCTTTTTTATTCTACTATTTTATGTATTTATTTATATTTATTATATTTCTGTGACTATTTTGTGTATGCTTTGTGCATTATTTTGGATTTGTGTTGATATATATAGAAGTCATTTAGAAAACAAAATAATAAACAAAACAGAAAGAAAAAAAGCAAACCATAGCGACTAATTTAAAAAAACTACATAGTTGTTCTGTTTGTTATCACATATGACATTGTTTTCCCAGTGTAGAAAGAGTAAATCTGCGGAAGATCGAAAAAGACGTTTCCGATGTAATTAGACTCCCGCGTTCGCGCAGGATCTGGAGAGGGACTGGATCGTTTCACGATCCGTTGTACGCAGCTTTATCTTATACTTTTCTTGTCCAATATACTATTTCTACGACTCGAACCCCTGACATCAGGCTAATTTGGGGCTATCTTCTACACGTTTCTGGTGCAATTCTAATGGCAGTGTTCCAGGCCCTGCTATTCTAGCATATCAGAATTCAGGATCAATAGCGCGAAGTACATCAAATGCCGTTGTTCCACAAGCTGGATGGCTAATGTCCATTGCCAGAGTTGGGGATGGATAGTTGGCAACTTGGTGTCATGTGCTTAATAGGAAACTGCAAGCCCGGAAACAACCTCTTGCGCAAAGTGTAAGATAAGACGGCGTATTGCGCAAGATAAGACGGCGTAATTTAATACCCGGATTATGTTTTTAGAACTCTGCTTACATACCACTCGGCTTAATTTAATACTCGGATGAATTCAGTTAGTTTTTACGTTTGAGGATTATATTCTCAATTAATCTGGCTCCTTATTAAATTTCTGCATAGAAACAGAAATAAAATTTTGATGGCAAACCAGAATAGATTGGATTTACCTCATCTAGACTGTCAGTTTATTCTAACAGCCCCGAGTCAATGATCTACTCTATGGGGAGGTAAAAAATTCATAAAATGAAGATACAGTAGATGTATAATGTCTGAAGTTCAAAACCTCAACTTAATTAATGGACGATCTCAATTACCAAATAACAATAACAACATTACCTCATTGCCTTAGAGGCATCCGTCTATAGCGGAGTATGAGAGGTCGGATATACACAACCATACCTCATGTGTTAGAAAAGCACACCTCAGCACAGAGGTTGTTTCTACATTGTTGTGTGTTAGAAACACACCATCAAAAGTCGCTCTGCCAAAGCTATGCAGATTTCTCCTTTGCAGCAAATGTTAAGCTTTCCCCACTAATTCAAATAACACCACCATACTTTCCAATTTTCTTCTAAAACAAGGGAAATCTTGTACAAGCTGTTAAGTTTCTGGTAAAGCTCTGCTACTTCTAGGTTGAAATCACCGTAGAGCTAAAAAATTTACCCTACTATATCTTCATAAACAAATCAAAATGACAGCCAAGTGCAATGATGGAGCACAATAGCGCACCAATCTTACCTAAAGCACATCTATCAAAGTGGGTTGCTTCAAAGTCCAGAGACGAGACATGATCTCTCCTTGCTTGAGCTTCACCGGCTTGGTTATGTTCATCTCCTGGACACCCCTCTAAACGATCTTACTTATTATCTGATGAACACGAACACATGATTGCCATACAGAGAATCAACTATGTTCCCGCCAGCTAAATCAAGTTCCAGAAGAAGCAGATGCAGTCAAAGAGCCAGGGCGTACTCTAATTGGTAAGGGCCTCGCTATCAGACCATCAGTAACCCATCCGGCTGCTTCACCGTCAGTTCTTGCATGGTTGAATTCCCGTTGGGCATATTCCAAAGATATATGCAGCCTGCCCCCAGGATTGCAGTCAGAGAATGCAGTGCTCGCATTTAATCCTGCGTTTTTCTCCAACCAGTACAAATAACTAACTTGAAACACTGACTTCAGCATATCTTGTGGCGAAGAGCTTTCTTTAAGTGCTACCTGATTGATGACAATACCGGAAGACAAACATAATGGCAACACAATCAGATTGGAAGAAAACTAATCAGGAATTTAAGTCACATAACAAACTAAGAGGTCCGCGATTTTTTCATTTGGTGCTTTCATTTGAAGTATTGCTACAGAAATCTAGGCAGCTATAAAGTACGCAGATGCTCGACGAGTTGAAGGGAGTAAATTGAGAGCATGACTGTTCCAAGGTCATATCTTTCCACCAGATGGAACCTAAATCAAGCTTGGCATAAAAGATATGTAAACAACACTCAGCAACGTGCTGTCGTACAGGGGATGGAGGAACTGGGGAAACAATTTAAAGGAATTGATTTGGTTGATGATGCAAATCCAAAAAAAAAAAAATCAGTAATCATTTCACCAAGGATTGCAACTGCTTCTGGAGAATGCATAATCAGAAAAATGTATAAGGATGCATACACAAAGAAGAAAAAATATGCAGGCGAGTTAAGTGAATCAGATGGAGGAAGATAATTTAGTAAATAATCTAAGAAAGAAGAACCATCAAACTGGGGAACAGAAGAGATGGACCTAAGGAGGTATTTCACATACACAAAATTTCCCTTCATCTTCCGTCAAAATGTAACCTTCATTCTTGTAGAGTTCAAAAAGGGCATATGCGTCCTCCTTGTTCTTGACAATGTCAGAGAGCTTAGAACCGAGACGCAATCGGCGGTCAATACTAGCAGCTGCGTCCTTAGCTTCCTCAGAAAGTACTTCTTTGTGTGGCTGCAAGAGAAAATGAATTCACAAGAATTATAAATGAAAAGTTACCCTTATACGAGAATTCACATGATCCCAAGTAAAGCATTTCTGGGTTGTCAGCACAAATTGCATCGACATGTAGACACCAAAGAAATGAAAGCAGAGAGGAGGAAATAGGTGAAAGCTATATGAACTCAAATGAAAATGTGTTCCACATTAGTCATTCACTGGGCATCCAGTAGTGAAGTAAATGACTAACTAACTTTCTCAATATGTTTGCCTTTGCAAGATGCATTCCTACCATTCCGGGCCTCAAAGCTCAAAAAGGACCCGAGTGCCATCGGCCTTGTCGAGGAAGTTTTGAAATGGTTGGCTAGCCTTGTGGGTTCGATATGAGGCCAGTACCAAGCCTGCGAAGGAATTGTTCCAAGGGAGAGTGGAGGGGGATTAGGATTCTATGCTAGATTAGGCCAATAGCCTGATAATCTTTGTCTTGCCATCTCTAAGTAGATGTTAGATGCATCCTTCCGGATCTTAGAATGAACAGATTCAGGGCTAGAAGGAATTGTGTATATAAAAAGTTAAACACATTTCATATCCATATCTTTTACTATCGTTGCAAACTTTATCTATAATTACGGTATTGATGTGTATCCAAATGTTTACAGGTTTTTTCAATAATTATCTGTATCTTTGGTAACCACTCCATATTTTTCATTCTTTTATACACACACACACACATATTACAATAACTATCCAACTTTTTTCTTAAATTGGATAAATTTTGCAACGAAAATTACAAACATATGGATAACCATCGTCAACACCAAAGATATGGATAATTATTGAAAAAAACCGTAAACATTTGGATACACGTCAATACCGAAGTTATGGATAAAGTTTGCAAAAAAGATATGGATAGAAAATGTGATTAACTAGGTATATACATGCTGGCATACAATTTGCATTTTACTTACAATCCATCTTATCTAAAAGTCAAAGATGATAGGGAGACATGTAATTTAGATGTTTAAACATCTCAACATGTCCCTTCACGTTTATCCCTAAAAACATCACGTATGGACGTAACACAAGTTCAACAACAGGCACATAAATCGGGAGGCTAACACATGATCTTCCAAGAGGGTGTTAGTTTTGACCCCAATAATCAAACGGTAGGTTTTCTGATATCATCTTGCAGTGTCTTGTCAAGTAAAAATATGAGTTGGTCCGAAGATGTTTATATATTTAACTGCTTTTGAAACATTTCAGTAAAATAACATCAACCATTCTAAACCCAAAAATAAGGCAAAAACATGTTATATAAACATGGATAGGTCAAAAAAACGCATAAAAATGACAAAAATGTATAGGCGGATGCAAAATGTGAAGCAAGAACCATATAGTAGCATACATTGTGTGCTGGCTTCATGTTCAGAAATGGAAGAGCTGGAAATAGTGGCTCCTCGTCATTGACCTCTTTAACTGAGGGAACGAGGCCACTGAGGAGATATTCACTAAAGACCAAACCTGTTGATTGCAGCAAAAATGAAGAAAGTCAAAGAATAATTACACGACAAGCACTAGACTTAATCATGTGATTGACATGATCTTCCACGCATGCTGACAACTCATGCCAAGAGAAGATACTTAGCTACTGATAGAGTCAATAGAAGGTCATACCAGACATAGAAATCAGCAAACAGAACTAAAAAGCTCTATTAAAATATACCACTTGTCTTACGTTTTTACTAACAGAGACAGTTAACTGCTGTACTTGTATATAATCCGGAGGACATATATACAATTCTGCTTTTATCACCCACTACAGATACCAATTGATTTTAAGGCACTCCATAAAGCCTGCAATTTAAGCATTGACACCCAATGATCTCGCATGTAAGATAAGGACCAGACAATACATGTTCTTTTCTGGCTGGTTTACAGGCTACTCCTCAACATAAGCCAGCACCAACATCAAGTGCTTCAGGTTGATAAAAAAACCAACTCGGCATTAATCTCAATGCCAGATCCATATGCATTAATGCTTCTAACTTTAGACTGTTTATCCTGAAGCCATGTTGTCTCTATTTAAAGTCAATTATTGTTAGTGTCAGAAGTATCCAGAAGAGCAGCATGAAGTGGCATGCAAGCCACATTGTGCAACTCACTAAGGGGATCTGAAGTCATCAAAGCATGCTAAATCTAGAAACCACTTCTGTAAACCAAGCCAAGTCTACATCTCTTCCACATTTTTCTTACAATCTTTTATGTACTTCGGCTGTAGGTTCTGTTACTGCGTTTAAATCCAAAGTATCACCAATCAGCATTTCATTAGTTGATTTTTATCAGAATAATTAATTTCTGCAGTACACTAACAGTTAGATTACTATTACAGGGGCGCATCCAAATAGTTGGGACCAACCAAGAAAATTGCTGACAGGAAAATTACTGGGAACCAAAGAATTGCAGGAAGAGGGGGAAAAGGGAATAAGAAGAAGGAAGTACCTGCACGATATGGATTCAATGTCCTTAGTTGAATAGCTTGATATGATTTCAAATTGCAAAACATATGGATTCCTGTAACCACCCCAAAAGAAGCAAAAGAGAGAGGCACTGAAGACTGTACGCAGTTTGCTAGTGCTATCCCGAGCATAATTCCAACAGATTTGCTCACCATTCCCTGAGCTTCACCCTTTGCTATTACCTTTCATAAGACTTCTATAAGAAGAGTATCACATGCAGGGCACTTAACTGAAGCATAGCCAATAAAAGCGACAGTGGTAAATATAGAAACTCTAATTTAACTAGGCAACCTCTGATTCAGTTGTGACACACGCAAGAAGCAAAATACCTCAGCAAAGTTCCTCTGAGCAGCAAAGCCAGCATAGAAACAGCTCCGAGTAGATGCCTGCAAATGTAATCAGTTTTAATGCCCGGGGGGGGGGGGGGGGGCTTAATTATTCAGCTGGCATGAAGACGGCCTAAATTAATAATAAGGTCAATATACCAAAACGGTCGATCTAAACTCGACCATATGATTACCTGGATTAGAGCAGAAGCAGATCGTCCTGCTCCAGCAACAGCACCAATTGGCACAAAGAGATGCGGAAATGCAGGAGTGAGTATTTCCATGCCATAAGCAGCGTTTTCCAAGAGATCTGCACACAATCTCCATCCTTTTGGATTAACGTCAAAGTGCCTTCCGTATTTGGATAACATGATCTTGCTTAGATACCCAATGCCATCCTTGAGGACCCAATTGACAGCTGCTGCAGTTGGAATGGCTCCTTTCCCCAAACCAACAGCATAAAGCAATGCCTGTAGGTAACAACATCAAAAGGATATCTAAAAAACCGCTTTGGAATGGCTCCTTTCCCCAAACCAACAGCATAAAGCAATGCCTGTAGGTAACAACATCAAAAGGATATCTAAAAAACCGCTTCACTGTATGACATGGCAATCCAGTGTATGACAAGGCAATCGCAATTTTCCCTGAGTTGAATAGATTGTGTAATACTTCAGAAACAAACTCCTAAAGGAATCATTGGACATCAGGTCAACGAAACTCATTTATCAACTTCTTATTAAGGCACCACATTCCATATTGCAAACCTGAGTACATTACATGAAAAACTAAGCATACACAATTTTCTTCAAGTTTTCCAATTTTGCAATGAAAATAAATGAATGAAGAGCAAGAGCAACAGCATACTTGAGTGGCAAGAACCCCGCTTATCTGCGCCGCAACACCTTGTACACTTCTCCAAAGTGAATACTCCAAATAATCACTGGTCACACTTTCAGGAAATCCCTCTGGGAGCATCAAACTCATGAACGAGTCCCTACATTGAATCCACAAACTCCCCATTCTTAACCTTTCATCAGCGCCATTCTTCCGCCACCAAGACGCCCACATTGGTTCCGGAACAATAAATTCATCCTTCTCATAATCTGCAACCAGCTCAATTTTCTTTCCACCTCTAATTTCAACCACCACTTCTCTTTCTTCTCTTTTCTGCTCATTTGCTATATCACTTGCCGTTTTAGCTTCTGCTAACGGGGCTATAAAAGAGTAAGAACAAACAGCACCAGATATCAAGAATAACAAAATTCGTTTGAATATTCCTTCAACGCCATTGAAAATATCATTTTTGCGTGTTAGATCATCACATAGGAGCAAAAGAAGTAACTGGCTTCCATGAAAATTAAAGAAACCATCCGAATCACCGGTACTTCCATTTCCTCCGTCTCCTTCTCCACCGCCTCCACCGCCAAAATGAGAATAGGAGGAGGAGCCCTTGAGGAGGAGGAAGCAGGGGTTTTGGAGAGGTTTAAGGGGAGATGAAGGGAACGAGTGGAAATGGAGGCCATAGGATTTACTATGTTGGGGATAGTTGCGGAAAGAATAGTTTGGGAGAAGGGAGGATTTAATGGAGGTAACGGCGGGGGAGGTGGTGGTTGGGCGGGGGAGACAGAAAGCCTTGGAAGCGCAGCCCATGGGGAAGGTTCTGTTAACTAACCCTGAGCCAAGCTCACATAGTCGCGGCTTCCTTTGCAATTTTAAAATATTTATTCCATGCTAGCGGTTGTTTTCGAGTCTCACTCACTCTGTTGTGAAAAAGGGTCCGGATATCCTAACCGCCGGTTCCCTCACTTCATTCGTGATCGCACGCCACGTGGCATCAGGAGAGATGGTGAGGTTAGGTGGGGGTGACCTCCATCCAGCCTCACCATCCATCAGGCTGCCACGTGGTAGGCACTCCTTTTGTGACCACCCCACATAGGGGTTAGGAGATCCCGTTCGATGAAAAATGTTCTTACCTGATCCCAAAAACCTCTATACTTTAGTCCTTTGTCGAGTATTTGATGTTCACAAAGTACTAAATCTATACTGACAAAAACATAAACAATCAACTACACTTGGTGTTTACTTAGCGTCACATGTATTACCTACACTAAAGTGGACAGAGTATCTGATAACACTTTACAGTTTTAACATACAAAGATCAAGACAGCAGATATAAAAACATTCTATTCTAAAAAATAAGGGTATGTTATGCAACAATTATTGATACACAAACGCTCACAACGAAACATGTTTTCTATGTCTAAAATTAAAGATAAAAGATCATGTACAATTGATTTGATCGTTGGAGGGTTTTCTCAGTGAACAAACTCCGGATCTCTAATGTTGTTGATTTTTTACATATTGTAACAAGCAATCCAATACAATTTCATTCAAGTGTGTGTGGTATACACGTGGGCGCATAGATATTTCAAAAGAAAATTGAAGTGTTACTGGTACTTGGAAATACTAAATCGAATGTTTTTCTTATAATGCAACTTATACTGCCATAATTTAAACATATAACTTGTACCACATCAATATACAATGGAAAAATACTTCTACCATTACACTCATCCGATTCAAGTGCAAATTTTCACAATACAAAATCACTATACTCAAAGGAATGAAATTGCTCAGTTGAAGGGTATAATAAAATAAAATCGTGGTGCTCTTGTCTAAATCAGTTGTGTAACATGTTTACGTGCTATGATATTATAGAAACATGTCTCATTTATGTGTTTATTTTTGGCTGGAATATTTCTCTCTCCAATTGAACTTATGGTTAGAAGATCTGATTCGCTAACATCGCAGGAAAAGTAGAGTTACTCATCCTTTACAGAAATCTCTTCACCGATAAAATATGTTAAGGCTTAAGCCTTAATGGAAGTCCGCATGGTCGATGTCGTGAACCCTAGGTGAGCTGCGTCGTGTGAGGGTCAACCAACGTTGACTGCAACGGACCAAGTTGGTTACACTTGTAGTTATTCACGGTGATAACTTTGTCTTCATCAGGTTTTAAGTATAGCCATATATGTGTGTGTCGGTACGATTTAATATTTCACTTAAACTATTTTCTTCTAAACGAAAATACCTAATAAAAATGTACACATGAATAAGCAATATTGGTGGTTATTATGTAACACATACACATTCATATGTATGATCTTTATTGGTTGTTATTGTTTAAAAAGGGTTTATGAAATAAGAGTTTAAGATAGTATCTCCTCTCCTAGTTTATTGATCAGTGAATATAAATGACAATTTTGTCCAACTTGATAAATGTGATCTAACTTGAATGGACCAGGCGGACTGGATTTGAAACACGGTGGGCTTAGATGGTTAAATACAAAACCCGGAACATGGACCGGAATCCAGCTATGATTAAAGGAAGCAGCACTGCTGCCCTCATATTGACATCTTTTGTCCTACTTTTCTCTCAACTTATTCGTCACCATGCGACACGTAGCGGCAGAGGCGGGTGACCTTCATCTAACCTTACCACCCACGCTCTGCTATCACCTGTCGTGATGTGACGAATGAGGTGAGGGAAAAGGGATGAGATCTCCTCACCGCGCGGCCCAGGACGCAACACGTGGCAGCAGTAGGGAGTGGTGAGGCTGGATGAGGGTTACCCTCACTTAGCCTCACCACCCCTCATTTTTGCCACGTGTCGCGCGGTCACACACGCGGTGAGGGGGGAACGGTGAGGGAATCCTATCCCGAGGGAAAATGGTGGGATCTAACCCTCGTCCGCCGCCGTCAACCATCTTCTCCAGCCGCCATCTTCAGCAACCAAAAATTAAACTATCGTTCTGGCAATTTCTTGCTCTCTTTCAACAACTCGATCAAAAAAAATCACCTCATGCATCAATAGGTCCAGACGAACACCAGGGCAAGCAATGTTCCGACTGGTCCACTTTCTGATCCGGCCAATGCCCATATCTACTAGGATATCCGTCTCAACAACATTGCTCTCGTCACATCAAACAACCTAGCTCTTTGCCCTCTTTAATTCTTCCTTCCCTTTTATCTATCTCAAACTCATCCAATTGAATTGTGTACAACTTTTTCCAGTAATCCGTTTGTTAAAGTTGTCTCATTCATCTTAAACACACTTCCTCCGTTATCCCAACCTCCACCTTCGAATTGGGAAGGCGAAATTGTCCTAAGAAATATTACGCCCTGATACTTTTTTAAGTTGTCAATGGATTTAAGCGATGTCTCAAAAGCCCTTTGGTAGCTATGATAATAATTAGTGATGTTTTCGGAAGGGGCGCATCCCAAGAGTTGGCCCTTTTTCGTAGAAATTGACTGCACGATTGAACCAATAGCTGGCGGATTAACGAATCAAATTTATCGATTTGGGATCTCCCTTGAGGAGGCAGAAGTTGAAGGGTTGGGATTTGGTTGATTCAAATTTTATTGAATGAGGTGATCGGAAAATGGAGATAGTGAAGTTGTAATCTTTGTACACCGGCGGATGGCAGAGACGGCATTTGTTCGGTTAATCATTGCCGGCTCCTATTATTGGTTTAAAAAGAGAAAATGTGAAAATAGTTATTGTGTAAGTTATAACACACTAAAACACAAAATGTGATTTTTCCTGTACACACATAAATATATATATATATATATACATATATATTATATATAATAAGTATTTATTAACATGTCTTTGACGGAATGATTCTTTAAGTTTTGCATTAGAGCCAAACTTGTCTATCAGTATAGAGACATCTTTTTATGCATGACAAATAATTAATAGAAAGTAACTAATAGAGAGTAAATCGCCAACAGAAAAGAAGCAGAAAAAGGGACAAAGCTCAATCAAACGACAAAGTAGTACAAATAACTTTAGAACCACCGAACTAATAAGAACAGTATCGTCTTTAAATGTATTAATGGGTTATTGTATAGTTGAGACGTGAATTCTTAGAAAAATTGCAAAAACCCAAATGACTTGACACTAAATAAAAAGTATTTATCTTTAAATACCTTTAGTAATGACTAACAAACTGTAAACATGTCTAATATATATAACTACACCGGACATATCCCAATGATTCCAGGTATGAAGTTTAGAAAAGAATGTTGGAGATTCGAACTTGCGGAATGCAAGAATATTTGAAACATGTCCAGACTAGCTGCATAGCGTGGGAGCAATATTGGCTCGTGGAATAACTTGATAGGCTCTAATATCAGCCTGTCGGTTGTCCATTCGGTGACAATGGGCTCCTTACGGTGTCCCTGTAATATGACAATGGGCTCCTTATGCTGTCCATATGATATTACAAACTTCTACTATATCAGTCTGTCGGTTGTCCCTTCGGTGCCAATGGGCTCCTTGTGGTGTCCATGTGCTGTGCCAATGGGCTCCTTGTGTTGTCCCTATGTTAAGACAAACTTCCTTGTGGTGTTCCTGTGCTATGACAATGGGCTCCTTGTGTTGTCCCTGTACTATGACAAACTTCTACTAGTGGGCTTTTGAAACCTGATTTACATCTTTATACTTTCTTATGGGACCGAATGGCAGGACCTTTAATGGTTGAGATAAAACCTTTTTTTCTAATATATATAAAGTATATTCATTGATCACCGTAATATATGACTTTTTTCCATTGTGTATTTGTGTTTTCTCCGTCCTTTTAACAAAAGAAATCCCCCTTTTTCACCAACTCTGTTCTAACCGTCTATATAAACCCCAGTACCACAAGCTTGACTGTTGGATTATCAGTCAAACAATTCTTTAGCAATTTCTCTCTCTTTCTTGTGAGGATTTCTTTTTCAAAATCAGATGCTGCCACACACTGCAATTGGGCAGAGCAGGACCTCATCAGCATCACAGATTTCTGTAAACATTTCTCAATCCCAAGGCTTAGCAGTTGATGCAGTTGCTAATGGGATTGCAGCAGTTTCACAGGCATCTCCTTCAGAAGCTGCAGCTGTTGAAAAACCAGGTCAGATTCCTCAAGATGGAGATGGTGAGGTAATTCTTTAAAATCTTATCCTTATCCCTTTTGTATATATATGCATACGTGTATCTATATTTTTGACTGTAGTTATATATGTGTGTAAAAGATGCGACAATGTGCATAATTGCTATTCCCCACCACCTCTACGAAGAAGGACGTGATGTTAGGCCAAATGCCTGGTTTATGGGTGGTACATTGTGTGGGTAACTGCGTAAGATCTCACCTAATATAGAAAGCCGATTGGCTTCTGATTTACATACTCCATGCAGCTCCTTAGGGTTAAATGATGACTAATATGCACGTCTTGTTTGTCGTCTGATAATGACCTCTTATTTACTTTAACTATTGGTACGATTGATGTTATGTGATTAAAATCACGTGTTTGATGTGTAAAAACAGCTTTATACACAAAGTGTATGGTAAGGTTTCAGATCGCAAAACGATCCGACATCTCTATAGACCCTGCACAAATTACGTCATATTTTACTTTAACTACTGTAAAATGAGGACTAGTGAGGAGCGCTAGTTCTATTTTTATTTTTTAAAGATAAAGGACGTTTTTATATTTTCAATTGAGCCAATGACGTAATTTTCTTTGATTTTGGAATATAATAGAATAAAACAAAATAACTCACGAAATTGATTGTACTTATATTGTCAAGTAGCAGTTGATCGACACAGCTTGACGCATCATTATGAATCATTAGAAAACAAACTCTATGTGTTTATAACACATGAGTATGGTTACGTACATCTGACCTCCCTTATTCTGTCATAGACGGGAGCTTCTAAGACAATGAGTAATGTTGTTGTTATTGTTAGTAAAAAGGACGTCCAGTTAATATTGCTTTTTATAATGGCCAATCATTTTTCCTTGTGCCCAAGAGTGTTTATGAGTTGTGCATGTTTTTCATCGATGTGTTGTATGAGTATATCCTTATCATTTTCAGTTATTCATATTTGAATAATCTCTAGTTATTTTTTTTCATAATCAAGCGTGAATAACTTGTGTGGCGAAATGTTTTGTCGATAATATGCTTTATTTCAATTATAGACTAAAATCATGTTACTATCTTTCATTACAGTTTTTTATTTTTTTACTACTAGTAACTATTTTATTCATTTTAAAATTATTATTACGGTTGACTTTTTAATATAGTATAGTTAAAAAGCCTATGACAATTTTACAAAAGAGTGCTAAGATTGTTAGTTGAACCCTTTAAATTTTCTCTTTAGTTATAAGTAAGGGCTGTAAACGAGCCGAACGAGCCGAGTATTGTGCTGTTCAAGCTCTGTTCATTTAACTTAGCGAATGAGCCGAGCTTGTTCGTTTATTTAAACGAACATATTTACTTGTTCAAGCTTGGTTCGCTTATGTCACGAACAACATTAACGAGCAGAACATCTTAAACGAACGGTGCCATTTACCGAGCTTGAACAGAAAAAGGTGTTCAAGCTCTGTTCATTAACTCTTTATCCGAGCCGAGCTCGAGCTCGAGCTCAAACCAAACAAGCCAAACAACCGAACGGCTTGGTTTATTTACGGCCTTAGTTATAAGGTTGTTAATTAAACTCTGTAGAGGAAACAACCTTTAACTAATGACAACTTTTATTAGATTGGTTGCCATTAATATACGACGCTTTTGTTATATGTGGTGACTTTTCTCTTGCAAAATTTATTTTTACATTTATATTTCCTGTCTGGATTAATAGCACTGTTACCTTTTGCCTGTTAATTGACCAAAATTCATGAATCCTAAAGGCCCCTTTAATTCTTTCAAGTATCATCCACTCACATGTTAAAATATATGTATATCATTTGAATTTTCCCCCGAATAATATTATACAAACAAATAAAACTGACCTGACGAAGTTAGACAAACTTTAAATTCATTAGAAATGATCTCTGATGGACATAAATTACAATCATATCCAATATATCACAGCGACGTTGAAAACTATCACTAAATTCGATTCAAGGTTTTTTTTTCAATAAATTTGGATTGATATATTCAAAATCAAGCATAGTCGACTCGATTACATGACAAGGAAATTTTAAATATGTTAATATTCAAATTTTTAGCACATAAACATGTTTGAATTTAAAATATATATAAAAATTATGTATAATTTGATTTTATAATAGTATTTTTCGTTGATACAAACAATAACTAAACATTATAAATATTAATTATTGAAATAGTAATAGTCTTTTTTTTTTGCAAAAAGTAATAATGTTTCAACAATATAAGTTAAAAATAAATGTTTCTACTTATATATACTATTTTTAAAATAAAAAGCTATTTTAAATTATTTCGAATAGACTCGGATGTTCAAATTTTGATTTGAGTTTGAAGATGTTTAAGCTCATATTAAAATCAAAAAACATATAAAAACTGTGACCGAAATTAATACCAAAAAGTTTTATTATTTGACCCAATAAGTGGAGAGATGGGATCTTCTCACCAACACACTTTCACCTCTTTGTTCACCGTTCGCCATGTAGCAACAAGGTGGGATGGTGAAGCTAGATGAGTGTCATCATGAGGAGATCCGGTCCTAAGTGAATAAATCTTGGTTCAGCTCGTTTGCCGCCCTTTACTCGACTGAGCAACATAGTAGAAAAAGTGAAAAACTGCCTCCAGGCAGTCCAATTGGTTCTCTTAGATTTGTCGCAAGAAGTCAAGATTTCGAATCCAGAAACACTTGCGTGTTCCACTGCTGTTAAATTGAAGGCTTAGTTTGCAAGGACACATTGTGTGGATTACTGTGTAAGTCCTTATCCAACTTATTAAATTGATAGACTTCTGATTTGCATCATCTAATATGTTTTTTAGGACTCGTGAAAAACTGTCAGATTAAAATCAGGCACAAAACTTCGATGCGAGTGTAATTTTGGATAAACCTTTGTTCCTCATTCTCAATCCTACATCGCGAGCAATTGCACCGCACCGTCGCATATATTGCTCATTTCTGCTACTTGTCCTTCTGTATGACAGCAAATTTGCGAAATCTTGCCTCTTGTTTCATGTAATTACTCTCTCGTTATTTTTCGATGAATTACCAGTTATTCTTCTTCGCGTTTACTATTTTTCTTAATGGATTTTTGATATCCTAGTGTTCTCGTTCTAGCGTGTTCGATTTTATTGTAATTTAGTTTGATGGAATTGGAAATTATTCTCCGTCGATTTTCAGTGGAAAACTGTGATTCATCATTATGGTCCCATTTATTTCTGCTTTGAGGTTCAATAATTGTCGAATCTAGATATGGTTTCTTCATAAAAATTTTATTTTTAGCTAGCTCTTTTGTTTCCATAGTGTAATCTGTACATCTCTCGGTCATTAATTTGTTGGCGAACACTGTTTTTGTTTTAATGTGTTTTTGTACTCCGGTTCTTATTGCAGGAACTGAAGGTCCCTGGGGCATCGAATAGGCCAGCTTCTGTTGCAATGGGAGAGTTTAATGGTTCAGAATATATAGCAGTGAATGAAGTCTCGGGGCCTAGTGTAGTCCATGGTAGGAAAGTTTCACTTTTGCCCCTTGTTTTTCTCATATTCTATGAAGTCTCTGGTGGACCGTTTGGTATTGAGGACAGCGTGAATGCGGCGGGTCCTCTTTTGGCTCTGTTGGGGTTTTTGGTGTTTCCTTTTATATGGAGTATCCCTGAGGCCTTGATCACTGCTGAAATGGGTACAATGTTCCCGGAGAATGGTGGTTATGTAGTTTGGGTTTCTTCTGCATTGGGTAATTATTGGGGATTCCAGCAAGGTTGGATGAAATGGTTAAGTGGCGTTATTGATAATGCCTTATACCCTGTTTTGTTTCTTGATTACTTGAAATCGGGTGTTCCTGCGCTGGGTCATGGTTTGCCAAGGACTTTTGCTGTTTTGGGCTTGACGGTGGTTCTCACTTATATGAACTATAGGGGTTTGACTATTGTGGGTTGGGTTGCTGTTTTGTTGGGGATGTTCTCGATCATGCCATTTGTGGTTATGGGTTTTATTTCGATTCCCAAGCTAAGGCCTAAAAGATGGCTTGTTGCTGATATACACAATGTGGACTGGAATCTGTATCTGAATACACTCTTTTGGAACTTGAACTATTGGGACTCCATTAGTACACTTGCAGGGGAGGTACACAATCCGAAGAAAACCCTGCCGAAGGCTCTCTTTTATGCTTTGATATTGGTGGTTCTTGGATATTTTTTCCCACTTTTAGCAGGAACTGGGGCTCTTCCACTGCAGCAGGACTTGTGGACTGATGGGTACTTCTCGGATATTGCGAAACTGGTGGGTGGTGTGTGGTTGAGATGGTGGATTCAGGGGGCTGCAGCGGTGTCAAATATGGGGATGTTTGTCGCAGAAATGAGCAGTGATTCTTTTCAGCTTCTTGGTATGGCTGAGAGAGGAATGCTTCCCGAGTTCTTTGCCAAAAGATCTCGCTATGGAACTCCATTAATTGGGATCCTTTTCTCAGCATCCGGTGTGCTATTGCTGTCATGGTTGAGTTTTCAAGAAATAGTAGCGGCAGAGAATTTCCTGTACTGTTTTGGAATGATATTGGAATTTATTGCATTTGTGCGACTGAGAATCAAATATCCCAATGCTCCTCGGCCATACAAAATTTCAGTGGGAACAATTGGGGCTGTCTTGATGTGCATACCTCCTACCATACTGATTGCTGTGGTCTTGGTTCTTTCTTCGGTCAAAGTCATGGTTGTGAGTCTAATTGCTGTTGCAATAGGGATGGTAATGCAGCCGTGTCTCAAGCATATTGAAAAGAGAAGGTGGATCAAATTCTCCATCAGTTCTGATCTTCCAGATATTCATGCTACAAGTCGTGAGCCTTCAGAATCTTTGATCTACTAAGAAAAGCCGATTTATCTTTATGTATAACAGCCAACTGAGTTTCTGCATACAGGAAATCGGTGACCCTGGAAAGCTCAAGAAAGCTAGTCTTCAGTTGCAGAAGCTCGTCATAGAAAACCAGTGCAGATGCAAACAGGGAATGCTTGTCAAATGCTTCTACAACTGAGGCGTGTCGAAACAGGGGAATTGTTCATAGTAGCTTTTAGCGTTTGTACTGGCAGGTGTAGCAGTAAAAGATCTCGGTCGGTCGACAGTTTTCCAACTTTCAAGTGTGTACACTTGTATGATACAACCATTATTTTGAATGTATCATGTTACAAGTGTGTTTAATTGGATAACAAACATGCTGTGATCATGTATTTTGTCTCAATCGATTGATTTGCTCAAGTTATGTGAATGAAGAATGTACAGTTTGATTATCACCAAACTCGTCATTGTTGTTGCTTGATCTCTCCTTTTTCACCCTTTATTTCCCTGCCAGAGAATGGAGATTGGTGCCTGGACTTATTGGTAGCATATAGCATGTGACTCGTGTTGTCTTTCATGTGCATGAGACTGATAATAGACTGAATTTCAAGTGGGCTCTTCATATGCTTATTGTGTAGTAAATTTCATTTTATTTCTTTTTCCCTTTCTTTAGTTCTATGTAACATTACGTTCCTGGTACTAACATTCGCCGAAATGTGGTAAACTGATTTATAGAGGACGTAAGTTAATTAAATGAAGCTATAGGAGCGAGTGATTGAAAAAAAAATCGCAAAAAAAACTAGTGTATCTGAAAATTAATTTGGTTTAATGATGAGAAGGTCAACGATAGAGGTTATTTGTCTCTTAAGAAGATTAATAGAGAGGTATTAAGATAAAAGCAAGTGTGTATTAACTTGAAAAGAGCATATGATTAAGTTTACGAGAGGTCACGTGGAGAATGTTTGAAAAGAAATATGTTAGAGTAACACATATATATAAATTCCTAAAGACATGTATGATAACACGATGACAAGTGTAAAGACCCAAGAAGACTAACTTCAGAATTCTCCATTATAAAGGGTTTACACTAGAAATTTGTATCAAGTAAATGTTTATTTGCTTTAATTATAGATGAGTGCACTTGACAAATTCAAGATAGAGTTTCATGTAACATGTTATTTGTAGATGACAGTACGTTGGTTGATGATGCTAGTGAATGAGTCAATGCTAAGATGAAATGCTAGCAGGAGACATGAGAGAAAAATGGATTCAAATTGAGTCGAAAGAAGACAAAGTAATATGAAATTAAATTTTAGTAAAGAAGATAACCTTAGAACATTGCGTGAAATTGAGAGACCAATATATTCAACTAAGTGAGAGTTTAGATATTTAGGATATGTACTACAGAAAGATAGAAAAATTGACAAGGATGTACATGTGGGATAGTTAAAGTGGAGAAGTGCGTCAGGTGTTATTTGTAATAAGAAAGTACCTTTGAAGCTTAAAGAGATGTTTTACATGAATACAGTAAGATCCGCACCGTACGTGTCTGAATGTTGGACAGTCAATTATGAGTATGAACAAATAATGTGACAGAAATGAGAATGTTAAGATAGATGTGGACATACAAGGAATGATAAAATAAGAAATGAATATATGAGGAGAAAGGTTGAGTGACTCTTATAGATGTGAAGATGAATACGTCAAAGATAAGTGGAATATGCATGAGCAAAGGTGTCCTGTAGATGTACTTGTGAGACTATAAATGAGGTGCATGTTAAATGTGGGAAAGAGACCAAAGAAGACGTATAGAGAGTCAATAAAGAAAGATATGACTACTGGAAATCATATAGTCAGTGATAGAGCACTACAGAGACAATTGATTTATGTTACCGATGTCATGTAGAGATATAAGATTGAAGTAAAAATTGTAGATTCTTAGGCATGAATCACAATTAAGATGATATGATAGTTTTGAAAGATGCGTTTTCTAAATGCGTATATTACACATTAGGTATTATAGACACAAAAGGAGGTTAAGATATAAGCTACGAATAAGAAAAAAAATAAATAAATAAATACATATCTAACTTACGTAGCAGAAAAAAGCTTAGTTGTTTTTGCTATACGGGAAATTAATCTGCTAAACTTTTTAAGATTAGTGTTATATATAAAGGAAAATCAATTGTTATGGTTGATGAAGCTATTTTGTCTGTGTTGGGATGTTACGCCCCACACCCTCCGTAGAATAATTAAGAGATAAAGAAGAATTAAATGAGATTAATGACGGTCAACCGTAATTAATTACGAATTAAATAATAGGATTAATGGGAATTAATTGAGGGTTTCAATATTGAAATTAATGAGGATTTAATTTTGAATTAAATATTAGGATTTATCCTTTAAGATAAATAGGGAAATAGGATGTAATTTAGAAACTCCAAACTTTTCCCTTTCCTTATAAAAACTGACATAGCGTCAGTTTCCCCTTTTCTCAGAAGAGAGAACGACACAAATCCTCTCCTCCTAGGTGGTTTTCATCTCCCCTCAACCCTAGGCGAAGAACTCCGTTAGATCTTCATCCAATCTTCGTCCGTTCTTCGTTCCTTCTTCAATTAATCAAAGGCAAGTAACTTTCTTATAAGTTCCTACGATTTGTGAAAGAAAAACGACCTATTTTGATATCAAACTGGATCACCATGCAGTAGATTCGTTCTTTGATTATTTGTTTATGATCTATGTGCTTTCGTTTCGAGATTTGGCCAATGCATATGGAAAAGCATTCGTTGTTGTTGTTGACTATGTGAAACCATGCAAATCCCTATCCCTTGAATCCCTTCTTGATGTGATTGCGTAGTTGCGTGGGTTTGGGAAAAAGATGAGATTTTTGGGATTGAGGAAGTCGTATAATTGCGTTCTAGGCTTGAACCATGGTACGATATGCGTACAAGTGTTTGAAACTATAGTTTAAGCATGGATGGTAGCCGGGATTAGGCTTGGATTGAATGGATCGGTGTTTGGACATGTTGGTGTTTTTGGTTCTGCAGTGGTTGCAGAAAACGCAGAGGAAATTTGGAGGAACCGCACACATCGATCGATCGATGTCAGAGATCGATGTAGGTGCAGCCTGAGAGATCGATGTCCTCAGTTGGACATCGATCGATCGATGTAAGTGAGGCTGAGAGATCGATGTCCCCAGTTGGACATCGATCGATCGAAGTGGAGAGATCGATGTCTCCAGTTGGACTTCGATCGATCGAAGTGGAGAGATCGATGTCCCCAGTTGGACATCGATCGATCGAAGTAGGGGATGAAGTCCATCAGTTTTGGGGAAAAATAGAGGAAGAAAGAGGGAAGCTCGGGGAATCTTTGGGTGACCTTAGAGGCTTCTTAAGACCTGATAAAAGGTAGCTTAAGCTTTGGGAACATGACCTAGGATGGGGAATCAACTTGGTGACTTTGATGAGTTCTCGAATCGGGTTTCGGTGTGAATGACTTAGGTGAGTTAGGAAATGAACGTACGAAGTGTTAGAGAGTCAACGAAGGAAAGATAAGACACTTCCAGTAGGTTGTGAGCCTTAAGATCAAGGCTAAGTGTTGACGAGTTAGTTGAAGCCTAAGTTTCGATGTGTAAGTGAGTGGACTCTTGTGTGTGTTGCTTTTACTTGCGCATGTGAATATGTATTGCATACGTGAATGTGAAATGAGAATGAAATGAGGAGTCTTGCATCATGGCACGTGCATTTGCATATTGATTTGAAAAGAAAGGTGCTTCGGCACAGATTTGCGAAGGTGACCTGCAATGTTAACCGGGATGGAAATTTAAGCCGGGGTGCATTGCAGGGCACAAAAGACTGTAACGTTAACCGGGATGGAAATATAAGTCGGGGTGCGTTACAGGGTATAAAGTCCTCTACAATGTTAATCGGGATGGAAATTTAAGCCGAGGTGCATTGTAGAGTTTTACGAGATCTGTGATGTTAATCGGGATGGAAATATAAGCCGAGGTGCATCACAGAGCATATGAGCTTGTAATGTCAACCGGGATGGAAATATAAGCCGGGGTGCGTTACAAGGTAATGAGTTAGGGACCGGACATTATAACATGCATTGCATTGATTTGAAAAGAAAAGGTTCATGCATATGTGATTGTGTAGTGTAGTGCATATTTTGACACGCATCA
This sequence comes from Eustoma russellianum, assembly GCA_036186865.1. NCBI lineage: Eukaryota > Viridiplantae > Streptophyta > Magnoliopsida > Gentianales > Gentianaceae > Eustoma > Eustoma russellianum. The sequence continues at coordinate 2,533,191 of AP025064.1, read as the reverse complement.
CGAGAGTCGTTGTTGAATGAATGCTCACGTTAATTGATTGATATTGATTTGTTAATTGCATTTCGAATTGGTGTACTTGCTATTACGTGACTCATTTCTATATTTGGAAGTTTACAAGACATGTACCCCACAATTCCCTTGAATTACCTATTACTCATGTCTTGCCATGTGTTGATCCCGTATGACTTATAAGCGGGTTACTTGCTAGCGTTTTCGCTAAGGGTACTGCCTTTGTGATACAGGAGAACCTGAGTATGACATGATCTTTATCGAGGACGACGGCGAGTGGGCAGAATGGGATGCCTAGACCTTGTTGAGGAGATTGATTAGCGAGTTGAACTGTTTTCCGTTTGTTTCAGTTTATTTGGTTATTCATTGGAAGTTTTAGATGGCTGCGACCATATACATTGGGTATTCACGTTGTCTTGGGTGTATTAATTCGATGTTTTAGATTGACATGATAAGTTTCTGCGCTTATTTCTCTTACGTCATCGATGATGTGTGTTCGAGAGATGAGACTTCTTGTAGTCTTCTCAGTAAGCAACGACGGGTGAACCGGTTCGGATTCCGCTGTCCGGGTCGGTTCGCTTCATGGGATCTCTTCACTCCAACTTTCCTCACTCCTTTGTGACCGCGCGTCACATGACATCAAGCACCACCCTGGCTGCCACGTGTCGCGTGGTCACGCGTCACCGAACCCCTTGCAGTGGGGTGATCCTATCCCATTTTGTCTTCGTCGCCTAGAATACTGCTTCTCTTGCCGAGTTGCTGTATGATCCAATGACTGGGTTTCTCTTTTTTTGGGTATTTTTGTTGTTGCTATAACTCCTGCTTATGTCTATGAAATCTTTCTATGGAACTGGTTATCCTGCTGGTGGTGATTTGGCGGTGTTCGGTGGTGCCGCGAGGTGAGTTTACTGTGGTGTTTGATTTTGGCAATCCTAGAGTTGAGTTTGTGACGGTAAACTTTCGATGCAGATGATGAAGGTCATGAAGAAATCAGTGCCCACATCTCTGTGGATATGTATAATTGGAGGAAAAATAATAATTCTAAAATATTTCTGTTCATCATTATAGGACCTGTATTAAGTTGATGTGGAAAGATGGACATGGCTTGAGTTTCATCCATCCAAGTATATTCGTCTATTCATTTACCATCCATTTATGCATTATTTCGAATACTTCTTTTTATTTCACCCAAGAATTCAAAAAAAAAAAACTACAAACTCAAGGTATGAACGCACAAAACATGTCCTTTATTAGAACGACATTCAAACATTTAGAACATACCAAAACCACGACATTTCCTACAAGGTCAAGGAGATTGTAGTGTTTGAACAACATTTTCAGGCTCTAATGGAAGGCCTTGAAAGTGTAACTATTGTAGGTCTGTGACCACTGTGTTTTTTTCTTAACGAACCGCTGAGTATCTGATTTATATTTTTTCAGCCTGATTTATATTTTTTCAGTTGTCTCGTCAGTGCGAGGTATGGAGAGGCCTTGGGTTGGAGAATCAACCTTTTGGTACAAGAAAACGGATCCGGATCTCCTGACTCCCCTCCCCGTGACCCCCTCCGCGACCGCCCGACACGTGGCAGCAGGGGGTTGTGAGGCTAGGTGAGGGTCACCTGCACCCAGCCTCACCATCCTACCCTGCTGCCACGTGTCGGACGGTCGCGGAGTGGGTCACGGGGAGAGGGTTAGGTGATCTCCTTCGCAAGAAAACACCTAACGAAAAGAGAAACAAAAACAACACGCGCAGTAAGTCCAAAGTCCAAACACACAACGAACGAACTGCCCACAATGGCGGGTTTCTTGATTTCTTCGAAAATTCCTTCTTCTCCTAATTTCTCTTCAAATTCTCCAAATTATTTCTCAGACCTTCCTTTTTCCACTACTCTTTACCTCAACCTTATCTCCTTTTCCATTACTCCCAATTCAAGACGGTTCCCTTGTTGTCATCTAGCAGCAAAGCATCAGCAGCAGAGTGACCCAGTGAAGAAACGATCCTCTTCATCTTCTACTGCGCGTTCCGACACTAAGAAGAAGAAAAAGAAGCCGAAAAGCGACGGTCTTGAGGTTGAAGTTGTGGAGGATGAAGACAGGGGAAGTAATTATCGAGATGCGGCTTTGCCACTTCCGAAGCCACCTGCTGGTTTTGCTCTTGATGAGCAAGGGAGTGTTGTCTTGGCTTCTAACAAACGTCTTGTTACCATTGTCAGCTTCTCAATTCTTTTGGCTTCTTTTCATTTCTGCTTTATTTTATTTTTCATCTTTTGTTACTACCCTTGTACAGGGAGTAATGTTTTTGAGCAATTATTCTGCTAGTAAGATAGATTAGAACCTGAATTTGAGTGTTCTTTGCTGATTAGAGACTGAAATTGAGTGTTTTCTGTTGATTATAGCCTGAATTGAGTGTTCTCTGCTGATTAATTGAGTGTCCTCTTTTGATTTGGAACTGGGTTCTCGGAGGGATTCTCTATCACTTCTTCTCTTGCACATTTTCTTTTCCTAGGTGCTTAGCTCATGTTGTTTATCTGTTTCATGAGTAGACGACATCTTCCTGCTTTATTTTCTTCCCCTTTGCTTTACCTTAACTTTATTCCTAAATATTTTGAATTGACAGGTTGACTCTACCAATAATTTCCCTCTGGAGTGCGTCATAAGGCGGGTTTTTAGGAGTGGGCGAGGGAAGGAATGCATGCTGCTTTGCCCGGTTGACACGTATGCGAAGTGAAGTTGCCTATGACAATTAAATATTTTGCTTCCTTGTGCCCTAAAATTCTTTGCTGTTTCTGCAGACCTGTTCAGATACTGAAGAGTACAAATGTTGAAGGATGGTCTGCTGTAAGTCCTTCTTATTTACTGGCAATACTAATACATTCTGAATGTCACTTTTCTTGTTTGGTTTTGCTCAATCAGAACTTCCGATTGCCAAATGTTTCGGTCTTGGGGGATGGCCTACTTATTGTTGCCATTTGTGCTTCTCATTAAGTTGTATAAGACGTTGATATCTGTTTAGAATACAGTAGCCTAGGTAGAACACACCAATTCTCTTCCTGGTGGGATTTGAATGCTTTCCTTGGTTTAAGTTAAGCAGAATTTTATTCACTTAGCTCTAGCTTTTGCTCTAAAATGCTGTCAGATACTTCCTGGCTTATGTCAGTACTGCGGACTGATTTATCTTATTTCTGCTCTTCTGTAGGTCAGTGATGAAGAAGTTGAAACTATCATACCAGCTGCAGCTTATGCCCTTGCAAAGATACATATGCATCTGGTGTATAGTGGGTAGGGTCAGTGTTTATGCAATTCCATGATCTTATTGATCTTACCTTTTTTTTTCCTGATTGGAAAGAATACCCGTATAGTTTCCTGTACTTGTGCTTAAAGGTTGATTTATTTTCCCTTGAACTCAGGTTCTGTTATACAGCAAGAGGAGGATTTTGTTACACAGAAGACGACATATTTGAATTTCGTACAGGCAAGCGCTGTTATCTTTATTCAATCAGACTTGTTGCCTTAACAGCGAAATATTCTACTTTTATTGTCTCTTTGCTTTCTTGGTTACGTATGTTGGAAAAATATAGTCTACGAGGACACGGAAAGATGATAAACCAACAAAGAAATCACTAACCTAAAATAGAAATACAAAAAAAATAGAAGAGAAGCTCAAAGGAGTAATACTCATGCTTCATCAAATTTCTTTTGATAATATACAAGATTGTAGGAAGAACTCTAAAGATGCAATCATCAAGCACAAAGAGATGTAACAAAGAAGAACGAGAAACACTGAGACGTAACAAATGTTACACCGTCTTTAAAGCAATTTTGTCTCTATCTTTAAGCAGGGTGGACTACGTGACAAATGCTTCTCAAGATATAATAGCGGTCTTCTGTTTGTTTGCTCCACGAGAGGAAGATTGAACTTGAATATTTGAAGTGTTTAATACTAGAGAAAGAAGGAAGACAAGACAATGAAGAATTCTGTAGGTTTTTCCAATTGATTCAAAGAGTTTTCAAAAATCGCAAAACATGTAGAAAGTATTTTTTTCCCCAAAATTATATCAAAAAAATAACATTTTGATCCTTGTAATTTTATACGTTGATTCATAAACAAGATGTTAATTAAAACTCCTCTGCATAACTTAGCTTTAAAAGTTAGTTTATGACCGTTCAAGGTTGAAAGGAGATATCTCGAGATGCAAAAGTTACACCATTTCATAAAAAGAAGATACTTTTGAAGTCGCCAAACTTTTGTTGCTAAACGTTCGACAAACTCGATTCCCAAATATTCGGTGCTTCGTTTGGTCAGAAAACAGAAATTTCCGAATCAGTTGCCGAACTTTGTCGTCGAACGTTCGGGCCTCTTCAGAATTCAACAGGCCAAACTTTGAAATTAGGGTATGGCGATTGGCCAAACATTGAATTTAAGGTACGACAGAAACTAATCCAAATCAAGTTTTACTCCATCCAATCAGCCTTCTTACATTTTTTTGGGGTATAAATTTGGAGCATTTCTTAACGTACTTTTATCTACCTTTTCTAACAACCTAGGCATTCTTGAATATCAATGTATGCTTACTAAGTGTACATTAGAATCTGTTGGTGGGGCCATAATATATTAGCAAAGAATCTATTTATTGTTATTAAGGAGCAGATCAAGGAAGATGAAGAGCAAACCAAAGGAAGATAGAATCAAATCTCATTAAATCGCGGAAGAGAATATTTTCATTTATTGTACTTTATTGTATACCATAGATAGTAGGAGTAGTTGTATTATATATACACCATTATAAATAGTTGTATAATAGATGAAGAATCAAATTTCATTCCAAACTAACGTGGTATCAGAGTAAGCTCATAAAAAATTCATCATTGTCGGTTAACCTTTCTCGACAATCCGACAAAACCAAACAACTTTCCCAAAACCTTTCTCAGCAGAATTCAACAGAAGGTCAATACAAACTCAGTTGTAACCCACCAACATCAAACAATCCCGACAAACTATTCTGTCAACAAACACATTTGTGCAAACACCATCTACCAAAACATAGCCACACTTGATCAAGATGAACCACAATCACCATGTCAGGCGATGATTCAAGCAATCCAAAAACAAGCACACAAACCATAACCGATGAACTAAAATGGCAAATAGCCAATTTGCTTAGAAACGGACTAGGCAATCAATCAACCACCGAAATCAATACCGAAAGCCTTTCAATAGGCTTCAAACTCAACGACGACAACTATCTCCTATGGACATGCCTTATGAATGAGGCAATAAGGGGATGAGGTATGACACACCTCCTCGTAGACGAACCACCTGTAGTCAATTAAGGTGATCCCACTACCTAACTTGATGGGAGTGTTATTAAGGAGCAAATCAAGGGAAGATTAATTAAATCTTACCATATCACTAGAAGGGAATATTTTCACTTATTGTATTTTATTGTATACCATAGACGGTAGGAGTAGTTTTATTTTCTAATTTTCTCGTTGCAAAGTTTTGAAAATTTCTCTTGTTTGCTTTTAGTCATTATAAAATCTGACTTATTAATTCACTTACATGTAATTACTTTGAGTACATGCGCTTCTTTTCCAGACGGCTTTTTGGAAGCTAAGAAGGTAGAATTGAAATTTCAAAACATGTAGTTACTTTGTTTTAGCTAAGGGCAACTACTTCCAATTGAGCCAATGGCGTTTTTCCTGTGGATTTTTATCTTTCTTCATTTTGACCCTTAAAAATTCTAGGGTGCTGAATTTTCTTGTTCATGGATATACAATTTGGGAAAGTAAATTTGTCATTTTCGTGCAGATGATGGTCAAGATGTAGATGGATTGCCGACTGAAGGCATTGAAATTACATGCTTCCACCTGGTATTTCCCTGCACCAGAAATGTCTCATTGCATGTGTGTTTTTCTCAATTTCTCAGAGCCCATAACGATCTGATTGTGTTGTCTCACTCTTGCCTCTTGGATAATTGTTGTAATAGAGGAAATCTTATCCAGCATCTATGAGTAAACAGCTATACTATGAACTCTTTAGTGTATCCTATGTATACAAATATGAAGGGCATCCCTCCCCCCGCCACCTGGGGCTTATCTAGCTCTCTGTCTGTGTGTTTAGTTGGGGGAGGATGAAATTTTAATCCTGGTCATTGTCTGGAAAAGTGTATTTGCCTACCTTCAGTCCCAGTGTGAATTCCATCTCAACACTTTCTCTAAAATTTTGATGAATCAGGCGCCATTAGTGGCAAAGGTAAAAAGCAACTTCATATTGACCCAAGAGTTTATCACAAATTGCATACCATGACGTTATGTAGTATGGTATTCGTCTTGAAATTAATCTATTTTTGAAAAAAATTGCACTTTTTTGCATGAATTTGTATATAAAACCTCCCCACCCAACCCCTCTGTCGGCTCTTTGGAAGAAGGGACTGGCAGTAAATCTTGTTTTTCCTTTGTCTGCTTAAACATCAGTGGATTCTATATTTCTTGGAGGTTACTGGCGATCATAAAGAAACACATATGATTTGCTCAAAATACTTAGGTTTCCAAGTCCGTAGGATGCACTTATATATCCTTTTCCTTCTTTCTGAAATATTTTCCATATGAAGAACTGTAATGATGAGAGAGGGCTCTCCGTGTGTAGTCAAGAGAAGTTGTTTATGATGATCCAAGAAAAATAACTGTTGACAGTTGTAATCTTTTTAAAGTTATGATGTTATAACCTTAGAAAAAGATCGAGGCCATGCCGGGTAGGTATTATTAGCACAATGAGAAAAACTTACAACTAAGTTATGTCTTTGCTCGCTTTGTTATCAGTTTGAATGTGTCTTGCCAATTTCTATTGTTCAGATGCTGTAAATTAAGCTGGCAGGCTCCTCTCTGTAATTTCATGAACGGACTTTTCAGTAGATGTAATGGATATTATGTTGGTAGTGTTAAATCTAGCAATCCACATCATCAGCTCTGCAGTCCTTCTCCTGATTTTGGTTTGCTTGTTCTGCAGGATGGTTCTCAGTACATGATCTACACACCCTCTGATCCACTTCTTTTTGTTGTTGTTAAGGTGAAGAATGAGCATTTTTTACTTCTGTGCATCTTTTGCTTTTCTTATCTCTGTTTTTGAAATGCTTGCGATTTTCACTTGTTATATCTTCAAAATGGGCTGTAGTTCTACATGAACTTCTATTATGTACAGCTTCTTTTTTTGTAAATCAAATTTCATAGATATGCAAAGATGTTACATCCCATATAAAGGCCAAGTAGCAAGATTAATTTGAATCGGAAAAATCGTTCGATATAAACTGATATAGGTCTGTCATTGTGCTCAAATTCTATACGACAGGCTTACTGAAGTCATCCTTATCTCTTCACCTTTGCCTTACACTTGTGTAAGTGAACATAAATTTCGGGGTACGTTAGAAGTGGAGAGACAGTCATTTTGTGCTCAAATGATATTGATTGACATCTAGATTTCATCAAATGGATGGTGTGATCATCTGTTTTAACACCAAAGTTCTTGTACATGGAAGCTAATTTTGAGTCTTCTTTTGCTCTTTTTCATAATGCAGAATGAGGATGGTGTACTACAAATTGCAGATGATGTAAGTAACTCCACAAAAGCATAATACAACTGCTTTTGTCCTATTATTTTTCATATAGAGTTGGTTATGTGAGCTCATGGATATTCTCGGAAGCAACCAGCAGAATTACTTTTCTCCTAGTTCACTTTGTCGAAATGGATATGGTTGCGTATATCCGATCCCCCAATACCCCGCCATAGGCAGGAGCCTCTAAGACAATGGGGTAATGTTGTTGTTGATTCAGTTTTAGTATGCATGCGCGATTTCAATAGAAAGGAGAGAAATGCTTGGCAAGAAAACTCCCTAACTCCACCATCATATGAACATATTGTAGCTAACCTAAACTTTTGGATTCGTTAGAAGGCATGAGCTTTATGTGTTTGGCGGTCTTTTAAGAATTGTTTGAAATTTAAGATGCTCAAGAAGTGCTTCTTGCTTTATGCTTTAGCTGCTAACTGCTGTTTCAATATAGACGAAAGCAAGGTAGAGTGCGTTTTACCAATTTACTCAGCCATGGTTTACCAAAGTTTAAATTGAATAACATACATTGCTTTTGCTTTCTTTTTCACTCAACAGGAACTTTTGGAGGACCCTGCTGTCATAAGTGCCATAGATGAGGAAACGGAGTTCAACGCCTTCGTGGTATGTTTTTATCGAAAGCTCGTAGACAAACCTTTATTGGGACACCCCCCCACCAACCCCCACCCAAAAATGAATGTGTGTGTGTGTATACGTATATGTGTATGTATGTGTGTGCATTTATGGACATTCATACACACATACAGACACTATTTGAAACAAATATGTTAGCTGAATTGGTTAAAGATAAAGAAATCATGCTTGGACTCGAACCAACTTTACTATGTTTAAGTTTGAAAAGAAACGTAAAAAATGTTGCCACGTCACTGGTTGACTTGGTATGACCAACTAATATAGTAATTATACGTTATTATGCTAAATTTAATGCAGTTCATCAGCATTCAGGAAAACATTGAAAAATGTTTCACATGCTAAGTGGATTTACTACGGTAGTTTGTGATACAACGTTAGCGTGTTTATAATACATGTATATGTTTGCATGGTAGTTTGTGATACAACGTTAGCGTGTTTCTAACACACGGATATGTTTGCATGCATCTGACATTCCATACCCTGCTATAGACGGAGTCTCTAAGAGAATGGAGTAATGTTGTTGTATTGTACTGGTCTTAGAATCTTTGAAAACCTGGCGCTACATTGCTAAGATGCTTTTTATCCACTCTAATTACTGATTTTTGTCACCCAAGCTATGAATATTACCATTAGAGAAAGTTAACTCAGTCTTATTGTTTTCTATAATATAAATATTTCATTTGTATATCCATTATTCTGATCGGTTAAGAACTCTACAATCTTGTATCTGTTCTTGATTGTATGGTAATTTATAATTGCAGGAAGAGGAGGCTGTTCTTATGGAATCATTGTTAGGCAGTGAAGTATAGAAGATTTTAATTGTAGTCTTCTACACTTTTAGTTAGCTTCCTCCAAACTGAAGCACTATTTTATTTGTAAATTCCTAAATTTCTTATATGATCTTAGGCCTTCAAAAATAACGTTTTATGAAACAAGAATCCTTTCGGAAATGGAGTATACTTTGGTGGTCGTTGGTTTTACAGAACTACCATGTGAACTATTTACGGACAAAATTCGGTTTTTCATGATTTTGTTGATTTAGAAGTTAGATCATGTCGTTATATATCATACATATTTGTTTTCAGGAGAGAGATCCGTTGGTATACGAGTTAGAAAATTGTTCCAAAAATAATAGGAGACATATTCGATACACATGCTCGTGAAGGTACTTTAAAAGACAATGTAACGGTCAGTTACCACCAGTTGATGCATTCTCACACAGAATGGGATCTACTGATCTCTGTGTATCCTTCTGTAATCGTCAATGATGGAGTAATATATTGGTGTTTTGTAATTGACGGTCATAGATACCGATCATCGAGATATAGTCAGCTGGTTTGTTCTCACACAAGGTGTATTATAGTTTAACGAATTCTAATGTTTTATATGATTTTGCCTTACACTAACTATACATCCTTACATAATCTTTAAGGTGGTATTACTCACAAGCACATGTATGTGTAACTCTTATGATCCTATATCATATCGACAAATTTTTATTAAAAAATACTAAGGTTAGTGGTAGCTATTCTTTTTCTAAGTATCAAACAGTGGTTAAATATTACTCTCAAATTCATACTGTGGCTTGAAAAATATGAATTATTAACAAACTGTCCTTTAACACAAATTTTACAATGGTCAATGACCAAGTATGATTAATTGGTCATTGGGCAATGAAATGTATAGAAAATTTATGGGCCCTTTGTTTTGACCAATCACCCCCTTGCTTGCATGTAGATAAAACTTATTTGTCATGATTTTATGATCAATGACCTCAATAAAATTTCTGGTCATTTAATTCATTGTAAAACTGTTTTTAATTTTCAATTACTCGATTATAATCAATATGTTCCACTTGTTGATACGACTAGAATAATTTTGAAATTAAACATAAATTAAAATGTTAGTTACGGAAAAAATCTGGATGAAGCGAGTATGTATCATCAGTAATTTTGAGAACATTACCTATTGGCTTAGAGTCTTCCGACTATAGTAGGATACGGGGGTTGTATATACGCAGCCATATTTATGTGTTAGAAATGCACAGAGGTTTTTTTCCGATAACCCATAATGCTGTGTCAAGTTGTATCAATCAACTGCTACTTCATAATATAAGAAGTGCAGTCAATTTAGTGAATCATTTTGTTTTATTCTATTATATTTTAAAGTCAAAGAAGAGTGCAGTCAATTTAGTGAATCATTTTGTTTTATTCTATTATATTTTAAAGTCAAAGAAGAGGGTGTCCTTAAAAAATATAAAGCATGAGTACTTTTTGAGAAGAAAAGAGAAAAAAAAGGGGAAAAAAGAAGGGATTTAGGGGAGGTTCCCGTTTTAGGTGCATCGGGTATTTATGAACCTTTCTCTCAACTGAGTCTACACACAAGCCGCCGATGGCTCTTCGCCGATTCCTTTCTCGGTCTTCGTCTACTGCCGGGTTGCTCGCCGGGACTTCTAATTTTTCCGGCCACGGATATGGTGGAACCCTCGGTTCTTCCGCCATTAACCAGCAAATTGCTCGTCAGTTTTCAGGCAATGTTCTTTTAAATTCTTTCATCCATCTTACCCGCGTTTGCTTCTATTTTTTCACTGTTTATTGTCCTTTTTCTGTAATTGGAGGTTAGTTATTGGGAATTGATTGAGCAAGCTTTCTGGGCCGAATGAAGTGATGTCTTTTTTATATTTTTGTTTAGGTCTATTTCCTTATATGAATTCAAAAGGTATCTACTTTCTTTGTATTAATCCTTTTATAATTGAATTAAGATTGTCTCCAGCACAGTCTATGGATTTGTGATCAAGTGTTACCTTTTTCACATAATGATTTCTCAAGTATTTTGTTGGGCAAGATGCAGGAAGGTCAGCTTAATGATTATAATTTATATTCATCGTGTTGTATAGGTAATATATACATGCCATGAAGTTTAATAAGATGAGAAATGTTGATGGCTGAATATTACATACAGTGACTTGCTTCGACAAGAATAATTTTTATTTCCCGGTGGATTGGACTTGTATCCTAAAAAAAGTTACACCCCAAGTTGCTATTTTCTAGTCAGTGAGTTCAAGTTTGCAAACCGTGGTTATCTCTGTGTAGCCAGAGGTCAAATAATAACAAAATTATTCGTGCCTTATCCCCATTGAGTAGGGTTTAATAAGAAGGTAAGAGCTTCTTAATGTTAAGACCCTCAAGATATTGTAGCAAGCTTGTTCATTCGGCTATTTAAAGTTTTACTGTAAGTAAGCTTGTACGCCCAAACTATGCAAGTTTTCATTTAAAAAAACTTTTGGGTCGTGTAGAATGTTAGAACTGAAAGGTTCAGCTCTCTCTCATACTACCTGTCTTATGGCATGAAGGCCTTTTTTTTTTCTTTTTGAAATGTCAGTTATTGCAGTAGCCAAAGGTTTTTCACAACCGAAGCATTAAGTTTGTCTACAATCAGAGTTGTCTTTGTTTTTCACTCCTTTAAGTATGACTATGATCATTGTATGTCATGTAAATTTTGGGTTTGGTTTTGTAAAATTTGGATAGCTAATGTATCTGTTGGGTCATAATTTCCAGGTAATTACAGAGGCAGACCCTATGTAAATGAAAATTTGGGGCTTCCAAATGTGGGCATGGGGTGGATATCTATGAGACCCCAGGAAAAGCATGCGTTGCCTTACTCTATGCTCTTCAGGAACTTTGAACATTCTGGATACCCAAAGATTCCTCAGATGGGGAGCTTTTCAAGACTAAGGAACTTGGAGCGCTCTGGAAATCCTAATGTTCCTGAGGTAGAGGGCTTTTCTAGACTTGGGAATCTCGGAAACTCTGGATATGTTAAGCCTCCTGAGATGGATGGTGCTTCCAGACCTATGGATTATGTTAGAGGACTTCTTCAGGAGGATGAAAACAGTAGTTCTGCCAGTCCTCGATTCTCTCGATATGGTTCTCTGTCTTCCCAGCTCAATGTGGAGCAAAATGCTGATGTTGTCCACATAAAGATACTTAAAAACAATACATTTGTTACCTTGACAGATTCTAAAGGAAATAAAAAGCCTGGGAGTCAGGTATCTACTTCAGCAGGAGCTTTACCAGATAAAGCAGGTAAAAATTCACGGCTTGTTTCTGAAGCGGCTGCAGAACATGTTGGACGGAAGGCAAGGGATATAGGAGTGAAATCAGTTGTGGTGAGAGTCAATGGCTTTGCTCTCTTCAAGAGAAAAAGGCAAGCTATTATGAGCTTTCGCGAGGGCTACAGTAGTTTCCGTGGGGATCAAAATCCTGTTGTCTGCATCGAGGACACCACTAGACGTCCTCATAATGGATGCCGTCGCAGAAAACAAAGGCGTATCTAGTTCCTCTTGTTCTGGACATAACTTGCTCTCTGTTGATTGCAGGCCAGATAAATGCAATTTTCTGATAAGTTTTCATAATTGTGAACCATGGATTCCTTTGCTTATTTTGATATTGTAATGATTATGGTGCACTTCACTTGAAAAGTAGCTAGCAGGACAAATATTTGTAACCTACGTTTTAGGGCACTATTATTTCCATTTCCAATGGAGTCAAAGACACTTTCTTCTTTGAATGATGGAATAAAGCAAAATGACTCACTAAATTGGTTTCGCTTCTTATATTATGAAGTAGCTGTTGATCGACATAGTTTGGTGCAATTTCATTATGGGTCGTCGACCTCCATGTGTTTTAACACATTGGTATGGTTGCGTAGATATGATCCTCCATACCTTGCTATAAGTGGAAGCCTTCAAGAAAATGAGGTAATGTTGTTGTTTTAGGGCACTATTGTGTCAGCTAGGTGGGGGTTCAGTTTAGGGATACCCTTCTTCTATAAAGCCTATGGTGGGGTGAGGTCCAGTACAAGCATGTTGGAATCCTTCTCATATCGGAACATGGACTGAGTTCAATTTTGAGGATTCTGTTTTTCTGAATGAACTGTGACTCATTCCTGACGACGAGAATAATTATTTCTTGTCACGTATTATTGATTTAATAATGTTAATGAGATAATTAGCTGGTGATTTCAACAGGATGTTTGATCAATTGACAAGATTATAGTCCGCAATCCGTACGCTGTTGGACTGATCTCTTTGAACAAGCATTGTCCCTGTCAAGAAAAACAAGCATTGTCCAGAACATTCAAAGACAAAGCATGAGAGTTTGCACATGAGAAGTAGAAATTTTATATAAACAAAAAGTCACAAAGTCAGAATGAAGTTCCTTAACCACTGGAAGCTGCGGTTTTTTTCAGGTCCTCTTCAGTCAGCAGGCTGTCCTCAACAATTCGAACAGCTAGTAAACTTCAATTTTTTCTTAATTGAGAAAGATGAACCAATATTCCAAGAGGATTTTTTTTCCCTGAAACCTGTAGGGAAATCAGTACAGCACATAAGAGATATAGACATGGACATATAAGTGATTAGGCATGCAGACATATTGCACTACTAGGCAAATAGAGACAGATGGACTCACCCGAACCACTTGGCCAGCTTCAGATGATTCTCCATCAGAAATCAAGTGAATAGCAACCTGCGCTCGATATATGAGATATTTCTTTCAATAAAGACATGAGAGTATGAGGAAAAGTTGAACCAAAATGAAAGGCAATATTGGTACTAAGTTTACCAATTCAGTCTAGTAGATTGAGAAGTCACTTGCACCGAAAGTGATCCACTGGGCTTCAGAACTATGAATATGCCAACAAACAATTGGTCATTGAAGAACTCGCAAGAACTGCATACGCTGACAACAAAATCTGCAGATGAAGATTCAACTGGGAGCGCCCCTGCATAAACTCATAGTAGAAATTAGAGAGAAACATTTAGAAAATGGAAATATTTACGTCGTTGCTTTCGGATATGTGCATCTCCAACTATGTAGATATAATAATAATAATAATAAATTTTTTTTGTTAAATAAAAAAGATACACACAGAACATATAAACGAATTTACAGTATAAGACGCCTAAATTCCCCAAAGGGAACAGTAAGTGCATGTTTTTTTTTTTTTTTTTTTACTTACAAAAAAAAAGTGCATGTTTTTTTTTTTAACTTCTCTTTTATTTATTTTGATTTTGTTGACGTGAAATTAAATTTTTAACAAAGCATAATATATATTTAATCATCGTGCTTTTAATATAAAATACTTTTTTATATGTAATTGATCTTATTATTTTATTTAAAACTTCAAAAAATTGAGAAAAACAATAGGGAAAAGAAGATTTTCCACTTGATATACCGGAAGAGTGTTGGTTCCCGCTCAGAGAGACAAGGGAAGAACAGGTGAATCTGCAGATTTTGGGATTAAGGGTTTAAAGAATCATGGGAAAGCCCAACAAGCGGAAGAAGCAATGGAAACCGGCATCAAATCCTGCAAGCGAGGAGCTACACGCAGCTGCTCGATCAGGGGACCTTCACGCCGTCCATAGAATATTGAGCTCCAATCCCCTTGCCCTTAACTCCAGGGACAAACACTCTCGTACTCCGTATCCTACTCCCCTCTTTTTTTTCCTTGTCCTTTTTCTTTTTTTGTTTAAATTATTTGAGCGTAACTTAATTTCGGTTTCTCTTTTTCGGATGCAAATGGGTTTTTGTTGGTATTTGCGGATTGCTTGGTTGATTTGATTGCCCCTATTACGAGCTATTAGTCAGTGGTCGAAGCAAGATCTTGTTTAGGGATTAAAAAAGATGGTAGTGATTGATTTCATCTGTCTTTGCCATTTGAGTGAATGGCTAGCTCGCTTACAAAAAAGAAAGGGAAAAAATTAAGTGAATGGCTAGCTTTACATTTGGTTGTGGGGTGCGTGGGTGAAGGGGTGGGGTGGGGGCCTTAGAATGGCCATCAAAGTGGATAAGTAATTTACTCTGTCCCTCCCTAGCTCTTTATCTCTTCATTTAGCAATCCTTGCACCCGTAATGTGCAATCACTTGGTGCTCTTGGATTATTTAGTGTGTTTTGTAACTTGTGTGACGGAAAGGGAAACTCGAAAGAGGTTTTACTGATTCTTTGTGGAGAGAAGATGCATGTAACAGGACTGGATTATGTAAGGGTTGTAATGGAGCAGACTGCACAATAGGTTGTGGTCGTCCTTGTGTTTCCCTCCAACGCTGAGCTGGTATGCTGGAATGAGCTTGATATGGAGAACATGACCTAAGTAAACATATTAGTTGTTTGTTATGGAGTCGAGCATGAGGGAAACCAATATCTGGGATTTTTATCCTAGTTGATAAGAGTTGCCCTGTAGTTTGTCTTGCATTGACTGATGTCAGAAGCCAGTTTTGTTTTAACTAATATTGCTTCTTTTAGTGTTGCCAGAAAGATTGAGTTGATAATACTTAATCATATTGATTAAAGCCCATGCCTTTGAATTATTGTGTTTAACTTGAACTTTGTCAGACAAAGACATCAGTAACTAGATAACAAGAGACTAGGATTTGTTTTATATTGGTGTGCACAGATGCATATTCTTGTCTCTTTTGACGGGGAAGGGTTTCAGATATGGCAGTCATGCTGTTTGGTGCTGAATTGGAATCTGAATTTTATTATATTTTCTAGATATTGGGTCTTAGTTGATTCAAAATGTTCGATAGAGGCAAAGTTCGTCTTGTAGGAAATTCTCACCTGATTTCCATGCTCGGAAATGCTTTCGTTACACAAGATAGAGGTAATGTGGTGCTGATGAGGTTGGTGGAAACTTCATCTTCTATGCATATAGTATGTTTATGTTGATGGAACTTGTTCTGGGCGGAAGAAAGCGGAGGTTATTTGTTGGGATGATTTTACCGCCCTCAATAAGTCGGGAATAATTTCCCAGAACCACCACGTGGGAAAGGCTTTTGAGGCAGCACTGCTACTACTACTCTGGGATTTGTGAAAGAAAGAAGTTGGAGAGCTTTTCAGGTCAACAAGTTACCTTTTCCTTTTGGAGATTAAAAGCCTGATTTGTTTTACATACAATAGTTGGACAGAACATACCATGTCCAGTTGTAATGACCAGTGGATGGACTTCTTTGGACACGTTTCTGTAGTTTCATTCAAACTTAGTGTATTGCTTGTAGACTTTATTGTTAAAATTTTAGCTAGTTATATGAAGAACTTAGTTTTTGTCCAGGAAACCTTTGGAACCCCCTACTGAACCTGTTTGTTTGTTTGCTCAGCCAATCTATGATTTTGGCAGTCATTAGTTGTGATCAACATCTTATCTTTTCGTATCATCTCTTTGCTTCACATGTAGGCGACAATCACACTCTTGATTTGGATTTCTGTATGCATGAGATATTGCCTTACTTGCAAAGGCAGTAAACTTCTAAACTCTAATATATTGGTGAATATCCAATCCAGAAGTTGTGATTATTCTCCTTCTGAAAATGATACAAATTGTCTTGCTTCTCTGGTCTGTGATTTGTGTTTGTTTTCTTCTCCCACACAGTCATATACTGCTTAGAAGGGAATGGGAGTCCATGCTGCAAAAGTATCAATTTTTATGCCTTGCGTTGCCTATTAAACGAGATCTTCTGCTATTCCTTGAGTAGCAACAAAGTTTGCGTGTTTCCAAAAGTTTGCAATGACCGAAAGGAGAAGAAAACTTTTGCTATGAAATAGTTCGGTTCCTAGTGACAATATAGTCTACTGATTTATGCTTCAAAAAGATGATTTTAAAGCTGATGTTCGTGTTTAGCTTTCTGATATTTATGTGCAAATAATTTATCCATGTATTTATGAACTGTACTTGCTCTGTGTACATTAAAAAGAAAGAGAAACATAGATGCTGGTTTGGCATTATAGTTTTGTAGTAACTACAGCAGCTACGAAAACAGCCTTTTGATTGTAGGGTTCTTCCTATAGCTAACCAGACACTATAATCTGCCGTTTTAGTTATAATTCACCTTTAATTTGAATATACGGCCATTATGTGTTTGCTCTGTCTGTTGTGCCCTTGACCTCCGACACCAAATTGTAGACTTCATCTGGCAGCATGGTCTGGGCACAAAGATATTGTTGACTTTCTATGCAAGAAGGCTGATGTTGGTGCTGCTGCAATGGATGATATGGGCGCTATTCACTTTGCTGCTCAAAAAGGCCATGTAGACGTGATCCGAATTCTGCTTGCATCAGGAGTCTCTGTCAAATCAACTAACCGAAAGGGCATGACTGCTCTACATTATGCTGTGCAGGGATCACATGTGGAACTCGTAAAGTACTTGATGAAGAAAGGAGCAAATGCGGATGCAAAGAACAATGTTGGGAAAACTCCAAGTGATCTGGCAAGCAATGAAGAAGTGCGTTCAGCCTTAGTCGAGTGCCAAACCACATCCAGTGGCAAGAAGGTGCCCACCAATAAAGAAAAAAGCGCAGAAACACAATCGAATTCAGGTGCAGAGGGAATCGTTGTCACCACTAACAAAGAAGTCAATCATGGAGATGAGGATTCTGAAAACAAGGATAGTGAGTCCATGAAGCGGAAAACAGATGAGGGAGATACCGCAGAAACTCCGCCAGAAGCAAAAAAGGCGAGAGTTGCTCTTGATCATCTTCTAGCTGCTGATGACACAAACGATGAAGAATAGAGTGAGTTAGGATATCGTTAGAGACTCTTTACAATGCTCCATTTCCTGTAACAACATATAACCATAGTTCTTGTACCCTGGCGCGTAGCAGTAGTTGTGTCCCTTGGGGATGCATAGATTAGTGTCAGTGATCTGAAAACGTTATTATATGACTGTGTATTTGAGACTTGTGCACTTATATTCAGGCCCCTTCCTTCAATTTCCCAATAGCCACTTTGTTGGAGTAAAAAGCCAATATCCGTGGCCATGTAGGCTTCCACTGTTCCAATTCCATAGAACACATACAAGATGCTTACTGGACCAGCAATCCTTTAACCCCAGATACAATGACATCACAATTACTGGTCCAAGTAACAGTATTGCATCGACGCTGTGCGTGTTACGGTTCGAACTTTGTTGGAGCAATTTTCCAACAACAGCCACTTTAACTAAGATGAAGTTTTCATCACCAATGTACCTAATAGGTTGCCGATGCTACTTTGGCATAGTTGTCCTTATGCTCTGTTTATGATCAAATATTTAGTTTGACGCAGTTACATGAGTGTAAACAGATTAAATATTTAGTTTCACACAGTTACATGAGTATTTATTCGAAAGCCGAAGCACTCCTTACATTGGTACGAGTATATAAAAAATAAAGTAAAAGCAGACTTGTATATGTACAGTGTCAATTTGATCAATAGAAGGCTAATATGGAAAAATTGCTGTTCCAAAGAAGAAAGATATTTGACTCGGCTTTATTTGGTTTCGAAAACAAATTAGATAGTAAGAGTTTGTAGCACGTTCTGTAATGATTTCAAGTAATCCACTTTTTCTTACTTAAATTCTTATCAATATTTAATGTTAACTTTGTATTTTCTCTTTTTGAACTTGTCAACTTTATAACCTACTGTACAAAAAAATAAATTTATCTCATCGATATTAAAGTGTTATACATATCAGATAAATCTTTATTTATTTAATGTTTATTATGTTCATTTGTTAATTTTATTTCCTCTTATGAGCCATGAACGTCTTTGCAGGGCAAATGCCCAGATCTGTATATACGCTTCAAATCATTGATTAAAAAACACCTTCCAAAGACCAAAAAGAGATTGAAAATAAAGGGAATGTGGGATGGATTTAGTAGATAATTGCCAAGTAGAAAGAAAGAGGCAGATATCTGTGGATCCATCCCGGCGGTTGTCTGGCCGCCGCCGAGCGGACTCGGCTTTTCCTTTGCGCACTCTCTTTCAAGGCCGCCCCATTTTGTGGAGCAAAGCCTCTTATAATGGGAATGCAAAACAACATTCTGTCACCGTAAAAACCATGAGTTCTACAAATGGCAATACGAAGATTCTGCACCAGAAACAAAAAACAGGAGAAAAGAAGCGGCTGCAAATGGAGAAGAAAACCTACAACCAACCCTAATCACTTCGAAGTGGCGGCCGAGAGTATAGGGGAAATCGACTGTCTTATAGACTGTTATATGGGCCGGGCTTCCCACTCGCTTCCATTTCTTCTTTTCGCTTTTTTTTTTTTTTTTTTT
>AP025064.1:2427831-2513823 GCA_036186865.1 Eustoma russellianum | reverse complement strand
TTTTTTTTTTTTTTTTTTGGTTTTTTTTGACAAATACAAAGTGGACGTCTCTATTTGCTTATAAATAGTCATGTTTGGGATGAAGGAAAATACACCTAGAAGTAATTCAAGAGCTTTTTCAGAGATAAATGAATGAAAAAAATAGAGAGAAAAAAATAGAGTTGTGAGATTATACTATTTCATTATAAGAAAATATTGATTGTTTCGATTTTTTGTATTTCTTATGTTTAATTCTAAATTTAAGTTGTCTTTTGTATTTCTATTATTTCGAATATTAGAAGTTGTTCTCATTATTCGTGGTTTTTTTCTCTCCACATAGAGAGGTTTCTATGTAAATTTCGGTCTTCCTATTTTATCTGACATTTCTGGTGAATCACCGTGCACGTAATTTCTGCCTAAGGAAGCCGGATTTCAAAAAGGACGGTGTGTAAGTCTTCGGGCTAAATCTGATATTTTACGTAGAATGGTAATTATGTCTATCACGTCATTGTGATCTTTTCTGGCTATGAACCATATAAAGTCATAAACCAACAACCAACAACATTAATCTATTGCCTTACAGGCTTCCGCCTACGGCGGGGTATGGGGGGTCGGATGTGCGCAACCATACCCATGTGTTATAAACACAAAAATGTTGTTTCCCGATGATTTGTAATGAGCGTCAAGCTGGGTCGATCAACTGCTACTTCACAATATAAGAAGCGCCCAATTTATCGAGTCATTTTGCTTTATTCCATCATATTCCAAAGTTAAAAGAAGATTGTGTGCTTGAGTCCTGGAAATGGAAAAAATATAAAGTCAGAAAAAGGATGGAAATGTTGGTGAGTCAACAATATTTAAACAAAGAACCATTCTTTAACAATTTAATTTCACTAAATTCCCAATATAAGTAAATTTACACTACATGATTACAGAAGACTATTCTCACACAAAAATAACAGAAGCTGTACAATTGTTCTTTACTTGGGCAAGTAAATCCTAATTCTGTTTTTCTGTATTCACAAACAAAGTAAAGCAAATCCTCCTTCAAATTTCATCCCCCTTCCAGTTGATCTTCATCTTAGGGCCAACAGGACCCTCTTCCCCTAAAATTTCTTCAGGAAACAGAGTCAAAAAATTCTCCAACATTGATCTATACTTGCCAAAAACTGCATTATCCACAACTTTCATCAGAACCCCAAGGCCATAAGTCCTTTTTGGACCCCACTCCCTAGCATAGTTAACCCATGATGGTTTAATAACTAAAGAACCAAGATGATCAGCTCCAATTATAACATATCTTGCTCCAGTGTCCATAACCATGTCACTTTGATCCATATCATTTCTCAATCCCAAGTGTTTAGATCCTTGTAATATCACCCCTGGTTTTGAATAGCAAGCATGTCCATTTAGTGAAGCATAAGCCATAAACTTGTTAGATCCATTCTCAAATTGAAGCAAAGGAGCCTCAACCCATGTCCCTCCACTATGTTGTGACAAATACACTTCACGTAGCGACGCGTCGAAATTGCTGATCCTTAGAGTAATATGCTCCCAGTCACCTACATGTTCTCCAATTGAGCCTAAAGGGATGTCAAATGGACCAACTTTAAGTGTCCCTGGTCCGTTAAATGGGTAGAATAACCATATCGCGATATCGGTGTACGTGCCACCAAACATTGGTTTGACATGTATATAGGACTCAAAGCTTGGCAAGTAGCCTTTCTTGAGATTCTCTTTTGCATTTTGCTCTATAGGGAGGTCTAACCAAAACGTTTTGTCATCTAAGCCACCTTGAGGAAGATTAGAACCATTGTAATTGATTGGGAGTGGCTTTGATTCTTGCCCTTGTGAGTGTAATTGTGCTCCATTTGCGAAAAACCAATTGACTGATGATGGAAGGTAAATCTCATTGGGATTTAAGTATACCTTTGGAGAATAAGCTTGAACCAAGGCATTGATTTGTGCTAAATTTGGCATAGAGGAAACTACATGGTTCTTGTTTTTTAAACATGATAGAGGAATAATTGAGCTGTCTTTAGAAGCTTGGAATGCAAAGGTGCCAACAGAAAGGCCTGAGGCTTGAATCCCTCTATCAGTTGGCCTTAAACTATATGCTCCAAATCCATTGCCTCTGCCCAAATCCCCACCCCATATCCAATTTTCGAGCTCACAACTAGAAGTGAAGTCTACACGAACACAACAGACTTTATCGAGCCGCGGTTTTCGAGATGTTGTGGTGACAACATGACCAATAGGTTCATAGCCATCAGGTGCTATTGGGAACCAAATGTACCCATCTCCATGTTGTTTAATGTTTGAAGATTTGCTACTCCAAACAAGAGTGTAATCAATTGGTTCCTTTAGAACCCCTTTGTCACCTGTTTTGTTACTATCTGTGTCTCTTTCTTTAGCCACAAGAACCCATCCAAAAAGGGGGAGTTCATTTGGTTGGGTATAGCTACCGAGCATGAAATACCCATCAGGTATTTCTGATGGCTCATAAAATGTTGCACCAAGATTTCCATGTCCACCTTCATATGCTGCCCAAATTTTCTTGAAAGATGTTACCTGGTGGACTTCAAGGCCCCCAAGATCAATGTAACCACTTGCAAATCCTTCGCCTGAAATCCCAAAGAACAAAAAGGTAAGCGCATGAAAATGAGAGCTCTGCCAGTACAACGCAACAATAACAACAATAACATTACTCCATTGCTTTATTTATGGGAAGTTCAGATGTACGCAAATATACCTATTTGTTAGAAACACATAGAGCTCTGCCAGTAAAATTTGTCAAAACTTATGGGATCATATGCGTGCAGCAACTTATAGTAATTTATTCTAATCCGAGACATATACAAAGACGGATATAATCAGACTCGCGAAAGAAATTATTAAAGAACGTAAGAATAAAATGAAAGAACCTGGAGGCCATGGTGGTAATGCAGAAGGGAAATGGAATGCAGATTGAATAGGCAAATTGCTTGGATTTATTGATACTTTAGTGAATGGTGGCTCAAGCAAGATGCAAAATAGAGTTGAGCTGAAAACAAGAATGAATAGAATTAGAGGAGCACGTCTCCGAAGAACCATATTGTTTGTTACATTTGAATGTAGCCAACATATCTAGATAATAACGTTATACATATAAGCAGTCGATAAAACCAATCACCCCACTCGGGGTGGCGTGGGGAGGGGGTGGATTTTAAAGCGGGAAAATTGACGTGTGTTGTAGTTATGATCTTAGGGTTTATCTAAAATTGCCCCATGGCAACGTCAAGTTTGTATAGATTTGCTACAAGAGGTCAATAGTTTGATTCCAGTTACACGCACAGTGTGTGTCCACTGCTGCTAGGCCGAATGCATAGTTTGTATATGACACATTGTGTGGGTCACTGCGTAAGTCTGCACCCAACTTATGAGGCCGCTGGACTCGTGATTTGCACCTTGTGTGGGTCATTGCGTAAGTCTTCACCCAATTTAGGAGGCCGCTGGGCTCGTGATTTGCATCCTACACAATACTCCTTGAGACTAGGACGGTGGTAGCTCAGGTCGAGGGATTTCGACTTTATGGTCCAAGGGTTTATCTAAAAGTTTCTTGTAGAGCATGATTGGATGCTTGACTCGTATCTTAGTAACATACTCCATAGTTATTGAAAGAATCAAGTAGTATAAGTTATAAGAGGGATTGGAATATGCTTTTTGGTAGTATGCAAACAAAAAGGGGCAAATCATGGGCCAAAAGAATATTTAATGATTGGATTTGCATCAAGTTTAAATATTTAGAAACGATGGAGTGATTGATTAAAACATCGTTGTATGAGAGTTTTAATCTTGCAAGTATTTCATTATCGGATTAATAAACATTTAGCATTTAACGAGGAGAGCGTTATGACAATTACCGAAGAGATTTTCTATATAAAAAAAATGTATTTGTTATCCAATAATAACCCATTGTATCATAATATGTCGCTGATGAGGCATTACCTGAATAGCTAAGTTTAAGGTTAATGTTTCAAGATTAAACTCATACATAGAAAATCATATTATTACATTAGATCACGTCCGGGATCTTTTAAACCATACATAAACGTTAGAACCTAGTGCACTAGAAACGTCCTTTTGGTAATTTATCACATGCTTATACGGTTATGCAGTTATCCTTTTCTTTGACACCTTATGATTATACCGTATGATTTTTTTTTTTTGTTTCTAATAGCCATACTACATCTTGCTCCCAAAATAAATTTAAAAAAAAGGTTGAGCTATATCCTCACCTGGTAATTCGATTATAAATAGATTGTGAAATCTACACCTGCGTCTTCCATATGGATAAACATGAATACCACTTTACAACAACAACGTATATCGTAATGTCATTAAAAGGTATCGCTAAGGTATAGTGAGAAATAAAAAAACAATAACGTCATTCCAAAAGATAAAGAATAAACATGAATACCACTTTATAAGGTTAAAAAGTCTTGGCGAGAAATGTCAAAAATGCATTCCAAAAAATGTTCTTTCTTGTGTGCTGGCTTTCGTTTCCGTAACGTTATTGTTTTAATTTCTCTCCAACTAATATTGTTTTATTTCTGTCTTTCTAATATTGAGAGAGAAATTAAAGAAATGCTCCTTTTCACAAAAAAAAAAAAAGAAAAAAAAGAAATGCTCAATGTAATAATGGGCCCTGTCTTTTCGTCGGTTGCTCAAATAAGATCAGCAAACTATGTACCATTTGAATCTTGTTAGCTTCTAAAGCATATGCTTTTGATGCATATTTATACAACAACTTTACATATTATATTCCAGCGATAGTTTTAATGACAACAAAAGTTATTGTTATCCCCGACTCTTGATGCAGATTTATACATACTACTGTATTCAATTCTAAAAATAAAATTCATGATTGGGGTTACTGAATTATTACTGTAGGGTAAGTTTAACCGGCTTCGTAGCATTCTTTCTCAATGTCTATGCATCAATTGACCACGATAATCCACATTTTCCTTTAATGAAATCATAGATGGACTTAATTATCTGGAATAACACAAATTAAAAATCTATATAATATACTGGTTTTCTAAGATGACCTTTCCCCAAATTGTTTATCATTTTCCATGAGAACTTTCGTACTTTCCTTGACCAAACTTATTATAGTGCAGATGCGCAAATGTAAATTTAAGAAAAGAGATTGCCCGGACATAGCCCAACTGGTTCCGGGCAAGAGTTTTCGAAAGGGAGGTCAAGAGTTCAATTCTTGTCAAAGTCAAGAGAGTCCATTCCCAGCAAGTGTATAGTGTGGGGGCTTCCTTGGCCTGTAGGTTTGTCTGCAGAGTTAGGGGCTCCTTATGCAGACTACTGTGTAAAATGACCAAACTTCTGCTAGCGGGCCGTTAGGTACCTGATTTACCTCCCTACACTACCTTTGGGACTGGATGTGACAGGAACCCAGAAAAGAGAGAGATGATGGCGGGTCTGTTCGCAGAATTTGTTCGGGTCTTGACATCAGACAAAATTACATTATCTCTTTATGCTACGTCTCGGATCTCAGTATATAACGTATCGTGATATAGTGTCATACATATGCGAATTCCGATCTATAATAAATTCACTGGATTTTTATGTTATCTACCATTAAGAATATATGAAAAAATGACAAAAACTTATAGTAACATACAAGTACTTTTCAGTGTCTAGACCAAAAACAAATTCACCCAAATATTATATGTATTTGGGTGCAATTCTGAAAAGTTTAAATCTAATAGCGGGCCGGATTGGCAAATCCTTTTTGTTTCAAAACCCAACTTCTTTGGATCAGCCACTATGTTTGGAATAATTCATGGTCCATAAAAAACTTCGACAAGCCCAAGTCTAGCACGTAATGCAATGCGCTAAGTAAGACATTAAGTGTACCCAACTACATAATGTTGTGAATTTGTTAGAGGCTCAGACGCTATAAATACTTTATATGGGACTACAAATTTTTGCCTCATTTCATGAAAATATCATCAATCATGATCCATGTATAATTTGTTGTAATACACACATGACGTGTTACATCGTGATCACGATGTACAACATATTCAAGCATACACCATGATGATAATGAATAAGAATCATGATAATCGTTGGTTGTATTGTGTTGTCTTGCAGTGGTGATTATGTACACTGTTTTTTTTTTCGCATATACCAATATTATTATATTTAATGATGTGAGAATACTAAATGCGTTCACTTGGTAAATATATTAATAACTATAGCATTAAAGATAACTTTTCAACGGGTATAAGTACATGTATTGGAAAAGCTACGTACAAAATATGTTTGCATATAGACCGTTTTAACAGTGTCTCATATATCGTATAATGGTGGCATATACACCGTGTATAGGGTGTATGAATGAATCTTCCAACATTCTATACATCGTCTTAACATTGTCACATGCACTGTGTTACAATGACGTGTACAGCGTGAACACGGTGTATGAATGATCTTCCACGTTTGTAATTTTGCACCAGAGGGTGAAAAACCTCGAAACCACCACTGTTGTGTGTGTGTATATACATGTACGTGACTAGATATATGTGTACTCACGACGAAGCCAATGTTTAGCTAGTGATTTGCAACTACTTGCAAAAAGAAACACAAGTTGAAGTCGAAATGTACCGATACAGAAGAAAATTTGAACAGGTAGATGAGAAAAGATGGACAGGGGTATTCTAATGTTATAGTAGGTTAACACTATTTCACGCAAGTTGATGTTTAGAGAACTTAGGCATGCAGGTGAGATATTTTAGGAGAACTTGTAAGAAAATCGGTAATTGGTTGGTTAGGAAATTTCTGTCCACTACATTAGGATGAGATGTACTCACCCCCAAAACATCACATCCTTTCCAACGCTCGTCACGTGGCAGTCATCCTCCTCATATACCTCTTCTTTTCTACCTCCTCATCTAGCCTTACCACCTTCCCCTACTGTCACGTAACGGGCGGTGAGAAGTGGGTGAGGGTTTTGGGTTTGGATCACCTCATCCGAAAATCCCTCGCTCTCTCCTCATCTCACGACACGTGACAGCAGGAGAGGGTGGTGATGCTAGATGAGAGTCACCCACATCTAGCTTCATCACCTTTTCCTTCTGCCACGTGTCATGTAGGTGAGAGAGGGGTGAAGGAATTTGGGTGAGAGGATCTCATCCTCCACTATTATTAAATCCTTGCCTTAATCAGCCACGTATCAAGTTTTAGGCGTTATGGTACCAAAAAATCCAAAACAAAGGTCAAAATCAAGAATGACTGGCGGATCATGTCGACGTGTCCTATGTCGATCAAACTTCGTACAATACCAAAACGAAAGAGAATATCCTCTTTCATTCTATCTTTGCTATCGCTACTTTGGGTAATCGTTCTTTTCTCTCCCAACAAGCAAAGCAAAAGAGATTAAAACTGGAAGGAGTAAAAAAAAAAGGTAAAAGAATTATTCATTATTTAACGAATGATTTGGAGTATATTTCTCCAAATAAAAACTGTATTTACAAGTTTTACATATACAATAACAGCATCACCTTATTATTTTAGAGGTTTCTTTCTATGACGAAGC
The DNA here is from genome assembly GCA_036186865.1 of Eustoma russellianum. Classification (NCBI taxonomy): domain Eukaryota; kingdom Viridiplantae; phylum Streptophyta; class Magnoliopsida; order Gentianales; family Gentianaceae; genus Eustoma; species Eustoma russellianum. The sequence goes on along the minus strand of AP025064.1, from coordinate 2,506,247 downwards.
ATTAGGGTCGGATGTACACAACCATACATGTCTTTCTTTTATCTTTCATCCCCATACCAACTATCTTTCATCTTTGGACCTGTTGGACCTTCCTCTCCATAAACTTCATTAGGCAATACTTTCCCCAATCTCTCAAATGAAGATCTCACCTTTTCTGGCAATGAACCCTCCAATTTTTCAGCCTCCACCCCTATATTATAAGTAATATTTGGGCCCCATTTTCTAGCATAATTCAACCATGGTGGCTCAACAATGCCCTCATGTCCTCCCAAATACTCAGCTGAAACTATACAAAAACTTTTCCTTGTGTCCAAAAACTTGTCACTTATAGCAGTATCATTTCTTATCCCAATTCCACCACTCCCTTGTAAAACAAGCCCTGGTTTATAATAAAGTGCATGGCCATCTTTTGCTGAATATGCCACAACTTTATTACTACCATTTTGGAACTCAAGCATTGAGGCATCAATCCAACTCCCTTTGCTATGTTGTGACAAGTAAATCTTGCGTAACACCCCATTAAAATTGCTGATCCTTAATGTCAAATGCTCCCAATCGCCGATGTGTTCGCCTATTCGGCCTAATGGGATGTCTGCTAAACCAATTTTAGCTGTTCCAGGACCATTAAATGGATAGAAAATCCACACTACTATGTCAGTGAAAGTCGCCCCAAGCATTGGTTTAATGTGGAGATAAACTTTAGTGCTTGCCAAATCTCCTTTCTTGATTTCCTCCTTGGCATTGTCGTCTAAAGGAAGATCAATCCAGTATGCCCCGTCGTTCGATCCGCCTTGTGGAAGGTTTGCACCATCAGTCTCAATTGGAACAGGTTTTGATTCTTCTTCCTTGGAATATAGCAATGCTCCATGTCGGAAGAACCAGTTCACGGAGGAGGGCATATGCTTTTCATTAGGATGGAAGTATATAAATGGAGAGTATACCTCAAATAATGCTTCAACTTGCCTTAAATTTGGCATCAAAGATAGAGTAATGAAATTGTTATTCTTCAAACAAGAAATACTTAATGAAAGATTATCATCATTAGTCTTTACAATGAATGTACCAACAGGCACACCTTGTGCTTGGACCCCTCTATTTCTAGGCCTTGAATTAAACACTTCAATACCAAATCCATCATTATCTCTGCTTTCCCCTTGTCCCCAAACCATATTTTCATGCTCTAATTCATCAGTTAGAGTAGAGACAACACACCTGATCTTATCGATCGACGGCTTTTCGGGGGTGTTTGTGACAACATAGCCAACAGATTTATAGCCATCAGGTGCTACTGGCAGCCAAATGTAACCAACTCCATCTTGGGAAATTTTTAAAGAATCACTACTCCATATTAAACTGTAATCATTTGGTCTTACTAAATTACCACCTGATAAGTCTTTTGCAACAAGAATCCATCCAAAAAATGGTTGGTTGTTTGGTTGACAATAGCAGCCAAGCATGAAGAAACCATCTGGAATGTTTGATGGCTCAAGAAATGTTGCACCAAGATCTTCTGTGCCACCTTCATATGTTGCCCAAACTTTTGTGAGATTTGAAGTTTGGTACACTTGAAGTCCTCCTAGATCAAGAAACTCACTTGCAAATCCATCTCCTGCACAAATTTTGCTCAAATTTTTCATTAGTCAACTAATTATAGTGATGAAAGTTCACTAAACCAATAATTATCTAGTGGTTAACTAATGAAAAACAGAAATACTAATAATTATTGACCTTGTGGCCAAGAGAGGAGTGGAGAAGGGAGCTTGAAGATTGTATCAATTGGCAAAGTTTTGGTTTTCTTGTTGTTGGCGGAAATAGTGAGACAATTCCCCATAGTTTGGTACTTTCTTTGGAAAGATGCGTAGGACACACTACAAAAAAAAGAGCATATAGCGACGGACAAAAAACGTCGCTATTTCGTCGCTACAGGCATATAGCGACGAAATAGCGACGAAAAATGGATGTCGTTATACGGCTTGTCGCTAAGCAAATTTCGTCGGCAATGCGTCGCTGTATTGCGACGAAAACAAATTGCGTCGGTGTATCGTCGCAAAACTGCGACGAGAAAATGTCAGGTCTGCGACCTTTATTCTGTTGTCGCTGTTTCGTCGGTAAATTATTTCGTCGCTATTTCGTATTTTTTATTTTTTTTATTAATGTTCTGCGACAAATAATTTCGTCGCAACATTTCGTCGGTATATGTTTTACCGTCGCTATTTATTATTTTTTTATTTTTTGTTTCCGTTTTATTTCGTCGCAAAATGTCGTCGTTAATATGTCTTGTCGTCGCTAATTTTAAATTTTTGTTTTTTTATTTCCGATCTGCGACAGACCAATTTCGTCGCTGGTTCGTCGGTATTTTTTTATTTTTAAAAATATTAAATTTACTAATAATTATTTTAAATACATTATTTAATATTAAATTTTAAATTTTTTTTGATTTATTAATAATATTAATACATTATTAATTAAAAAGTTTTTATTATTATTATTTAATTTCTATAATATATTTTATTTTGTATATTAAATCATTTGTACAAATATTATACAGTAATACGGTATTTGCGCATTCAAGTTCGTATAATTAAACAACACAAACGAAATAGAATCCGTAAAATTGTCAGATAGAATATATAAAAGTACAAAGAAAATGTCAATACAACAAATGAAATAGACTGTACAAACAATGAAAAAATAAAAAACTATGAAGAGGAAGATGGAGGGGGATCATGCGGAGAAGAGTGACCATCAGGAGGGCGGGGCTGAGGCTGAGGCTGAGGCTGAGGCTGCGATGAGTTGGAAATGAAAGTCATGACGACCTACGACAGCTGGAAGATTTGCTGGTTCGTTGCCTGCTGCACCTGCATCGTCTGATGCTGCGCATGCTCAAACGCCTGCTGAAGCGCCTGCTGCATCGCCTGCTGCTGCGACTGCAGTGCCTGTAAACTCTCCTCTTGCCTCGTCCTGATGGACTCTATCTCACGCTGCAGCGCCGCATTATCTGCTTCCATGCGCGAAATATCCTCTGGCGTCGCAGAAGGCGCAGAGGTGCTGGCCTCAGAGGAAGCACCTGGATGCAGAACTTCGGGAAAGAATCGCGGCGCTGCTGATCCAACCCCGTACACCTCCTTCTTCTTCTTATTCTGAGGGCCGACGGTCCGAACCGCATCCCAATAAGCGCGGTTCTTGTCGGCCTGTTCGCCCCTATCTGCGAGTAATCTGTTGTACTCGTCCTGAAATGAGAATATGAATTGTTATGGTTTAGCAATAAAACAAACTAAGGAAAAAAAACAAATGAAATCGTAGTCTACTTACACTGATGTCGCGGGCCTTCGTCGTGATCCAGTCCTCCGTTCCGTCGGAGGCTCTCTTCCGATGCGTCTTGTAGAAGAGATCGTAGGAGGCTGGCCACTCCCCCGTCTCCTGTTGCTGAAAGAATGACATAAAATATGTTAGTGATATGCAGAATTTTTAAAAATTTCGGCATGACCTATTCGTTTATCGGAGGTATCCCGGCCTTAAAGGCCTCTCCCAAGTCAAATCACATGTACCAACTTAAAGTAACCATATACGAATACCAAAAAAACAACAGCGCAACATAAATAATCAACGAATATAGATAATCCACTTAACTCACTGAATGTAAATAATCCACTTAAGTCGATGAATGTAAATAATCCAATGAAATCAATGAAGGTCGTTATAATCCAATATTAAAATACTCACCATAGAACGCATCGTGGTGGCGTGGGAAACCGAACCACCTGAGTGTGTGGCAGGTGCTGGGCCCTGTATGTTGCCGCTGCGTCGGTTCGCCGCGTTCCGGGCGCTGCGGGCTTGGTAAGTAGGGTCCCTCCACCCTGCTACCCACGCCGCCCAGACGGCCTCGGATACGTAGGCAGGCCTTACCCACGTGGGGTCACGCTCCGACTTGGTCTTGAGGGAGTTGACGAAGTCCCCGTAGCGTTTGGCGGCCCTATGCCGCCAGGCCTGCTCCACGTCGCGGGCGATGTCGGCTGGCCAGCTGTACGACTTCTGCAATTATCATACGGAGGAGTAATAAAAGTGTGGTTAGAAAAGTAATGATTGATTACGCATCAAAAAGTGAAATTCATCAAATTTGAATACCTGAAACTCATCCCAGTAGAAGCTACGTGTCTCTGGTGACACGGCCCCAGGTATATCCAGATGGGTCAAGCCTCAGGTGGAAGGACCGGGTGATGCAACCGGAAAGCGCGCCATTGTCCGATCCAAACCTGAAAGAGTTTAAGTTGTTAGGAAAAAATAACGCGTGAAATATATTTGAAAACATGTTAAATAAATTAATCATCACTTACGTATGGGTATCATTTGACCAAGGGAGGGGACGACGTCCTGATATGACACCCTGGTCCGATGCCGCATCAGACGCCGGATGAGGTGCTGAAACGCTGGGTGTGGGTGGCGTCGTATGTCTGGGGGGTGCGGACATGTCGGCAGACCGTAAAAGTTCTGAGTCCGCAGCCAGAGCGGCGGTCGAAACCGAGGCATACGTATCATGCTGAGAAATGAAAGCATCGAACTCTCCTTGAAGGTCCTGTGCAGATGGTGGGTATGTGGATCTCGTCGGTAAACCGTCACTAGCCATCAGATCTGAGAGGAACATATTAATAATTTTTAAACGGAGGGCACAAAAAAATAAATCATTTATATATACCGTATATACATATATATACCATATATACCATATATACCCGTATATACCTGTACATACATATATATACCATATACATATATACCCGTATATACATATATATACCCGTATATGCATATATATATATATATATACACCGTATATACATATATATACCATATACATATATGTACCAAAAATAGATTATATAATTATAAATATATTTAAATAGGAAAAATATATATACATACATAATTCTACCAAAAAAAACAGTTTGTAATAATTTTACATATATTTATATACAAACATTACAAAAGATATATTACAAATCTATTAAAAACAGTTTTTACAAATTTAACTATATTTAAATACGAAATTAAATATATGTACCGTATATATGTATTTGTGCGTGTATATATGTATTAAAAACATATACATACATATACTTATACATATACATACATATACATACATATACATATATATACATACATTTACAAATCTATTAAAAACATATACATACATATACCGTATATATGTATATGTGCGTGTACCGTATATATGTATATGTGCGTGTATATATGTATGTATATATACCGTATATACATACATATACCGTATATACATATATGTATATATATATACCGTATATACATACATATATATATATATATACCGTATATACATATATATACCGTATATACATATATGTATATATATACCGTATATACATACATACATATATATATACCATATATACATATATATATATACCGTATATACATATATATACTATATACATATATATGCCACCCACAGCCACCCAAGCCCACCCACACCCAGGCACCACCGCCGCACCACCACCCAGCCCCCACCCCCGACCACAACCAGCTCCAGGCCCCCACCCCCGCACAACCCAGCCCCCACCCCGACCACAATCAGCCCCAGCCCACACCCAGGCACCACCGCCGCACCACCACCCAGCCCCCACCCCCGACCACAACCAGCTCCAGGCCCCCACCTCCGCACAACCCAGCCCCCACCCCGACCACAATCAGCCCCAGCCCACACCCAGCACCACCGCCGCACCACCACCCAACCCCCACCCCCGACCACAACCAGCTCCAGGCCCCCACCCTCGCACAATGTGAAAACATACCCCATAGCCACCCAGCCCCATCCACAGCCAGGCAGCCCCACCCACAACCACCCTCCGCCGTCCCATCCAACACCCAGTCCCACACCGCCCCACCCAGCCCGAATCCCTCCACCCCAGCACAATCCCTCCACCCCCGCCCACAACCCACCACCAACACCCACAACAAAGAATTCAATCTATACCTACTTAAAATCATTTAAAAAGAAATAGGAAGAAAAACTAACCGTTGCAGGGAGGAGATTTTGCCGGGGGTCCTCAGAGCGAAGTTCGCCGGTGGGAGGGGGGAGAGTTTTTGCGGGGGAGGCCGGGGGGAGATTTTTTGCGGGGGAGGGAAATGGGGAAGAAGAAGGGGGAGTTCAGTTTATCTTCGAAATTTTGCGACGAAATAGCGACGGAACGTCCGTCGCTATTTAGTTTCGTCGCTATTTTTCATGGGTCGTCGTTATTTCAAATTTGGCGACGAAACATTTCGTCGGTAACTCGTCGGTGTTATCATTTTCGAAAAAAAAAATAATACAAAATATAAAGTAGTATATACATGAATATAAGTGCATCAACACATACACACTTTCATATAAAGAGGTACATAAAAAATTTTGGCTAACGTCAATCTTCCTGGTCATCTGCATCCTCATACGCATCTTCATCTTCGTCTTCATCTTCATCTTCATCTACATGCTCGTCGTCCTCTTCATCCTCGTATTCGTCTTCGACTACGTCTTCAATATTGTCAGGCGGTTGTATGTTGAGATGAATTTCGATAAAACCGCCGTTGGGGTCATTTAGAGGGAGGTCGTGCAGTTCAACATGTGTCGTATCTAGAACGGACGGGTTTTCTTCTTGAAATGCGGCGTCCATACCATCTGAAACTGTCTGTATACTCACATCAAACTTGCTCGATTTCACTTTGCACACAGCTCGCCAGTCTTTTGAGCTCGCATTCATCCTCGTTGTTGGATACGATAGATAGTACACCTGGGACGCTTGACTAGCCAAAACGTATGGATCGTATTTTCTGTACCGTCGCCCTTGGTGTATGTCTACCAACTTATATTGGTCGTGGACCTTTGTGCCAACGCGATAACCTTCTCGAGTTGGATCGTACCATTCGCATTTGAATAAGACCACCCGCTTTATAGGCAATGCGGGATATTCGAGCTCAATGATGTCAGTAAGGTAGCCGTAGAAGTCATCCTCGTCCGGGCTATTGTCATAACGCTTGACACACACACCGCTGTTCTCCGATGATTTTCGGCTGGCATGGGAGACTGTGTGGAATCTATACCCGTTGACAAAACACATGTCGTGTCGTGTGACTCTGTTCAATGGACCCTCGGCTACTGGCGTCAGAATGTAACCGTACTCATCGTCAGCCAGATGACCTTTGCTCGCCTGTAAAAGGACAAGTAAATATACATCAACGGGGCAATAAATGTGTATCACATATCGTACACGTAACAGGCAAATACTAAACTTACATGCCACCTGAACCAATCAGCAAACTTGGAATCTAACTCATTGTTTATTGCATCGCTCGATATACCCGGTGAACGGTGTTGCAATAAATCAACGAACAAGCTGAAGCAAATTACGAATGAGTACCCTGTATATATTTGTAACATAATGGATAGAGTATCGCAAGGTATTTACAAAATAAAATGGGAAATCGTTTATACCTCTGGAAACGGTCGACTTGACGGCAGTTGCGCAGAACATAAGAATGAGCAATCTTCAGCTCGCTGTCCCCCAATATCATTTCCTTTCCCTGTCCGTGAAATCTGATCGGATGTGTGAATATTGGGAGGACACCGGATCTGGAAATGCCGTCGTCGTTCCGGGGAACATCTCTGCACCTCGACGGGACATCTGGCTCGAAGTAATGAGACACGAAGGTCGATGCTTCCTCCGTCAGATAGGCATTGCACATAGAGGCCTCGACTTTCGCCTTGTTCTTGATGTTCAGCTTCAAATGCCTGAGATATCTGTTCATATAGTGAATATATGTTCAAATGCATATCGCTTAGACACATAAGAATGTCATGCACATAAAAAAGAGTACCTCTCGAAAGGATACATCCACCTGTACTGAACAGGACCACCAACACGTGCCTCGTATGGTAGATGAACTGGCAGGTGTTCCATTGAATCAAAGAAGGCCGGAGGGAATATAGTTTCCAGCTTGCATATGATCACTGGGATTTCGCCCTCCAGCCTTGACATATCATCCGCCCTGAGTCTCGTGGCTGTAAGACATCTGAAGAACTGACTCATCTCGGTAATTGCTTCCCATACATTGGTTGGAAGCAGCTCGCGGAATGCAATGGGCATCAACCGTTGCATGAACACGTGACAGTCGTGGCTCTTCATCCCGTGCAAACCGCGTTTATTCACGTCGATGTTCTTCGACAGGTTCGAAACATGGCCATCAGGAAATCTAGCCGTCCCTAGCCACGATAACAACGCACTGACCTGCTCCGCATTCAGCGTGTACGAGGACTTCGGCATGTATGATGTGCCAACGGGATGCAGCTCCGGTCGCATGTTGAGGTCGCGCATATCAAGTCGTGCCTTCAAACACATATACCGACGAACATCGACGAACAAGAAACACAAATCCCGGAGACAAACAAACACATATACCGACGACGTACCGACGACCAGCGACGAACAAGAACCCAAACACATATACCGACGACGTACCGACGACCAGCGACGAAACACGTCGTTTGATATGCTTTTACCGACGAAGTACCGATTACATTGCGACGCAAAACGTCTCTTCATTCCGTACGACGTGTTTCGTCGCTAAGTCGTCGGTACGGCGTCGGTAAAAGACAGTTACGATGTTTTGCGTCGCTAATTCGTCGCTATGTCGTTGCTGATTTCTGGATCAGCGTGCCCACAACAACATATAAAACAACTATTTTATAATCGAAAATGGTTCGTAAAACAACATATAAAACAACTATTTTGTAATTTTTAATTTTTAATTTTATATTAATGAAGTTTGTTTTTTTAATATCGTATTTGTTTTCTTAATAATTATAACACGTGTTTAATCTCTTACGAATCCTGACGACGCACCTGTATACGCGAAATGTGGTTAAGAAAAATTTCTTCCGACTAATTCACCGACTAAACATCAACTATATACCGACGAAACCTAATACAACGACGAAAACCTACTAACTATATATATCTTCGACGAAACTTAATAGAACGACAAAAACCTATTAACCGTATCGTCGAAACCTAACTATATCTTCGACGAAACTTAATAGAACGACAAAAACCTACTAACCGTATCGACGAAAAAGGGAAAAACTAAATACAATGGGAAAAACGGGCTTCGCGGTTTTTTTTTTGAATTTACCGACGCTTTACCGACGAAACAGCGACGGAAAACGTCTCTTCACATTATTCGACGCGTTTCGTCGCTATTCCGTCGCCAAGTTGTCGCTATTCGGCAGTGTCAGTTCAGTTCCCAACGGTTGCATCGTACGATAAACATACGTCGCTAATTCGTCGCTACGTCGTCGCTATAACTTCCGAAAGGTCATCACTGCACATTCACTGCACTTCACTGCACATTCACCGCACTTCACTGCACATTCCCAACGGTCACATTCACTGCGTCGCTATGTCGTCGCTCATTTCACTATTTATACCCCAAACATCCGCTGTTATACATACACACATAGAACGTTATAAATAATCAAAATATGCCGCGTCGTTTTAAAAGAACCCCAAGGCGTGGTGGACGGGCAAACAGTGCCCCTCCAGAAGGGCCTCCTCCTCAACCACCATCGGTTGAGCGAGAGGGTTCTGTATCTGTCTATGGCCCACCGCCGCATCAGGATGATCAAGAACAAATGCCGGTGCAGGACGCCGACTTCCGTATGCTGATGGCAAACATGCATCAGCAGTCGCGGCAACTGCACTACATGACTAGAAGGCTGCGGAAGATGAAATTTAGATACTACAAGCTCAAGCGCCTTCTCAAAGAGTTTGCGGAGAATGTCGCGGCCACTCTTTCGTCCGATGACGAAGAGTGAACGGCCCATCTCCGCATCTCTTTTTAAATTTTTTTTATTTTCGTTTCATAATGTAACTTCTTATTATTAAATGAATGAGTATTTTTCCCAATTACCGCTTTCTTTTTCCTTAATCAATACACGTGTTTGATTCTCGATGTATCTGCGACGACACAACAACAAACCGAATTACCAACGGAAAGTAATTCAAAACATTTGCCACATACGGGTTTCATTGACAAAAAAACGACGATACACAACTCCAAGAACTTAGTGGACGACGAATTTGTTTTATACATTTTAGCGACACAATTGCGACGACATAGCGACGAACCGTCACAAACTAAATACCGACGAATAAAAACACTCAGAATAGCGACGAAACACACAGAATAGCGACGGGACACCGACGTAATTCACCTGACTGACTATTTTTCTATTAGCGACAACAAATTTCATCGTACTTTCGTCGCAATTAGCGACCACATTATTTTTGTCGCAGTCTCGTCGCTATTACCGACGAAACAACGACTAATCGTTGTTCGTCGGTGATTTTTTCGTCGCCAAAACACAATTTTTTTGTGGTGACAATGTTTGAGGTAACGAATATATATAGCAATTTGTTACATGCGAAAATCATACATACATTGAAGATGGTTACAGTTCATAAGGTTCGTTCAATATTGTTTACAAAATTTAGGTTCGAATAATAATCTACAAGTTTAATATGAGTCTTTAATGAGGCTTACAACACACGCCAATCTTAAAGTGGAAAAACCTTTCATTATCTTAAGTTTTAAGCAAAAAAAAACTAAGAAAAGAAAAGAAAAGCAAAGAAAAGAAAAGTAGGAACAACAACATTACTCTATTGCCTTAGAAACTTTTGTTATGGCAGAGTATAAGAGGGTCATATGTACGCAACCATACTATATGTAGAAACACACAGATGTTGTTTCTCAATGACCCGTGATGAAAATTGCGTCAAGCTGTTTCGGTCAACTGCTATTTCAAAATATAAGAAGCACAACCAATTTAGTGAGTCATTTTGCTTTATTCTATCATATTCCAAAATCAAGGAAGAGTGTGTCCTTGACGGGATAGGATCACCTCACCGCAAGGGGCCTCCTTGCTGCCACGTGTCGTGTGGTCACAAAGGAGGTGAGGAAAGTTGGGGTGAGGAGATCCTAACCCGTTTTTGACTCTATTGGAAATGGAAAGAAAAGCATAAATGACAAATCCCATCAAGGATAATGTTCTTGAGACAATTTAAGACCCATTGTTGTGACAAATAATGTCGTGCAAGTTATGTTCCGAGGTTGCTACTTTTATCATCTTTTTGCAAGCATTTACAACGTGTATGATTACTATGAAGTCTAGTTTTTGTCCTAACATGATGAAAGATGAGTGAAATTCTGAACTTTGTTTTTAAATTGAAGTTGTGAATTATTGATGTATATTTGTTGATTTTGTGAATTGATGGGCTGATTTATGGAGGCAAACCAGCAAAGAACAATAGCATCATAAGGGAGGGAAGGGGAAGACATTAATTTGGAGGGAAATTGTTTTTGACGGTAAAATATGCTGAAACCGGCTGCAACAGGTCATCAGCCGGTTTTTTGGTGTTAATTGAGTCAAGTTTGGCCATGTTTGACTGCCAAATAAGGTTTCAGAACATTTAAATGCTAACTGGAAAATTTGACCAATGTTTGGAGGATAAGTGCAATTTTCTCTAAAAAATTACGTCAAATCAATTTATCAATTTGATTTTAATAGTATAACATTAACTTATATATGTGTTCCGCTCCAACTGGCTTGAACCGATCTATAATCGGAATGGATCTTCAGATAGTCGGCCGAACAAACAAGGTTAGAAGACGAGAGAGGATAGGATTCCCTACATGTCTCTGATGTCTAAGTCACTAAGGACTTTGAAAAAACTTAAACGACAAGAGTGCAGGGAGCATTTAATCTTTACGTGAGATGTAGATGGACCTTTTATAAAGGAGAAACCACCTTAGAAGGGATGAGATCTGTTCACATTCAATCTCCTCACCCCACTCATGACCACGCAACACATGGCAGCAGGGTGAGATGATGAGACTAGATGCGGTTGACCCTCATCTAGCCTCACCACTCCTTTTTGCTGCCACGTGTCGTGCGGTGACACATGGGGTGAGAGAAAATAGGTGAGGGAATCCTATCCCGACTTTAGAACGTTGATTGTAGCTTGTGTTTTAGTAGGATTCATACTCTTTATGCTAGTTATAAAAGAGGATAACTCTCATTCGCGGAGGATTAATATAGATGAATTATATTTTAACATGAACTCTAACACCTTTGTCCGTATCGTTTCAGAGAAATGATATGTTGATCCTTATCTTTTCAGTAGGAGAAATAACCCGCACGTATGAATATTCATCCAACTCATGGACTTCGGAAGATAATCCTCCTAGGGTTTTAGAGGTGAGTGAGACTTTTTTTTTTTAGGAAAGGATCGATGTATTATTCACAAAAGCAAAAGGCCGGAAAATACAAAAGCATAGTCACATCTAGCATCTACCAATTACATCCGGATATTATCCACATCAACATGATTGGCTATACACAAAACACCTAACCGAAAGTGCATTGTCTTAATGAACACCGAAGGTGGGATCACCGTCATAGTATCATCATGAGTCAAATTGTTCCAAAACTGCCACAACCCATAGCCAGTTTCACGAAAAATGTAGCTCCAAGGGAAGGTTTGTTCCGCATTCCCCAAGTCTTCGTGCAGATTCATATCGAGCCATCCTTTCATATCGCCAAATTGCACAAACCGCCTCCAATGATTCTTGTGGACAATAAGTCTCCACACCTGTCGGGCCCAGCGACAGTCCCTCAGCTCGTGTAACTCCCCAACACTTCCGCTTCCACAGATAGGACACAAAGCGGTTGAAATGAGATTACGTTTGAAAAGGAAAGCTATCGTCGGTAAAGAACCATGTCTCATTCTCCACATGACTCTCTTTAGAGACTCCGAGTATGATAACTTTATACACTCTTAGTGAGTGTATTTCCATCTTATTAATAATCAAACCAACACTCCACTCTGTAATTCAGAAGGCATCCCTATTGGGTCTTTGAGTTACACTTAGCATACATCTTGAAGATTTCAACCGTAGTGACCATACTTTGGAGAGCTTCCTTTATGGGCTATAAAATATTCGAGTTAGACGTGTTGGTCATATAAGCTTTTATTTATAACCTTACTTCGAGATTATTATAACGTGTCCATGCATAACTCGGAGGCTATATGAGTAGTCCCATCACCTATTATTTACTTTTTTTTTGTAGTTAAATTTTCATAAAAAGGCCCAATAAGGCAAATTACAAGATATTGACATAGCCAAAACAATCGGAAAGGCTATGCAAAATAAAGGTGGCTTACAATTGCAAGCTATAACTAGTGCCAACCTTTAAGCAAAAGGTGGTCCATGTTGACCACAAGATTACTACTAAGCTAATTACAAAGATATTACAACGAGATCCAACCAAAAGAAGGACAAAATACATCCTATCCATGTGAGAATAACAACATAGAAATCCTGGAAGATACAAAACACCCTGCAGAAACACGCCAAACCCCAACAATCCGAGCAAAGAGGCCGAACAAAGATGATATTCCAAGTAACTCCAAGCTTCCAAAACCATCCAGCAGCAACGAAAAAGCAAAAGAGAGCTGAACGCGTGGAGGGATCCCACATGTATAGAATAGCGATGTACAGTAATCATCAAAATGATTCCACATTGAGTCTCTCCTGCAGATACAAATAAACAGCAGTATCCCGCTCCAAAGAAAAGCAATAATAACGTGCATATGAACGATAATAAGATGATGATATGGACAAGAAGGCCGAGTAAAACATAGTCATGAGCAAAAAAATGGACATTGGAAGCCCCAGATTGACAGCGATGTGCTAATTTTTTTGTGTTTTCCGATATTTCGTCCAGGAGGAAGCTGCCATTCGAACATTTTGCAGGACCTCACCAATAATTGAAAGGGGGGTTTTACTGATAGCAGTATGAATTCTTCGGTTACGCTCATTCCAGATACAGTAAACAGCAGCAGAAAGACTTAGGCAAAGGTGATCTTGGGTTTCCGGATGGCCGTTACATAATTTACATTGGTCCGAAGCAAGAATACCCCAATTTACGAGTTTATGAAGAGTAGGTAGCCTCTTCCAAAATGCAAACCAGAGGATGATAGCAAATCTAGGAAGAAGAGACCTACTTCAGACAATTTTTGCCCACGGAATTGGGGAATAGGGTGGGGCAAGTGCAGAAACTGCACTGTGAACTGAAAAATTCTTACTGAGTTTCCATTCCCAACGGTCAGGTCCAGGAAGGATAGGGATCCGAGTGCAAACATTCAGGAACTCCACAACCTGACCGTCCCAACCCCTACCAAAAGGTAGATTCCATCCATGACAATGTATAACATCAGAAACCTTTGCATCAAGGCGAATGTTTAGCTTTGCTCTAAGATGAGGATGGTTTTTAATGAGTATGCCCCAGGGATGCCAATGATCATACCAAAAATAAGTGGAGGAGCCATCTCCAATGACCCGAGTGATATGATTCTCAAATAGGTCCCTTATGAAAATCAGTTTCTTCCACAACCAGGAGTCCTGCTGCTTAGGAGTAGCCATCCAGAAAGAACATCCCTTAAGAATGACAGAATGAACCCACTTTACCCAAAGGGATTCTTTGCCTTCACAGATAAACCATACCTGTTTCATGAGGTATGCATTATTTATCTGACCAAGGTTGGGTAAACCAAGACCCCCAGCATCCTTAGGCTTACAAACATCCAACCACTTGACTATAGCCTTCCTAGGGCTACCCCAGAGGAAGGTCCGAAGAAGACGTTCGATCTCCTTAATGACCTTCCTAGGAAGAAAGAAAGCGGCAGTCCAGTAGCGTACAATAGCAACAAGGACAGAATTAATAAGTTGTAGCCTACCACCGTACGAAAGTTTTGATGAAGTCCAACTGGTAGTTTTTGCTTTAAGCTTATCAATCAGTGGGATGCAGTCAGAGTAAGAGAGTTTTTTGGTAACAAGCGGAAGCCCCAGGTATTTAATCGGTAGTGAACCAATCGGGATACCAAGGATATCAGCAAGAGACTGTTTTTTGTATTGGAGGTACCAGAAAAGAAAACATCACACTTTGCAAGGTTTGGGTTAAGACCAGACAAACCAGCAAAGGTGGTTAAAGCATCTTTTATGGTGCTGATGGAACTCTCATCCGCTTTTGAAAAGATGAACAGATCATCCGCGAAGGCCAGTGAGCAAATTTTTAGATTTTCACATTTTGGATGGAACTTAAACAGTTGGGATTGAGATTTGGTTTTAAGAAGTTGGGTAAATCCTTCCATGGAGAGGATGAAGAGAGCAGGAGAAAGGGGGTCACCCTGTCTCAAACCTCTTGTTGATATGAAGTTACCCGTTAGGGAACCATTAAGATTAATAGAGAAAGAAGCAGTGGACACACAGAGGTATATCCAGTGCCTGAACTTCTCAGGAATATGCATGAGTGTGAGAATATTTAACAAGTAATCCCATTTGACGGTGTCAAAAGCTTTCATGATATCAACCTTAATGGCACACCCACTAGGACCCCCAGGTTTATGGTAGGACTTGACAAGGTCATACATGAGGAGGATGTTATCCTGAATGCAACGCCCATGGACAAAGGCAGATTGGTTTTCATCAACCAAAAAGGGAAGAATGGGCTTGATCCAATTTGCTAGGATTTTGGAGATTATTTTGTAAGACACATTACAGCAAGAGATAGGTCTAAAATCTTTCATTTTGACAGGACTTTCAATTTTAGGAATAAGGGAGATAGCTGTAGTGTTGATAGGGTAGTACATGTAATCATGAGTGAAAAAAATACCCAACCGCTTGGCAAACATCATTCCCCACCAAATCCCAATTTTCCTTGAAGAACTCAACAGTAAAACCATCCGGACCAGGGGCACTATCCGTTTTCATAGAAAAAAGGGTATCCTTAATTTCTTTTGGAGTAATTGGAGAGATCAAATTTGAGGCTGACTCATCACTGAGTACCTTTCCAGACCAGTCACCAAAATGGGACTGGACAGAGTTTGGCTCCTTGAAAAGATTTTCAAAGAAACTGACGGCCAAATTTTTAACCTCATCATAATTTGAGGTCCAACTACCACTTTCATCTTGAAGCCGAAGGATTTTATTCCTGGCTATATGAGCTTTAACGGACCGATGGAAGAAGTGGGTATTTTTGTCACCGACCTTCATCCATTTAATTCTAGCCTTTTCTTTGAGGAAAGATTCCTCAAAGGTAGAGAGCCTAACATAATCCTCTAGCGCATTCTTTTCTGTTTGGATTGCAAGGGCATTGTTATCGTCCTCCATGACTTTTTGTTGTGCCATTTCCAAGATTTGTCTGGCATTTTGAACTTTTGTTGAGATGTTGGCATAGTATTTTTGGTTCAGTTTTTTGAGGGGATCCTTGAGCCTTTTTAGTTTCTTACATAATCTGATCTGGGGGTTTCCTTGAATAGGGCAGGACCAACCGCTAACAAGAGTGTCCTTGAAAAGAGGGTGTTTCATCCAACCTTTAATAAACTTAAAGGGTTTAGGGCCTAGGTTTCTGGACATCCTAATGGTCAGGATACCAGGAGAGTGATCAGAAATAATAGGAGCTTCATAATCTAATTGAAAGTTTGGGAAAATACTACACCATTCCTCATTCACAAACATATGGTCAATTTTTGTACATATTCTATTATCCATGTCCCTTTTATTTGACCAAGTGAATTCAAACCCCTTTGAAGGAATGGACATAACATCAATTGCTTGAAGGCACTCCTTAAAGTCCCTGATTGCGTTCTTATCAAACTTCTTGTTTCCCTTTTTACCACTACTGTCCAGAATGGTATTGAAATCTCCCATCAGTAACCATGGTTGCTGACCATAAATGGAGCCGAGGTATCTTAAGCAGGCCCAAAGATCCCTACGCCTGCTCCGTTCATTGTAACCATATATAGCAGAAACAATAAAAGTTTCTTGGTCCGATGTTTTGGCCGTTATTCTGCAAGTGGTGCACTGGTCATCAATATGCAAGGTTTGTGAATGGAAGAGATCAGGATTAATACCCAACCAGATCCTGGAAACAGAGTTAGGTTGTGTATTATGCAAAACATCTCAATTCCTAAAAGTTCTCTTTGAGAAGATATCCAGGTTCTTTTGTCGAACCTTCACCTTAAGTAATCCAAAAGTACTAATATCTTTCTCAGTTAGAAATGTTTTGATTTCTTTTTGCTTTAACGGGGAATTTAACCCCCTTATGTTCCAACATGCAATTCTAATCATCTTTTGGATTTTGCACCTCTTAACCTCCCCCTGCTACGATTTCTATGCCTGTTTGAAGGGGAAGGGCTTGCGGATCTTGTGTTGGGGGTAGCTTTAGGCAGCCGGGCAGTAGCACTCTCAACCTTAGTCCGAGAGCTACTGCCCTTAGTGATAATGGACTTTATTTTTGAAGGCAGTCCATTTAGAGGTGGGGACCCTTGGAGAGGTGGGGTTTCCTGTACTAATTCCGTAGGGGTACCTACGACATTGTCCTCTTCTGAGGACGAGAGATACCAACTGGCGTCCTTTTGACTCTTGTCCAGCTTGGTATTTATGTTCCTTACATGCTCAGCCAAGGTTTGGTTGTAGTCTATATCCAGAAGGTCATCATCCTCATCATCCGAAGCTAAATCCTCCTGAGAAAGGCTCAAGTCCTTAGTTTTTTCTTTAGTTGGGCTGACACAGGGGTCCGAACCATCACTAGCAATGTTCGCTAAAGGAGCAAAAGTGTTTTGAGACCTTCTCCCAGGTCTCGATGAACTAGGAACATGATTTGGTACGTAGTTCCCAGTGTTTTGGTTTCTAGCGTGATTGTTTATGTGGGTGGACTTGGTATTCTGTTTTTGGTCCTTGCCATCATTTCTAGGATGGGGAGCATGGTGCTTGTGCTTTGGTATTGGGGAGCTTGGCCTAGCAAAATGTATGTTTTTGTTGTGGTTCATCATCTTCTGAGTGCTTTGGTTTTTATTTCCAATAATGGCCTGGGATGAAGAACCAGGGACAACAGTTTTTTGATTTGCTTGGTCACAATTGTGACCAAAGGTCTTACACTTGTGACATTGGATTGGCATCCATTCAAAAATAACTTCTTGAGTACATGCCAACCCATTCTCATCCGAGTACTGAATGAATTTGGGGAGGTCGGCCCCAGCATTAACCTCCACACATATACGAGCAAATGAGACTCTTTTTTGAGCAGCCGTGGGTTTATCCATAAACAATGGCTTACCCACCAGTGAGCCTAAACCACTAAGAACTTGTGGATGGAAATGATGCAATCTAAGATCAGGGAACTTAATCCAAACAGGTACAGAGTTCAGGCTTAGTCTTTGAATGGGTTTATCTGGCGACCAAGGCCAAAGGAACAAAACCCGGTTCCCAAAGGGGAGAGGAGACAGATCCAGAATACTTTGTTTCGAGTCCTCAGACTGAAAACGAAAGATGAACAGATCTGCCTCCTTCCGTTGGACTTCCAGCAGACCTTTAGAGGTCCACTTTTCCTCAGCAAATTTCTTCATGTTAAAGAAAGAAGAAGAATTTCCCATTACCTGACCGATTATGGCGGTGCTCCATTTGTTCTTCGCAGCTAAGACTTCTTCCGGGTCTACGGCAAAGGATTTCATGCCTTCGATAGTAGGTAAATGCATCTGCATGAGCGTAGAGGACTCATCCGGGGAGAAATCCGGCTTGAGCAACGAAGCCCAAGCCGATTTCGCACTAACCAGCTGTTGCATGATAAAGATTAGGCCAGAAGATGGAAGCTTCCAGCCATAGGTACGAAAAGAGAGTAAAAGCCTCACCTCCGACCGCTTTCCACGGCGGCCGGAGGACCCCCGAAGAATTAGGGTTCTTCGAAGTTTATTTGAAGAAGGCAGCTAAAGTTTATAAGAGGGGAAGTTCAAGGTAAAAAGGAAGAAAAAAGAAAAAAGCGAAGAAACGAAGACGAAGAAAAGAAGAGGAAATCGAAACTGCGAAGCTTGGGGTAGAAGACCGTTATAGACGGAGATGAGAACGTTGCGGTGGTGCAGGGTAGGAGAGAGGAGAAAAGTGGTAATTTTTGGGGGAGATGTTTAGAGAGAAGGCAGAGCGTTTATTTTTTAGAGAGAGAGCGTTTTTTCTGCGTTGTACCAATGTACGACCATAGGGTCCCTATTATTTACTTGGTCCTAACATTACTCCAATATCTTAAACTTTGTTGTTGGCAAAAGTTGAACCCCAACCCAAAAGGTCTTCACTATTCTAACACCAAGGAGCTGCGTGGATGATGTAAATTAGGAGTCCAGCGGTCTCTTAGATTGGATGAGATCTTACACAGTTACTCACACAAGGTGCCCCTCACAAACCAGGCCGATGCCTAGCAACAGAGGAACACCTACATTGTGCGCATCTCTGAATTCGAACTTTCGACCTATTGTTGGCAATATCTTAAACTTTATTAACCGGCTTGGTTGCATTGGTTAGGTGTCGGTGCATTCGCTCTCTGTAGTGTCAAAGAAATACAAAAGCACAAAGGAACAAAAACAAACATAACAAATACCAAAACATAAACAAAAAATAAACAAACAACAAAAGCATGTGGATAATACTATTGGTCCAACTACTAAACGAGAAAGAAAACAAAAACGTTCGAATACTATACTTAGTCGGTGAGTGATGAGAGATAAACATGTAGAGTTTGAAGGAGGACTAAAATGAACCACAAGTATTATCATGTAACCATATCCTACCAAATTTATTTCTATTTCCAATCGACTCAGAGAAACAATCTTCTTTGATTTTTGAATATGATAAAATAAAGCAAAACGACTCACTAAATTAATTGCGCTTCTTATATTGTGAAGTAGCAGTTGATCGGTAGAGCTTGATGTAATTTTCATTATGGGTCATTGAGAAACAACCTCTATGTATTTCTAACATATGAGTATCGTTAAGAACATTCGACCCTTCATACTTCGCTAATTGCCTATAGCGGGAATGTCATAACGTTGTTGTTGCATATCCTACCAAATTTACGCCGTCCATACTAAATATTTCAAACAAAACTTCTCTCTCACTCATTTTCTTTTATTTCCTTAATATATTAACAGGGAAACAAAGGAATAATGTTATATATATATATATATATATATATATATATATATATTGATGGACCCTCAAAGAATAGGTTGTCCGAGATGTTTTGAATTTTATTTTATGATTAGAAGTGTTATATCCGATAAAGTTTTTTTTTAAAAAATAATAATAAATAATAAATACATGTTGTGTGTAAGTGTAGGGTATACAATAATAATTAAAAAAAAGGATTTTATCCTATCCTAAAATTCAACCTAGTCAAAAAAAAAAATTCCCTAATCCCCTCCCAATCCACCCCAAATCTTTCACCTTCATAACTCCCTCTTCCTCTCCCTCATTCTCATCATAAATGACCCCACTCCCCCTCTCTCCATCTTATAACTTCCGTATACCTCCAAGAAAGAAAAAGGAAGGATCAAGTTTTATAAGAAAAAAAAAAGTGTGGGAGGCTTTTGGATCAAACCAACACAAGGGTAGGAGGGAGTATCATCACTGTTTCCACGTTCATTAGTCTCTGCACATCTACGAGGTAGGTGCATACTATTTATTCCCTCAAAATGGTATGAAGATTGCATGCTCAAAACGGTATTTGATGTGTTTATTATTGTTCTTTTATTCTTGAAGCGGATCATGCATACGTAATAGTGATTTACATGGATTGATGTATATACATATGTATTTGTTGTATATATGTATCAATTATTGTGTATATATGTATGAAATTGGCATGATCTCATCGTGGTTAAATGTTGTTCGCGGGTGTAGGTAAATGCCTCTGGTGTTTATGTGTTAAATTCGTTGTGCATGGGTCAATGTAACTTGTTATTTCTTTTGCATGTTTAGGCCTACTGTGTTGCTTTGAGAATATGTAGAATCTTCAAATGCAATACTTGTAAATATTAAATTGTTAGTGGGTTTTTTTCTTTCTTTTCCTGTGTGCTTGGTGCGTTGATGGAGTAGGGCCAGTTGTAAGGTCGTTGCTATAATGCTATCAATTTGTATTTGTGACCGTGTGTTTATATATATATATGTATATAATGCTATCAATTTTGTATTATATATTTATATATCAAATCGTGGGTTAGTTTAATGGCCGAACCCATGTGATGGTTAAAAAAAATAATGATAATAATAAGGAATAAGTAAATGATAAACAATTGTGTTGTTCCAGTATCTTATTAGATTATCATTTCCATAGCAAGATGTAAATATTATAGCTAGTATAGTAGGCTTAAATATTAACGTGTTTTAATAATATTTTTTTAAAAAAAGAGAAAACAGCGATGAGAATCTCAGAATATGTATCAATTATATGATGGTAATTAATTAATTGAAATATATAAATTATTTAACTGACATAGTGAGATATGATGTAATCATGTTAGTACACACGTGTAAATCTTAAATCATAAGTACTAAATTGTTATATTTGGTATCATTGTGTAATGAAGTTCGTGAGTTATGCGAAAGTGCGTGGTGTTCCTGCATTCATGGCACGTGCATTGTATGAGGTATACTGCATCTATAGGGCGTGGGTATCGAGATGACTTACCGTGTCTATAGGGCACCGGGGTCATGAGACATACTGCGTCTATAGGGCGTGGGTGTCCAAACGGCAAGTGGTGGCTAGAGACCATGACGCTGGATTTAGGACCCGGGAGCATGCATTGCATATAGGTCTAGGGGCATATTGCATGACATATTTCTAGTTGCGTGTGACACGTTATTTGAGCATGCATCACGTACTTGCGCATTTTTATGTGGAGTGCTTTACCTTTCCGTATAAGCCATGCTATCATGTTTTATGTGTTATGTGTTGATATCTTTTTGGGTATGTACTCTTTGTATTGTTTTGAGAGGCACCTACTGGGTGATTACCATCACTCACCCCCTACTATTCCAGGTGAGACCGATAAAGCCTATGATTATATTTTCCTCGAGGATGGTGCCGATGTCGTGGAGTGGGCTGAGTGATCAGTAGATACAATTGGAGCGAGGGCAGAGACGAGCTGTTTATGACATTCTTGGGGTGACGTTGATATTTATATTTTTTTTTCAGTAGTACATTGAGACACTTCTTTTAGACTTTTAATTCAGACATTTGACTTTGACTTGTATGGCCTGGTCAGCCTAATAATGATGTCTTTATATTATTGAGGTTCATTAAATCCAAATTAGCATTGTGTTTAATCGTTTCCGCGGAAAAAAAAATTCGATGTCAACATTAACGTGTAACAGGTTGATGTGATGCTTTGTATTCTCCTTAGTGAGATACGGCGGGTGCACTGCTATCGAGGCTAGGGCTCGGGAGCGGGGCGCTACAGGTGGTATCAGAGCCCAGGCTTCAGATACGCTTCGGGAACGTGAAATTAATTAATTACACCTAGAAATAAGTGATGATCTGTTTCAAAAGATATTTTTCAACTTAAATAAGATGAAGTAGACATAAGCTATGATTGGGTTTCGGGTGGTGTGCGCCGTTAGTGAGTATACGCTATAAATTACCGTTTTGCCCTCCCATTTAATATCTCTTCACGATGCTCTTAAAACTCAAAAAAAAAATTGTATAACATGTTTTAACCTGTCTACAGACAATGCCACCACGACGTGAACCAGCAGGGAATGGAGGACATGACGGAGACGAGCATCATGGGCAAGGAGCGATCCCTCAAAACCTTGCTGATATGCTGGCCAATCTGACGGCCTTGATAGCTCAGCAGCAGACACAGATGGCGCAACAGTACACTCAGATGGCACAGCAACAGGCACAGATCGCTCAGATACTTCAGCAAACTCAGCAGCAACAGCAACAACAACAACCACCATCACCACCACAGCAAGGCCTGCGGTTCTACTACAGGGAGATGCAGAACTCTCGGATACCGATGTTCAGGGGTACCACTCGGCCTGAGGAAGCCAAGATCTGGCTCAAAAATGTGACCGAACAGATAAGGCTTATACAGGTACCTACGGATCTGAAAGTGGAGATAACGACCCCATTTTTGGAAGGGGAATCTGAAAGATGGTGGAATGGAGTGAAGCGCAGATTGACTCCACCGGTGACTTGGGAGCAGTTTGTGGAGGAGTATAAGAATCACTATGTTCCGGGCAGTGCTATTCAGAGAAGGATGGCAGAGTTCCAGATGCTGACACAGGGGTCCATGACAGTCGATCAGTATTCTGAAAAGTTTCACGAGCTGGGTCAGTACATGTCATGTATCATGGACAATGAGGAGGCCAAGATGCTGAAGTTCCAGACCGGTTTGAGTTTTCGCATCCAGCAGGCTATTGTTTGTGCGGAGCCCACAACATTTGAGGGACTACTGGAGGTATGCAGACGTGTTGAGAGGAACTTGGACAGGGCTGCTGCATTAGACAGAGTTAAGAGACCCCGTGAGGATTTGCATGCTGGCAAATCGGGGAGATGGCTGAAGGTGCCCCGACGCCCTCAGTCCGGGCAACCTTTCCGACCAGAGCGACAGCAGGGTACAGTGAGTCAGATACCGATGATTGAGGGACTAGTACCGACTAATGCGCAGCCAGTGAGAGCTGTGGCACCTGCCTCACAGTGTACACTGTGCGGACGTGTTCATCCGGGGCAATGTTGGAAGGCTCAGAGGGCTTGCTATAATTGTGGGAAGCAAGGACATCTAGCTAGGGAATGCTCTGCACCAGCTCAGGTAAATCTGCAGACTCAGGCACAGCAGGGAAGCCGAGGCCGGACCAATGCTCGAGTCCATGCGATGACCGATACAGAGGTCGAGGAGTCAGGCGACGTGGTTACAGGTATATTTATTTAAGTATTTAAATTCGAAGTTGTATTAAATTCTATGTGTTGTGATTGCATGTTATGTGCTAAACCTTAAACGTGTTAGGTGTGATTTTAATTAACAAAGTACCAGCCAATGTTCTGTTCGATAGTGGGGCGAGTCACTCGTTTATGGCAAAGAGGTTTGCCAAGAATCTGGATGTTCTCCCTGAATGGCTTGAGACTCCCTACCGTATACAAGCCGCTGGCAACCAAGTACTCGTGTCCCATCATCATTACAAGGGATGTGAATTAGAGATTAACGATCTGCAGTTCTCTGCGACCTTGATACCGATCCGGATGCACGACTTTGACATTATTCTGGGCATGGACTTTTTGGCAAAGTATCATGCCAATATTGATTGCCGGCGACTTCAGGTCAGCATGAAGACGCCTGAGTTGTGGGAAACTACTTTTCAAGGAAACTCTAAATTAAAGAAGGCACCTCAGAAGATCTATCTGACTGCAGCTCAGGCTTTTTTCGAGCACTAAAGAAAGGAGGAGAGGGATTTCTGATTTTCTCAATGGGTGTCGAGAAGGAGGTTCTACAGATTGAACAAATTCCCGTAGTAAAGGAATTTACAGACGTTTTTCTTGAGGAGCTACCAGGACTACCTCCAGAAAGAGAGGTAGAGTTCGAGATCAATCTTGTACCCGGTGCTGAACCCATTTCCAGGGCACCCTACCGCATGGCACCAGCAGAACTGAAGGAGTTGAAGGAACAGTTACAGGAACTGCTGGACCGTAAATTTATTCGACCCAGTGTATCACCTTGGGGTGCTCCAGTCCTGTTTGTGAAAAAGAAGGATGGAAGCATGAGATTATGCATAGATTACCGGGAGCTCAATAAGATCACCATCAAGAACAAGTATCCATTACCTCGAATCGAGGATCTCTTTGATCAACTACGGGTAATGATAAATTTGGAGTTATAATTTAAACTTTTCGGTTGCTCGTTAAATTGCATCACTAACAAAATTTCTTTCAGGGGGCTAAAGTATTTTCCAAAATTGATCTACGATCTGGTTACCATCAGTTGAGGATCAAATCAGGGGATACGGCAAAGACCGCTTTCCGAACACGTTATGGCCACTACGAATTCCTGGTTATGCCGTATGGATTAACCAACGCCCCAGCCGCATTTATGGACCTAATGAACACAGTATTTCGGAAACAGCTGGATAAATTCGTAGTTGTGTTCATCGATGATATTTTGATATACTCCTCTGACGAAGATACTCATGCGGAGCATTTGAGGGAGGTTCTAGAGACCCTTCGGAGAAGCAAATTATACGCCAAGTTCAGTAAATGTGAGTTTTGGTTGAAGAGCGTAGCCTTTTTGGGTCATGTGGTCTCTGAAGAGGGAATTTCTGTGGATCCAAAGAAGGTAGAGGCGATCACCGAGTGGCCTAGACCCATTAATGTGACTGAAGTAAGGAGCTTTCTCGGTCTGGCTGGATACTACAGGAAGTTTGTAGAGGGCTTCTCATCTATTGCAGTGCCTCTGAGCCGATTGACGCAGAAGAAGTCGAGGTTTGAATGGACCGCCGAGTGTGAGCAGAGCTTCGCTGAATTAAAAAGGAGACTGACCACAGCCCCTATTCTTGCTCAGCCTTCCGCGTCAGAAGGGTTTGTCATTTACAGTGACGCTTCTAAGAACGGGCTAGGTAAATGTATATAATTTCAATTGATTTTGTATACAATTAAAGATGTGGTCTAACTCTTATATTCCAGGATGCGTGTTGATGCAAAACGACAAGGTCATTGCGTATGCTTCACGACAGCTAAAGCCTTATGAGCAGAACTACCCGACTCATGATCTGGAGCTGGCAGCGGTGGTATTCGCACTGAAAATCTGGCGCCATTACCTATATGGAGTAAAGTGTGAGGTGTTCACTCATTATAAAAGCCTTAAGTATCTGTTCACACAAAAGGAATTAAACATGCGCCAAAGGAGATGGTTAGAGTTATTGAAAGATTATGATTTGACCATCAGCTATCATCCAGGGAAGGCCAATCGAGTTGCTGATGCCTTAAGTAGGAAATCGAGCCATGCTCGGCAGGCGACTCTAGAAAAGGAAATGGCAGAGTTTGACTTGGATCTTGTGGATTCTACTGCAGATGTTCTAGCAGCACTGATTATCACTCCAACTCTGGTGGATCAGATCAATGAAGCACAGAAGGATGATGCGGCAATTAGGGCTATCCGAGAAAGAATGTTGACCAGCCAGGTAGATGGATTTCAGGTTCATGATGACAACAGTATGTGGTACAAAGAAAGGTTGTGCGTACCGGATGTTGAGGACCTCAGGAGGGAATTGTTGAAAGAAGCACATAATTCGAAATTGTCTATCCACCCTGGTACTACGAAAATGTATAATGATCTGAAGAAACATTATTGGTGGAGTGGCATGAAGAGGCACATCGCTGAGTTTGTAGAAAGGTGCCTTGTTTGCCAGCAAGTTAAGGCAGAACATCAGAGGCCGGGTGGACTGATGCAACCACTGGAGATACCCGAATGAAAGTGGGAGCATGTAACAATGGACTTCGTAGTTGGACTTCCAAAGACAAGAAATGGACACGATGTGATATGGGTAATCGTGGATCGATTGACAAAGTCTGCTCATTTCCTGCCTATCCCTACCGGACTTACTATGGAGAGGTTAGTAACTATGTACATCGACAACATTGTCTGCCTTCATGGAGTGCCAGTCAGCATAGTGTCTGATCGTGATCCGAAGTTTACTTCTCAGTTCTGGGCAGCCTGTCAGAAGAGAATGGGGACTGAGTTACGATTGAGCACTGCTTTCCACCCTCAGACTGATGGTCAGTCGGAGAGGACCATTCAGACCCTGGAGGACATGCTGAGGGCGTGCGCGTTGGATTTCAAGGGAAACTGGGACAGCATGCTTAAGTTGATTGAGTTCTCCTATAATAACAGCCATCACAGTGCTATAGGCATGGCGCCATTCGAGGCCTTGTATGGACGTAAGTGTAGGTCACCTGTTCACTGGGACGAGGTTGGTGAGCGTGTGTTGACGGCCCCTGAGATAATTGAGCAAACTAAAAAGAAGGTGAAACTGATTCGTGAACGTCTTAAGACGGCTCAGGATAGAAGCAAGAGTTGGGCCGACACGAAGAGACGACCTCTGGAGTTCGAGGAAGGAGCAAAAGTCTATCTCAAGGTGTCACCCATGAAGGGTGTGACACGTTTTGGAGTCAAGGGGAAGTTGAAGCCTCGATTCGTTGGGCCGTATGAGATACTCGAGAAAGTTGGAGATTTGGCTTACAGATTGGCACTACCTCCTATGTTGGCTCAGGTGCACGACGTGTTCCACGTCTCCCAGTTGAGAAAGTATGTACCTGACCCTAGTCATGTTCTGGATGCGCAACCTCTTAAGATCAGACCTGATGCATCATATAAGGAGGTTCCGATACGAATCCTGGATCGCAAGGACCAAGAGCTCAGAAGGAGAGTCATTCCCTACGTAAAGGTTCAGTGGAGCAACCATCGGGAGAATGAGGCAACGTGGGAGCTGGAGGAGCAGATGCGTGGACGTTACCCTCACCTCTTCGACTAAGGTACGCCAAGTTTCGAGGACGAAACTTTTTGTAAGGAGGGTAGGATGTTATATCCGATAAAGTTTTTTTTAAAAAAATAATAATAAATAATAAATACATGTTGTGTGTAAGTGTAGGGTATACAATAATAATTAAAAAAAAAGGATTTTATCCTATCCTAAAATTCAACCTAGTCAAAAAAAAATTCCCTAATCCCCTCCCAATCCACCCCAAATCTTTCACCTTCATAACTCCCTCTTCCTCTCCCTCCTTCTCATCATAAATGACCCCACTCCCCCTCTCTCCATCTTATAACTTCCGTATACCTCCAAGAAAGAAAAAGGAAGGATCAAGTTTTATAAGAAAAAAAAAGTGTGGGAGGCTTTTGGATCAAACCAACACAAGGGTAGGAGGGAGTATCATCACTGTTTCCACGTTCATTAGTCTCTGCACATCTACGAGGTAGGTGCATACTATTTATTCCCTCAAAATGGTATGAAGATTGCATGCTCAAAACGGTATTTGATGTGTTTATTATTGTTCTTTTATTCTTGAAGCGGATCATGCATACGTAATAGTGATTTACATGGATTGATGTATATACATATGTATTTGTTGTATATATGTATCAATTATTGTGTATATATGTATGAAATTGGCATGATCTCATCGTGGTTAAATGTTGTTCGCGGGTGTAGGTAAATGCCTCTGGTGTTTATGTGTTAAATTCGTTGTGCATGGGTCAATGTAACTTGTTATTTCTTTTGCATGTTTAGGCCTGCTGTGTTGCTTTGAGAATATGTAGAATCTTCAAATGCAATACTTGTAAATATTAAATTGTTAGTGGGTTTTTTTTCTTTCTTTTCCTGTGTGCTTGGTGCGTTGATGGAGTAGGGCCAGTTGTAAGGTCGTTGCTATAACGCTACCAATTTGTATTTGTGACCGTGTGTTTATATATATATGTATATAATGCTATCAATTTTGTATTATATATTTATATATCAAATCGTGGGTTAGTTTAATGGCCGAACCCATGTGATGGTTAAAAAAATAATGATAATAATAAGGAATAAGTAAATGATAAACAATTGTGTTGTTCCAGTATCTTATTAGATTATCATTTCCATAGCAAGATGTAAATATTATAGCTAGTATAGTAGGCTTAAATATTAACGTGTTTTAATAATATTTTTAAAAAAAAGAGAAAACAGCGATGAGAATCTCAGAATATGTATCAATTATATGATGGTAATTAATTAATTGAAATATATAAATTATTTAACTGACATAGTGAGATATGATGTAATCATGTTAGTACACACGTGTAAATCTTAAATCATAAGTACTAAATTGTTATATTTGGTATCATTGTGTAATGAAGTTCGTGAGTTATGCGAAAGTGCGTGGTGTTCCTGCATTCATGGCACGTGCATTGTATGAGGTATACTGCGTCTATAGGGCGTGGGTATCGGGATGACTTACCGTGTCTATAGGGCACCGGGGTCATGAGACATACTGCGTCTATAGGGCGTGGGTGTCCAAACGGCAAGTGGTGGCTAGAGACCATGACGCTGGATTTAGGACCCGGGAGCATGCATTGCATATAGGTCTAGGGGCATATTGCATGACATATTTCTAGTTGCGTGTGACACGTTATTTGAGCATGCATCACGTACTTGCGCATTTTTATGTGGAGTGCTTTACCTTTCCGTATAAGCCATGCTATCATGTTTTATGTGTTATGTGTTGATATCTTTTTGGGTATGTACTCTTTGTATTGTTTTGAGAGGCACCTACTGGGTGATTACCATCACTCACCCCCTACTATTCCAGGTGAGACCGATAAAGCCTATGATTATATTTTCCTCGAGGATGGTGCGATGTCGTGGAGTGGGCTGAGTGATCAGTAGATACAATTGGAGCGAGGGCAGATACGAGCTGTTTATGACATTCTTGGGGTGACGTTGATATTTATATTTTTTTTTTCAGTAGTACATTGAGACACTTCTTTTAGACTTTTAATTCAGACATTTGACTTTGACTTGTATGGCCTGGTCAGCCTAATAATGATGTCTTTATATTATTGAGGTTCATTAAATCCAAATTAGCATTGTGTTTAATCGTTTCCGCGGAAAAAAAAAATTCGATGTCAACATTAACGTGTAACAGGTTGATGTGACGCTTTGTATTCTCCTTAGTGAGATACGGCGGGTGCACTGCTACCGAGGCTAGGGCTCGGGAGCGGAGCGCTACAAGAAGTATAAACTATTAATAAGATGGTTGATGGCTATAAAGAACTCATATATATTTTATTTTATGATTAGAAAATAGTTAATAATATATACTCACTGGAAAATGTTTTCAAATGTTCTCAAAGTGAACTGTATTGGCTGTTGAATTTTCTTGATGAGGCTGGATTACAGTTCAGTCCTCTCAAATATTATTTGATATATATATATGCACATACATACATACATACATATACATATATATATATATATATATATATATATATATATATATATGTTTGCCACTTTGCTAGGTGGGGAGGTATCCAAATGTTATGGTATCTCGGACACGGTCATCATATCTATGTATGTATGCCTGTATGTATAGGTGTGTGTATACACATTCATGTGCACATACACACATATGTATACACATATGTGAGTGTGTATTTATAGTATATGTATATATGTCTCATGTATATTCGTATATATGCATATATTTATGTGTATATGTATAATGTATATTTTCATATATGTATATTTGTGTGTATGCATGTATGTGCATATTCATATATTTATATATGTGCATATATGTATAGGTATGTATGTAGATGTATGTAGGTGTACATGTATATGTGTATACACGTATTTATGTGTATATGTATATACTTAATTATGTACGTAAATATGCATGCATACATGCAATACATGCATGTGTATGTTTATACATGCATACATACATATATAGACACACACACACATAGATTGTAGGTATCATCGTTTCATTGTGTCACTAGTTACTTCTTATCTACTCTTAGAGCAACATAAAACTTCTCTTGTATGTGTATGTACACACATACGCATATACATATATACACATACACACACATATTTAGCAATTGACCTATTCATGTATTAAGAACTTTTATGGTTTGATGTAGATTTAAGTCGCGACACATTCTCTCCAACTGAAACAAAACCCATTTTTTACAAGTCATAGAGAAGGCTCAATAAACAAAGCTAAAACCATTCTATTTAATCAGCAAAATAACTTGTAAATTGGGAACAGATATCCATTAATGGGAGTGTCAGGCTTATCCTTAGAGCAAAAGATCATTCTTTGTCACTGAAGACCCTATCATTTCAGCCCTAAAGATCATCATAGAAGATACAAATCAGGAGCCCAGCAGCTTCCTAGGTTGAGTGAGGACTTACGCAGTGACTCACACAAAGTATCCTTCCGCAAACCAGGCATTCGGCCAAGTAGCAGTAGAACACCCACACTGTGTGTGTCTCTAGAATCGAAATGTTGATATTTGGAGCAAATCTCAGCCCAAGTATCAACTAAACTATTCATTGGAAGCGTGTCAAAGCTTATCCTGATTGTACTATGAGTATGGAGGGAAAATGAAATTAGTTACATTTATTTTTTCCCCCCTTGTTGTAACATCTCAGTTGATTGCGTATATAGTAGATATGATCTAGCTTTTTCGTTTACAATTTTTATACTAAACACCATATTTTTAAACTATAGTATAGACTCGATACTTTAGAGAATATTAGCTAAACTTTGTTGCAATCATACACGTTATAAATGCTTGTACAGAAATGATTTTGAAAAGGGGGGAAAAAAAAGCAATCTGAAGACAGCTTGGGCTGCATAATTTGTCAAGAAAAGGGGTCCATCTTAGGGGGCAGCTGGTTGTTGATGAACTTTATTCTACTTGAGCTTATCATTTATGTTTGTCACATTGTAACAATTTACTATATATTCCTTTCCTCAAAAATTGTCCATCACATCTTCCTTACCATTTTTCCAACAATGGGGAATCGTTTCACAGTTTCTGGCAAGAGCAAGAAAACTAAAAGTCTGCCCATTGACACAATCTTCAAGCTCCCTTCCCCCCTCCCCTCTTGGCCACAAGGTCACTATTCTTTTGTTGATTACACTAGTTCACTAGTAAAGTGTTCTTGGTTTAATGACCCTTTTTGATTGTTTATTTGATTACTGAATTTGGCCAAAATTGTGCAGGGCATGGCTTTGCAAGTGAGTTTCTTGATCTAGGAGGACTTCAAGTTTACCAAACTTCAGAATTCTCAAGAATTTGGGCAACATATGAAGGAGGACCAGAAGATCTTGGTGCAACATTTTTTGAGCCATCACACATTCCAAGTGATTTCTTCATGCTTGGTTGCTATTGCCAACCAAACAATCAGCCATTTTTTGGTTGGGTCCTTGTTGCAAAAGATTTATCAGGTGGTAATTTGGCAAGACCAAATGACTACACTTTAGTATGGAGTAGTGATTCTCTGAAGATCAAACAAGATGGACTTGGCTATATTTGGCTGCCAGTAGCACCTGATGGGTACAAATCTGTTGGCTATGTTGTCACCAACACCCCCGAAAAGCCGTCGACCGATAAGATCAGGTGTGTTGTCTCTACTCTAACTGATGAATTAGAGCATGAAAATTGGATCTGGGGACAAAGCAAAACCAGAAATGATGATGGACTTGGATTTGAAGCGTTTAACTCAAGGCCTAGAATGAGAGGGGTCCAAGCTCAAGGTGTGCCAGTTGGCACGTTCATTGTGAGGACTAATGGACATGATTTTTCATCAGGGATTTCTTGTTTGAAGAATAACAATTTCGTTACTTTATCTTATATGCCAAATTTAAAGCAAATTGAAGCATTATTTGAGGCATATTCTCCATTAATATATTTCCATCCTAATGAGAATCATATGCCCTCCTCTGTAAATTGGTACTTCCAACAAGGAACATTGTTATATTCCAAGGAAGAAGAACCAAAACCTGTTCCAATTGAGATTGATGGTGCAAACCTTCCACAAGGCGGATCGAACGATGGGGCATACTGGATTGATCTTCCTTTAGATGACAATGCCAAGGTGGAAATCAAGAAAGGAGATTTAGCAAGCACTAAAGTTTATCTCCACATTAAACCAATGCTTGGAGCGACTTTCACCGACATAGTTGTGTGGATTTTCTATCCATTTAACGGTCCTGGAACAGCTAAAATTGGTTTAGCAGACATCCCATTAGGCCGAATAGGCGAACACATTGGCGATTGGGAGCATTTGACATTAAGGATCAGCAATTTTAATGGGGTGTTACACAAGATTTACTTGTCACAACATAGCAAAGGGAGTTGGATTGATGCCTCATTGCTTGAGTTCCAAAAGGGTAGTAATAAACCAGTGGTGTATTCTGCTAAAGATGGTCATCCACTTTATCATAAAGCAGGGCTTGTTTTACAAGGGAGTGGTGGAATTGGGATCAGAAATGATACTGCCATAAGTGACAAGTTTTTGGACACAAGGGAAAATTTTTGTATAGTTTCAGCTGAGTATTTGAGAGGAGATGAGGCCATTGTGGAGCCACCATGGTTGAATTATACTAGAAAATGGGGACCAAAAATTACTTATAGTAGAGGGTTGGAGACTGAAAATTTGAAGGATTCATTGCATAAAAAGATGAGATCTCCATTTGAGAGAGTGGTGAAATCATTGCCTAATGAATTTTATGGAGAGGATGGCCCAACTGGTCCAAAGGTGAAAGATTGTTGGAATGGGGATGAAAGATGAATAAAGGGTAACTTCAAACCATTTTTTTTTTTTTTTTTGGAAATACCGAAGCTTTTTTGGTTATAATTTGGTGAAACATGTTTGTTTGAGATGTTATATCAAGTCACCAAAGTTGCATATTTTTGTAAAAGTATGTTTGTCCGAAGTGATATATATATATATATATATATATATATATATATATATATATATATATATATATATATATATCAAATATGTGAGTTGATTGTTTTGTTAACGAAGTATGTTTGTCCGAGAGGCTATTTATCAAGTACAAGTTGCTTATTTTGTTATCGAAGTATATTTGTTGGAGATGCTATATGTCATATAATAAAAGAAAAACTCAAACAAATCGTAACAGAAAAAATAATTCTGAGGAACTTTTGTGCATTCTGATGTAACTCTACAAAATTCATTGCGGATTAATTTGTTTATGCATTTTTCTGTGTTGTTACCTCTTACTTCTCGTTGTAAGCGATTTTTTTTAGTTCCAGCCAGCATATTTCTTCTGAACATTATCTATCTATGAAATATTTTTAAGTAGACATAATTATCAGTAAGTGTGAAATTTTTTCTTTTTGTTTTTCGAAATCATAGGAGGAGGGACGTTTGGTTGTCCTTCCCTACCTGTGAGAGGCAATTAATTCGAAAATGATTGATGAGTTTAAGTTTGCATGTGACAATATAAATAAGTGGTAGAAGTTTGTACAAGGAGAGCAAAGTTTAATAACGACACTAGATTTTTACTATTAACGTACGTAGATGGGTTTGAATCATCTCACTCTAAAATCTCTCACTCCTCTTCTCACAGCACGACACATGGTAGCAAGAAGAGGATGGTGAAACTAAATAATGGCGATCCCCTATTGCCACGTATCGTACGGTAAGTAAAGAAGTGGAGGATTTTAGATGAGGGAATCTCATCCCTAGCGAGCCTATATAACTTCGGCACATAATTGCTCCCATGAACAAACAGAAAGGATAAGAAGACGTTAAACACGACACTAAATTGAATATTAGTGTCGTACGTTGTAGGGGAAGAATGATAAGTTCGGCTCGGATCGAAATAATTAGAAATTCATTCAAATTAAAATTTGATTTACAAGGTTGTTTCTTTTTTTTTTTATAGGAGTGACAAATATTTCTAACAGCTATTTGACCACTTGTTCTGCGGTCGCTTTCAGCAGTCATTATCAATCTACTGTAAATTTTAACGGTTGTAGTAATGGCTAGTTACCAAGACAACTCAGCTATGTACAGAAATAATTTTAAGTAATATTTACAAAGTATGGTAGGTCGGCCCTCCTAGCTTGTGCTTCACTTCGTAACCTTAGCTCAGCACTTCTTCATATTGTCTTCGGCACACCTTGGTTCCGTGCTTCACCTCAGCTCTTCTTTAGTTCAGCACGTCTATACTTGGTCTTGTCTTTATTCCGTGTTTCGCTTCAGCTCAGCACGTTTATCTTTATTCTTCATCTGTCAGTCTAACTCAGCTCGGCTGACAGTTAGTCTTCCAGCACGTTAGTTTCCCATATCAGGTTTGCCGATCTGATGTCAGCTCAGCTCGGCTATGATTTAGTTTCCACATGTGTGTATATGTGTGTGTATACATATGACTTAAAATGTTAACAATGGCTGTCACATTACTTTTTCAAAGTTATGCGGCTAAACAGTTCCAATTAGGTGCGCTGGCATATGATGTGCTTTTGTTAAAAAATGAGAAGACAAGTGTTTTACATGTGTGCAATTTGTTCTTTATTATAAATAAACACTGTATACATCTCCAAATGTAATTTTATTTTAACTTTTTAATAGTATGCTTTAAACTATGTTAAGAAGTTAAAGTAGATATGAAGATAGTGGGTCGGTATTCGGTGAACGATGAGAGGTAAAAGTGGAGTTGTGATTTCACGTTATCCAAAAAGGAGTTGGATTATTTCCATCTAAATAACACAATCTTCTTTGAATTTGGAATATGATAGAATAAAGCAAAATGACTTACTAAATTAACTGCACTTCTTATATTGTGAAGTAGCAGTTGATCGACATGCAATTTTCATTATGTGTCATCGGGAAACAACCTTATGGGTATGCAGTGGCGGAGCGAGGAGTCCCTTCTTGGGGGCATGACAGGCTTCGCCACAGGAATACCACCGGTTACTGTTTTGGACCGGGAAAACCGACAAAATCTTCTAGACATATTTTTGTACTATAACATAAAATACGTGAAAGAAAACACATCTACCAACCAAT
This sequence comes from Eustoma russellianum, assembly GCA_036186865.1. Taxonomy (NCBI): domain Eukaryota; kingdom Viridiplantae; phylum Streptophyta; class Magnoliopsida; order Gentianales; family Gentianaceae; genus Eustoma; species Eustoma russellianum. The sequence goes on along the minus strand of AP025064.1, from coordinate 2,470,703 downwards.
GTACAAAAAAAATAAACAATACACAACAAACAATATGCGTATCATAATTATTAAATGAATATAGTAATATACATCAATGCATACCTTTTATTTGTCTATTGTAGGACGAGAAGGAGTTGCCAAGGGATGCAAAAAGATTCCTCAAGATGACATTGATTGAAATCATTGCATAATATCTTCATATTCAATTATGCCAAGAATTTCTGCTCAAAGTAACATAATAAACAATCCGATAGTATGTCATCCCCCAACCGGTTGTGTAGATCAGTCTTGACGATATTCATTGCAGAAAAAGTTCTTTAAACACTAGTCGTTACAACGGGTAAGGTCAATACTAACTCGATAAATCGATATACTAAAGGAAAGTAATTGTAATAATTTTCTCCACCATCTTCTTTGCAAGATCTCCAAAATTATTTATACTATAGAATACTTCATTTGATTTCATATCGACAATGTAATTGTCAAGTTGATGGTCAAGCTCCATTCGTTCCAAGGAAGTAAAGTCATCTGGATATAACTCAACAAGATGCAATAATTGATCATGATCAAAGTTCGCAAAAGAACTTTGAAGGATCAAGACACATTATTCATCTAAGTAAATTCGTGTTTGCCTATGTGAAGTGTTCATCCATTTCCATAGCAATAATTTCAAGCACCTAAGAATTCATATGAATAAAAATTAATTGCGATATAGACAAATTAATCATCGATGTCATATGTATCAACACAATAAAGATAAATAAATTACCTTTATGAAGATTTTCGCACGAAAATGATGAAAGTATGTCATCGTTCACTACCTTTACGCTTTTTTCTAGACCAGTAAATGACAACATCCTCCATATTAGACACATCAATTTCATGTATTTCATAAAATTCAAAGACTTCTTTCAACAAATTATCTCAACCAACCTCTCTATATTCTTGTAAGCTCTTTTTTACCCCGTTGATCATATTAAGAGCACATCCTATGATTTGATCTCACTTGTAGAATCTTAGAAAATGTACTTGTCATTCTTAAAATATTCAACATAAACTTTCTAACAAATACAAATTCAAAAGAATCCATCTTATCAATCAAACCCGATGTAGCATTTTGGATATCCGTATTTTGGTAAGTTGTAGACACAATTTAGTCACTTAGCAGAGAATTAAACATTATGTGATCACGTAACAAAGAGTTAGTATTCTGTCAAGAAGGGGGCACACTTTGAACTGAATGACCAAAAATACAACTGCACTTACCTATCTATAGGATTTTCTTCGTCGACGTTGGGGGGGCACGTGCCCCCAGGCCCCCTTCCCTCCGCCCATGTGGGTATGGTTGCGTACATCGACCCACCCATATCATGTCATAGGCGGGAGCCTATAAAACAATGAGTTAATGTTGTTGTTGTTGAAAAAGGAGGTGGATGAACTAGAGTACTGTTAATGACTCAAAATTATTTACTATTCAATCTTGTCTGGACCGTTACAGAGGCAATGTTGGCCATATAAGTTACAGAGATTGTTTCATATACCTAAATATATTTAATCATCACGAATTTTGTAATTTCCCAAATAAGAAATATCCGCTCATGGATGGACGTGGCAGGATTGCATTGGAAGAGTGAGAGGGAAAATGAAAAGCATTTCTAATTTTAAGATTAAAATAATGCTTTATTAATTTTTATCAGAATGATTAAACCAAATTCATGTATTAATTTAGCACAGCATGTATTTAAGAAAATTATATACCATAGTCGACTAGATATGTTAGGACAAAAACTAGACCTTACCGCAAGGTTTTAATAAACCGAATCGAACCGAATACTAGGTTTTTGAACTCAAATTCTTTTAACCGGCACGTAGTTTATTTGAAAACTCCTAAGGTAGACAAATGAATAAAAGACAGATGGTTTAAAGTACATTTATTTTTATTTTTTCTACGTATTATCCCCTTTTTCTATTAATCAATGTAAAAAATGTCTTAAAATAATATTATCAAATTAACATTCTAAAATATCACTTTTACTCTAAAAACTGATTTCTCATATGTAAAAATGGGATAATGGAAGAAACAATAGAAACAAGTGTGTTTGCTATGAGGACGTAGCTCATTTACTACTTTGATAGTAGACTGAATCTTGGAGCAAAGTTGAAATCGGAGTCTTTATCGTCTCAACCTCAAGGAACATGTCTTCCTATAAATCAGGTCTTTGGCCTTGCAGCAGAAGAACATCCACACTGTGCGTGTCTCTGAAATCAAACTCTTGATCTCTTAAAACAAATTCCAACCCGAGTACCAACTGGACTATGGAGACTGAATCAAATATTACATGTTTGAGTGTTCGTCTTGGTAACTATTGTGTAGATTTTCAAATCTGTTGCTGACTATGGTTTATTCTGGTGTGAATTAAGTTTAAACTCATTATGGACACAATAATTTATTTTTCCTATTAAAGATACATATGAATACCTAATTTATATGATCCATAAAATCTGTTGAGCTAGATATTAAAGGTCTTAACATCGAACACTCAACATTTCGCGTATAAAGACTTTTCCAAATTGGTCTAACGTATAAAAATCACGATAAATATGCTCAAATATGCAACCTTTTTTTGTACCATTGATATCGTCTCAATAAGTTTTCTTTAAAGGAAAAAAAGTTGAATTTTAAATCCGTGGGTTTTTATTTTCCTCCGGAAAGGATTTTGAAAAAAAATGTAAACGAAGGAATGTGTTTTAGTGAATTGTCTTATTAAATTTATAATTGATCTAAATCGGAACTCTAAATACATTTCAAAACCTTATAATACTTATTGCTTATTTGTTTATTACTATGTATACCATGATGTTTTTCTATTATGAAATGAGGACCTTAATAGGTTTTCAGAATATTGGTGTAGGTATGATGTTTTTTTTTGGAAACGGATCAAATTTTATATCATCATGCCAAACCCAACGGTCATTTACAACAGGCCTAGTAAACGGCCACAAAATGTCAGTCCATACCCGGACCCAATTCTAGAATTTCCTAGGAACTGAACAAAATATAATAAGGGGGCAAAAGAACAGAAAGTCCAGTCTGGGGAGTCGTTGATTGAGGTGGAGCGTGTGATTACAAATTCACTTTACATTAGTTTTTTGTGTAAGTTCTGACAACACTTTACCAATTTAAAAAGTCGTTAAATTCTTTATTTACATTCTCTACGAAGTTCTATAAAACTATAACAATAGAGTCTCCGGAACAAAAAATTTTACTTTTTGTTTATCCGGCAATATGACAGACAAGAAAACACATATGTGACTTCACTTTGCTTTCTTTTTTTTTCTCCTCTTTTTGTAGGCCATCATTTTTTGCTCAACCACAAATCATACTTTTAATTTGTCTATAAAAATCTAAAATATTATTACGATATTCATTTCAATTTTTTGTAATGTATTATTTTTACTGAGGTATTCATTTGTTAAAGCGTGTTTCTTAAATATTATAACAATTACGAATTAGCTCGAGAAAGATTATTTGTAAATGCTAAGACTTCCCAAATTATAAGGACCGAAATCAAATAAAGAAAAAAAAACAAGTACCAAAAAGATAAATAAAACAAAAAAAAATCAGAACAAATCTCAAAAGTATATTGACATCTATTTTCGCGCCTCTCCGCTTTGCATTTCCCCGTCTTCTCCATTTCTCTCAGACAGAACAGTTCACTCAAAATTAGGGTTTCCAAATCTCTGCATCTCGTTCTCTCCTTTTATTCTGATAAAGCAAACATCCGGTGATCAGAACGATGCCGGCCGATATAAGCTTGACGGAGGGGGCTATTGCGACGCTATCGAGTGGAGATGGTCAGCAGCAGGTGGGAGGGAATGAAGTGAAGCCTGTTCTTCAAGTGGTGGATGTGCGATTAGTGAACGCTCAGAATCAGAACAACAGCGCTAATGAGAGGTATCGGCTTCTGCTGTCGGACGGTGTTCATTTGCAGCAAGGCATGTTGGCGACGCAGCGGAATGAGTTGGTCCGTTCCCAGAGATTGCAGAAGGGTTCTATTGTTCAGTTGACCCAGTTTGTTTGCAATCTCATCCAAAATCGCATGTAAGCTTCTTTAAAACTTGTATCTTTTTTCTTGTTGAGTTTCGAGTGTAATTCTGTGTTGATGTATTTTTTTTTATAGTGCTCCTTTTGATTTTGCACATTTTGGTAAATTTTTAGCGATGTACGAGGTAAAACTGACGAAAAAGCAGTAATCTTGTTTGTGTCCTTGCTCTCTCTTTTTGTTCTGAATCTTTTGATGTTTGGAGGATATATTGGTGTTAGACTCGCCAGCGAATATTCGTTCAAATTGTATTTCTTTTGTACTATGCATGGACCAGGGATAATACATAGTTGTATGTTGACTTGGATTTGCGAGGATTAAAGTCTTGTCCTCTGGAGTTGCAGATGTGTGGCTTGATGGTCGTTTTGGATATAAAAATAAGTTAAAAGAAGTGAAGATATATATTAATGGCGTGTGAAAATAGTGCAGGGTGCATGCCTCTTTTAACGTGCATTAATTATTGAAGTAGTGGTTTTGCTTGATGATGGACAGGATTATCATCATTATTGATTTGGATGTGATTCTTGAAAGATCTGATCCAATTGGAGATCCTAAACAGTACCCTCTCAAGTCTGAAAATGTTGTTTCTTCAGTTTCAAAACCATCTGCTGCTGTTCCTCCAGTGAATCAACCAGTGCCTTCTTCTGGTGCTCCTCAGCATTTTGGTGCTTGTCCAGTGGTCAAGACTAATTTGGTTGGTGGTAATCATGCACAAGCTCCTGACTTGGATCGCAACTCCACTGCAGTTCCTTACAGTGGTCCGTTTGCTAGCAATCATGATTCAGGTCGGTATGCTTCAAATGCTGCGGCACCCATGTATCATAGAACAGAACCTGTCACTGGTATTTCACGTCCTCAAGTGAATTATTTGCGAGCACCTCTGCCATCCTATCAGCAGCCAGCACCTGTGTTTGCAAACAGAGGGCCCTTAGCTAGAAATGAAGCACCTCCCAGGATTACCCCTATTGCAGGTCTGAATCCTTATCAGGGTAGATGGACTATTAAAGCTAGAGTTACAACAAAGGGGGACCTCAGGCGATATAACAATGCCAAAGGTGAGGGCACAGTATTTTCTTTTGACGTTATTGATGCTGATGGTGGACAAATAAGGGTTACCTGTTTTAAAACTGTGGCTGATCAATTCTACGACCAAATTGAGCCAGGTAGGGTGTATATGATATCAAAGGGGACTGTAAAACCTGTACAGAGGACTTACAATCACCTGCCTAATGAATACGAAATTACGTTGGACAACTATTCCACAATTCAGCCTTGCTTTGAGGATGACAAATCAATTCCACATCAGCAGTTTCATTTCTGCTCTATAAGCAATATTGAAGGAAAGGACAAGGACAGTATTGTGGATGTGATTGGCATCATATGTTCAATTAGTCCTTGCAGCACAATTATGCGGAAAAATGGAATTGAAACACAGAAAAGACCCATCCACATGAAGGACATGTCTGGCCGAAGCATAGAATTAACATTGTGGGGTAATTTTGCCAATGTTGAAGGTCGAACACTTCAGGACATGTGTGATTCTGGTGTCTTTCCTGTTATAGCTGTCAAATCAGGTAGAGTCAATGAATTTAATGGGAAATCAATTACTACTTTATCTACAAGCCAGTTGTTTATAGAGCCTGATTTTCCTGAGGCTCATAAATTAAAGGATTGGTTTAACAAGGAGGGGAAGAACATACCTGTTGTATCTATTTCCCGTGACACATCCAGCTTAGCCCGCATGGAAGGGAGGAAAACTATAGCTCAAATCAAGGATGAGCGGTTAGGAACTTCAGGGAAGCCTGACTGGATAACAGTCTGCGCTACTGTGACATTTATGAAGGGGGATAGCTTTTGCTATACAGCTTGTCCTAATAAGATTGGGGAACGGCAATGTAATAAGAAGGTGACAAATAATGGAGATGGGACGTGGAGATGTGAAAAGTGTGAGCAGACTGTTGATGAATGTGATTATAGATACATTCTGCAATTACAGATCAACGATCATACAGGACTCACATGGGTCACTGCTTTCCAGGAATCTGGTGAAGATATAATGGGGGTACCTGCAAAAGAGTTGTATTTTATGAAATACGAGGAGCAAGATGATGAGAAATTTGCAGAAATTACGCATGCTGTTCTCTTTACCAAATACTTATTCAAATTGAAGGTCCAGGAGAACACGTTCAATGATGAGCAGCGTGTAAAGTCCACGGTTGTAAAAGCTGAAAGGTTAAATTTTCCTTTGGAGACCAGATACTTACTGGACATGGTGGACAAGATGAAAATGGATGACTCTGCCTCTGTGCCCCTCAAAACAGAACATGTTTTTACAAGCACAAGCCCTTATGACGCTGGTTTTGGAGTTGGAAATAGAGAGCAGATCACCACTGTTCCAAACTATGGTAGTAGCGTAAGCACCTTTGGCAGGGAGAGTGGGCCGCATGGAAACCAAGGTTCTTTGCACGGGAGTCAATATGGTGGTTCTAGGGTTATGTCAGCAAATTCACCCGGAATGTACTCAAACTGCGGTAGCTGTGGTGGTACAGGCCATAATTCATCAAACTGCCCTCGAGCTATTAACACACAGAGACATCCGTATGGGGGTGATGGCTTTGCGAATGGGCCTACCTCCGGGATCAATGCAGGTAACACGTCTTCCGAGTGCTTCAAATGTCATCAGTATGGCCACTGGGCTAGAGATTGTCCCATGTTAGCCAATTCTGCTCCCGCCTATGGAAGTGGTAATGTTCCATCTGGTACATATGGAGGTATATCCAAGCAGCGCGTCGGTGGCTTTTAAGTTCTTATCCTGGGTAGATGGAGTTCTGTAAAAATGTCGTTTTTGTGTAAGTGTCCAACTTTCTCTCTTCTATTTCGGTGTTTTCCTATGCTCTTTCAGTCTGTAAAGAGGCAGAACTATTTAGCACCTCTATTTTGGATTTGCCTGTTTTCACCAAGTATCTATGTAAATTTGCGTGTCTTTAGTTTTCTTCATGTTTTTGTTCATCACACTACCTGGTCAGTGATTCACATCTATCTGAGTTTATGTCCCAGTTTGAATTAGTTTTTTTAAAATTAAAATTTTATATTTGGCCGTGAAAAGGCGAATTTACAAAAGTTGCATGGAATGGCAACTACATGAGAATAGTTCAAAATAAAAGGCGGTTTACAAAATACCCTACAATTCAGTACTGCCCCTTGTACATAATATTCCATTAAGCAACAAGCTTGCCTATTCTCACTGGCTACCAAAATGATAACACTAGCTAGACTGTCAAAGCATGGCACAAGATTAAGTGGCCTTGGAGAGGCAAAATCCTTGCAAAGTAAGACTAAAGCGCAGGTACCGGAACAACTTCTCTGGGGTTTTGGAATCCATTTATACCGCTGACCACTTCCTCTTAAGACGAAGTGAGTGCTACTATGAGGCTTCCAAACTTGCAAGATCCGACCAGTTTGACAATGGTTTGAAGAAATGCACCTGGAAGGAAAGAAAGGAAATGCCACAACCGTATACAAAGATAAAGATAGGACACTAAGCTGGATCTCAAACATAGAAGTGGGAGAGCCTAATACGGTAACACCAACTATCCTATATTAGTTTCCTAGTGTACCTATAAAGGTGTGTGATTATTTGCTAGTTGGTTTGAAGTTTTGTGTTTGATTCATTCTGCCCTAACAGTCGTACCCTTGATATTATTGCTTCCTTGCAAGTGTTGAGATTTTTTTTCTTCCGGGATCACTTTCATGCTATAAAAACTTGTATTTGCATGTATGGTTGACGCATGATTAGTTCTACTTTTGGATTATTTCTTTCAATTAAAGCATTGGCAGAGGTGAGCCAACAGATTAATGTCACATTTGGTAAATTACAGAAATGGGTAAATTCTGTTGTAGCATCGCATCCGAACTTCCAAGGAATGAATGTTTACACTTTAGACCAAATAGTAAGGTAATTTTGAGCAGGTCATTTTTCACCCTCCCTCTGGATAATGCCTTATTATATCTTTTTGCCCCTCTTCTCCCATCTCCTTGCATGTTCCCCTCTCTCTTTTTCTCTTTCACTTTCTATACTTCACTACAAATGAAATAAGGAATAATTACATGTGATGTGTTAAACAGTGCCCTTAACTTTCACAAAAAAGTTTCTCTTTGTGACCTTGAGGTCACGGGTTCGAGCCGTGGAAACAGCCTCTTACACAAAGTTTAGAAAGTTAAGGTAAGGCTGCATACATCATATCGCAAAGCAATCCGGTCTCTTTCGGGGCTCTGTGCAAACGCGGGAGCATAATGCACCGAGAACGCCTTTTCTTTAGTGTGAGTAACAGTGAAGCTATTTTCTGGAAATTCCAAACTGATAAACTCCACACTTTCTAATAAAACAGAAGGTAAAAGCCCATAATAGTCAATAGTACGTCAGAATTACCAACAGTGGGTCTTGGTGTGGTCCTCATTTTCAGAATTTCAGGCCGAGGAATAACTGAACCCGATGTTCCTATACCACGGGAAACCCCTAACTTTGCTACCAACTTCCATGCATCTGATTCCAACCTTGCATGGCTGTCTACAAAAGGGATAAGGTCACCTCACCCACATTTTCCTCACTCCTCTCCCTACCGCACGCCACGTAGCATCACTCCTCCCCTCATACGCCCATGTATTGGTCACCTCTTATCTAGCCTCACCACCTCTTACTGCCATGTGTCGTGCGGTGGGAAAATGTGTGAGAGAAATGTGGTGAGGTGATCCAAAACCGCTACAAAAGTAAGATATAGGAGGCATTAAAAAGAGTTTAAACTTGCAACTTTACGACGGGGAAACTGCATCTTCATCATTACCCTGTCACTGGATCCAAAACCTGGACATTTGACACATGCAGTGGGGCTTCAACGTTCGGAGGTCTTACTGGAATCAAACTCTCTATCCTTTAGAATGGAGGTATTGTTTGTTTTCCTCTCATCGTCTTCAGACTCTAACGATATACTGGGTATGTGTTGTAGTTGTGTAATGGGCTTCAACAGTAAACCTCTGGACGCGTGACATTTGACACGTATTATTCTTAACTTGTTTTGGGAGTGTGGAATAAATTCTCGTTTTTAGTTAGTAAAGTTGGATGCTTTGGGAATAATAAACTTGTGTTTCTTGTAACATGTATAGTTTTATATATGGTTTTTCTTTATTGTGATATTTCATATTTTCTAATTGAAGATAGAAATGATGGGGAAAATGTTTTTTTTTTTTTGGTCTCGTGACAACTGAAAAGGAAAAAATGAATGAGGAAAAAGAAACCATTTGCATCCAAATTCCAAAGTTTGTATTGGGGAAAATATAGTCAAAAGACACCGATACTCAATTTATTTATTTATTTTGCTGATAATCAGGGGCGTTTCAGATAGAACACAGAATAGTGCATATACAGCCTTTAAAACTTCTAGGTCCATCAAATAAATCAGCAGATTGCACAAGCATGATTTGATGATTGATACATCACTACTTTACCCCCTAGAGTGCCTAAAAAAAAAATTCTAAAACCAAGATGAAATGGTGTCAATTAAATTGGTGCATGCTATTAAATGGGTTCAAATTAACCTTTTAAAACATCCTATCAGAAGCACTATTTTAAGACATTTTTAACATAGAGTAATAAAAAAAATATAACATAAAGGTGTTTCTGTTTTTCTGCTTTTTTTTTCTTTTTTATTGTTCCATATAAAAAATTTGTGCATTTTTAAAAGTAATGTTTTTGAAGAAGTGTTGTAACACATCACCTTCTTAAATATTGTTTAAATGTTAATGATTGTTAAACCAAGTGTTTTTAACTATAGAGAAAGAGAGTTTGAATTGATTGATGATCTAACCATTATCTCCTCAATAAGATAAGTGTAACTTGACGATATGGAGTCAACAATTTGATCTCAAATACTTGGACTCACCCTTTTTATTTTGATAAATAGTAATTTATTCAAGTGTTGACTGACATAACTTTCTCATCATATATATAAAATAAAAACATATATACATATGCGCGCGCACACACATACACATATATATGCATGCACACACACACACACACACATTAATCAATCATTCAGTATATCCCAACGATGAGTCTGGAGAAGGTAAGCGGCAGACAAACAATACCTCTATCCCAAAGGATAGAGAGTTTGCTTCCAGTGATTCCCCGACTCTATATGCACCTGCATAAATGATACAATAATATGGATATGATGTGCTAGTGTGTTAGTGAGAGAAAGCAAACACAAATATATAGTTTCTGCTATTAAAATAGCCATAAACGTGTATATGCACATATAATGCAAGACAAAGACAAAAACAAAAACAAAAAAGTGCAAAGTCAACATAAAACGTAGATAGTGTCTAAACCACTAAATATACTCTAAGGTGTCCTATAACCTGTCTAAACCTCGTTAATCTTAATACTTTGCCTCCATGAACTCCTATCCTAGACCATGCCTTCAAAGAGGTGCAAATCTAGTAGGTCGTGCCTAATCCGCTCATCCCAAGCTAGTTTGGGCATGCCTTTACTCCTCTTCCGCCTTCAAAGAGGTGCAAATCTTTAGGACCCCAACCGCCTCAGCCTCAAGAAGCATTGTAGAGAATGCAAATCAGGAGTTCAGCGTTCTTCTGAGTTTGTAAGGATTTTACGCAAGGACTCACATAACACGTTCCTCCTCTTCCGCCTTCAAAGAGGTGCAAATCTTTAGGACCCCAACCGCCTCAGCCTCAAGAAGCATTGTAGAGAATGCAAATCAGGAGTTCAGCGAGTTTGTAAGGATTTTACGCAAGGACTCACATAACACGTTCCTCCTCTTCCGCCTTCAAAGAGGTGCAAATCTTTAGGACCCCAACCGCCTCAGCCTCAAGAAGCATTGTAGAGAATGCAAATCAGGAGTTCACCGTTCTTCTGAGTTTGTAAGGATTTTACGCAAGGACTCACATAACACGTTCCTCTGCAAACTAGGCCTTCGCCCTAGCAGCAGTGAAACACACATACTGTACGTGTCTCTTGAATTGAACTCTGAATCTCTTGATAGCAAATTCAACATGAGTACCAACTGAGTTATGTGATGGGACGTAGTATTGAAAATCTTACAGTTACTCATCATATTGTTTTCAGATATCACATAATTGTCTTAAGTTAAACACGACCGCCGTATCAATGTACATAGCATCATACGTTTTACATAGTTTTGCCGTTAGTAAAAGCTGTATTTGATGTAATTTCCATGTATTTTATATTTTACAACTTTCTGCCAAGTATTTCAGTTGCGTTTTCTTTATCCAATAATCTCAAAGTTTTCTATCTCCGTTATGTGGTATTGGTTTCAAGCTTATAGAAATGCTAATCTTTATAGTGGTTTGTTCCATCTTTATTTTGTGATTATTTCTTCATATATTGTATTAGTTTGTCTATGAAAATAGGATACTGTACATTTTACATTTTTTCATGGGTACATATAGAATCGGAGGTCTCGCTGAAAACAAACTCTCTAACTCTTGGAATGAAAGTATTATTTGATTACCTTTTACCCTCCTCAGATCCTAACGGTAGCTTTTGATGTCGTTAAGATATACTGTATATGATTGTTGTTGCTTCTACGGCAAGGAATTAAACTTAAAAATCTAATTTTAAACATCTCGATTTTTGAAATAAGTCTTACTCGTGATAAATAACAATGAGATTCAAGACTCACATAAAACACGATCAGACTTTTATACTAATAAAACAGACACCATATTCAAAGGATCATGAGCACTAAACGGTGGGGAGCCACCGACATAAATAACTTATTAAACAGTTTTCTTGTGAATAGTTTTATATTCATTTATGACGACCTTTGAAATTGGATACTTTCTTTGACATTTGTGTTATATGATACAACGGAACTATACTATGTTTGACTTATATTTTATTCCTTGGATCTTGTCGGTGGTCATGGGAAACTTCCTACTCGTAGCGTTTTATTTCTAATTATTTTTTTTAAAAGTCAGATCCTACTACATTGCATCAATATTAAAATTGACATAGTCTCAAGACGTAGTTCAGTTGGTATTCAGGTTGAGGTTTGGTTTAATATTAAAATTGACATAACTTTTACCCAAATATATTAATGCCTAACAGGCAAAAAAAAAAAAAAAAGTTACAAGAAAATGTTGCTGCCCGTTTTGTGATTTATCGATGATGGGAAAGCACGTGAACGCACATCATATCATCCATTGGGAAATCAGAATATTTTATTCTAATGCATAGTCACTAGTAAACGTTTTAATAATAAGTTATTATTTATTAAAGAGAGATCGTTGCTATTTCCTCGTGCATAGTTGTATCTACTCATCGTCAAAGTCGACGGTGAAAAATTGTTGTATAGTGTGTGTTCAGCAAGAAAGAGTTGTAAGGTGGGATAAAAAAATTAAGCCGTAAAAGATATTCGACTGATCGAAAAACGATTAGAACGGTGATTCCCACATTGGGCATCACCAATGAGTTGCAATCTTATTTCCCCCTTAGTTTGAATTCCTGTTGGTTGTTTGCTCAATCTATGTAATTTGTATCAAACAACGTTCATGTCTACAATGAGAATATATCAAGAAAACCAACAACCAAAAGAACCAGACTATAAATCAGTTGGACGTACTCGAGTTAAGATATTGCTTCAGAGATTATGTGTGCGGTTGGAGGATGTAGTTTTCAGAATATATATATATAAAAAAAAAGATGCTTGCATGATAAATAGCTGGTTACCTTTTTTCCCCCTTTTGATAGCTGGTGGCTATGTAATTTTGCAGACTATGTTATACTTTTTTCTTTAAAAAAAAAGTTTACGATATATGTAAAATGATAAAATATGTACAGTTTCAAATGCACTACTTAGGTAATTCATTCATACAGCATTGTAACTCAAGATATTGAAAGCGCAATTTGCCAAGCTTTAGAGGGAATTAGGGGAACGGACGGAGATATTAAAAAACGTGCATTAGTCTCCTGCGTTTGTGCATGGTCCGGAGAGACCGCTTTGCGATCTGATTTACGCAGCATTAACATATACTTTGTGCAAGAGACTGTTTCTATAACTTGAATCCGTGACATCAATGTCACAAAACAGCAACCTTACCAGTGTCATATATATACGATTTTATATTTTATTTTTTGATGTCGACATTTCGGTTCTGGTTTCATCTACCAAATTAAGCCCTAATAATTAATTACAAAGTACTAAATGATAATTAATCAACATCCTAATCTTTTTATTAGTTTATTCCACGAAGTCCTAGAAGAAAGTGCTTGATGTTTATTTTTGTACTAACATCACATATTTTTTTACTAATACCATCACTGGATTATAGTCAGTACTTATGTTGTTTAGTTCTTAAAAAATAACAGCTGTCATATTTAACAATATATGTTTGCGTTCATATGAAAGCCTACAACTTGAACACATGGGAAGTCATTCTTTTTAAGAAAATACTGGTAAATAGTAAAGCAACTTGAGGGGGAGAGGGGTCGGTGGCGAGGGCGTGAATGGGGTGAAGATAGAGTTGAAAAACACACACCAAAGAGGGAGGAAAAAAGGAAAAACTTCGGTGACGGTGATATTGAGGGACGCGTCTGACGTGTCCTGTCAGCGTCTGACACGTGACACTGCATGGTACTACAGCAGAGTCCATGTCAGTATAAATTTTTTTACAGGGGGACACGTGTCAGGTGTCCATCGGGTGCGTCTGGCGCGTCTTCCCATTGGCCGCGTCAGTGAATCTGTCCTCGGAGAAAAACCACCACTTTAAAAAAAGAAAAAAAAAACTAAAAGAAAGGTAAATACACAGACACAAGCGAAAGGAAACCGACAACCATCAAGCTACCGAATCAAGAAAGTAAAGAATGACGGACATAGCTTAATTGATATTTGTATAGATGTCTTCAAGTCACACGTGCTAAAAAAAACGTTGGCTAGGGGTGTTAATGTTTTGTTAACTTGTTTATAGAAATTGAAAACAATTTTGATAATAAATAATAAGTAAAAACTTAGTACATAGTTATTATTAACAAATAACAAACATGATAATGAGGACATACTTCACGTTTTTCATGTTTATTATAGCATAAGTATCAATTTATTTTTTGTATGAACGATCAATGAATGTCTAATCGTTACTTGTTGTCACTATAAAACATCTCAGGAGATTTAAAGCTTAATATCACCTCTTGCTTTTAAAGGGCATATTTGGGCACGTACTCTTTGCAGATAACATGTACAAATGCTTTAATATTTTTTATTCGGACACATTTTTCAATTTATATTCTCAGAAAATCTTTATTAAAAGGTAATGGAAGAAAAAAGGAAAAAATATATTAGTTTTAACGAGAAAGTCTATTTTTATCGCATATTCTGAACAAAACTCAAATCTATACATCAAGGTTTAGTCAAAATCGTCTTCTGTTGTACACCGTAGTTTTTACAGAACTGGAGTGTGTTGTTTTGACTTTTGGCACACCGCAGTTCTATCAAAACCGCGGTACACAAGATGGTTTTGATAGAACCGTTTTGTACATCACGACTTTGTTAAAATCGTGCTCTCGTCACCCCTATTTTCCTATAAAAGTATCTCATATTATCCCACATAGCACCTCATATTGTTATCAAAAATATATTTATGTAGCCTATCCAATTAGTTAAATGTCATCAGGGTAAAACTGTGAAGTCATGCAATAGAATTAGATATGATACTAATTCAACCAAATTGATGAGCGCATTCTGTTTGTGGAGATTTACGTGAGCGTTCGTGATGTCTCCATAATAAATCCATCAAGCGTGGATAATGCCACTTAGGAAAGTTTACAAGGCAATTACATTGATATTGTTGGGATATTCAGAAGCAACAGAGGAGGGTGCGACTCGTCAAATACACCGTTGGAAATTCCAGTTGATGGAGAAAATGATGATGGCGATGTTGACGACGACTATAATAAAAAAAAATAAAGAGGCGGGAATATGAAAAAGTATGCTTAGAGGACTCTGAAGAGGATGAAGATGAAATATAGTATGAGACAACAATAGCTCACCTAGACGCAAACGTTCTATTTTTTAAAGACTATGCCCGGCCAGAGGACGCTGTAATTCATGGACGATGTGGGATTAGAGAATGGCTATGGAAGGATAATTGATCACATAAATTAGAATTGAATATGTTGTTCAAAACTAAATACATGGTGAAACATGTGGTGCAATTATGATCCATGAAGCAAAAAACGATTCTGCAAAGTGATGTCTAGTTCATCAGAATTTTAGTATGTTAAGTGCGCAAACTAGAAGACACATAATTGTTAATGGCGTCTTCGAGCAAGATTGAGACAAACACATAATTGCTAAGATTGACATATTCTACTATTGTAATAGCTGCATAAAAACAAACATCACAGCGGATCATAGAAACGCGGTTTAGACATAGTCTAGTGAATTATTAGAAAACATATTAGTTCGAATGTGAACTTCGGAACACAAGACGTTTTATAAACTGTAAAGGAGAGCCTGAATATGTGCATCAACTACAAGAAAGCTTTGAGGAAAACAAGGCAGCAATGACAATGGTGTATGATGATTGACTCAAATCTTCTCTAGTTGCCTTGTTATATGACTGTCCTTGAAGCATCAAACAAAAGAACAATTGTCCAGTGGAGGCACGATCCGGAATTGAGCAAGGTTGATATGAAGGTGTTTGGTGCAGTTTTCTGGACATTCAAACTGTCAATTCTTGGATTTTAATATTATCGTAATTGATATCGATTGACCAACACATTTGTATGGCAAGCATTATAAGAAATTATTGATTAATGTTGGTTTGATACTGCTGACCATATATTTTTGCTCACGTATGCTATTATTGATGAGAAGAGCAAACAGAATTGGGGATAGTTTCTTAGGAACATGGATCAGTGTGTAATCGGCGACATGAAAGGTGCATGTTTGATTTCAGACAATCTATTGGCCTTCAAGCAGCTACTTGATCAGATCTGATATGGCAATCACCTTATGTGTATCATAGATATTATCTATGTCACTTTATATCAAACTTTTCATACAAGTTTTTAAACAATTAATTTATACATTTACATTTAGTGTATGATCCTATTGTTGAATTCATGTGCAATCAATGTTTATAGATAAATTTTTTGTAAGTCATTAGCAACTATTCTATGGTCTGCTGCATCAGAACACAAAATGTACAAGTTTACAGAGTCTATGGTGAAGCTGAAGGGGTTGAATAAAGGTGCATACGACTACTTTAAACAAATTCTGCTTGATACATGGATATTGTCACACACAAGAGGTATTGTATAATGACATACAATTATTCGGAGTCGTTGAACAGTGTACTGAAGAGTCTAGGTATTTACCGGTGACTGCTTGTGTTCAAGTAGTTTTCAGAAGAACGATGAAGATGTTTGACAAGAAATGCCAAGAGGTGATTGCTCATATAAGCACTAGGGACATATGACCACTAAAAAGCCAAGAACGATTTATTCATAACGAGAGTAATGCAGAAAACACAGGACTTAGGCTGATGGCAGACGATCAAGTCTTTATGAAGTTGTGACTCAATTGATTCCAAGACAGTGGTATTTACACATACTTCAATCTGCTTGAAAAAACTTGCACTTGTGGTAAATTTCAATTTTACTGTATGTCTTGTTCACACGCTATGCTAATGTATAAGAATATGCACCACGTGGCAACAAAGTTGGTTGTTCCTTTCTACTCATCTCAAGTGATGTTAAGCATATATGATACTTCGTTTCATCCGTTGCAGCACTCCACATGCTGCCCGGCACCATATTTTAGCTTGAAGCTAACCTACTTCGAAGAAAATGTGCACATAGAAGGCCTAAATCAACTCGAGTTTACGGTGAAGCAGATTGAAGCTATATGCAAACATGTGGTATACACCACCAAGCAGGTCACAATCGTAACACTTGTCTTAGTGCAACACATCTTCAGAATGATCAGTAGTGTCTTCATGCTTCTATGTAATGTTTAGTGTCATCACTACCATTGTTACAGTGAGTATTTCTACTTATTTCATCAATGTCGTTTGTATTTATCCATTGAATGACTACAATAGTGTTGTGTTTTTTAATTTCAGCATCGATTTATTTTGAATGAATAAATTAGCTAGCCGAATGATCCGAATTCGTCCAACAATGGAGAACGAAAAAAATACAAGAAAGCAACATGTCCAATAAGTTGACCATGCTACCACAGGTTTCACAAAGATGAGACATATAAAGGTGGCTAACCGAAGGTGGCCAACTTTAATGATTGAAATGTTGTAGGTGGCTAGGATAATATTGGTTGGGTTAATGCAACCGATAACAGTAGTTGAAATCACTCAACAAAAGGGTCGAATATGTCCAACAATAAACAATGGAAAATTACATAAAACCAACCTGTCCAAGGTGGCCAACCTTAATGGTGGAAATCCTTCTGCAAGTATCAGTGGCCATTATTATGGTTACTATTAGGGTCAGGGTTAGAGTTATGGTTAGGGGTTAGGGGTTAGGAGATAGGGTTTGTTTATAAAATATAACGAGTACCGTAAGAAATTTGTCACTAATATTTATTGCACGCTGATATGATATTTGTTATACATTAATTGGCGTTCATAAGTTAAAAACACAGATCCATAAATTAATTGGTCGGCCTTTTAACAAGTTTCATAATTTTTTCGACAGTATGTAATGGTTTGAGAACTCTATCCGCAACGTTTTCATGTTTTTAGCTTGTACCGATCTGACTTTTATGGAAACAACGTATACGGTGAATGTTATTGGTCTTGAAGGACACGCAAGTGCTCTTCCCAGATCTTCATCATTACATATCGTAAGTCATTTCAATCAGATCTTTTGTGTATATTGGAACCCAAACACGTCATTCTACATAAAAATTCAAGATCATTTTTATTTGCATCTTTCTCGATGGCCATCAACACATGTCTAATGAATTCATTCAACTTAATATCAGCTGAAACATTCAAAAAAATCACACCAGATCTCTTTCTAAAGTTGCAATACAAGTGAACCGTCATTTGCTGAGCGTAAAACATAATTCAAGCCTACTAAATCAATGGGAATGCAATTGATAGGGTATAATGAAGTTTTTTTGGCCTAAGGGTATAATGAAGTTTTGTATCAAATTAGTTAGCTTTTGTTAGATTTTTGTGGAAATGTAAGTGTGAAAAATGTTGGGGACAATCAATCCTGTACCAAGACGCAGTCGTACAATGTGTGCATATGAAACAAAAATAAATCAAACCCGGGGCGAGTCGAAGACTCTGTCCTTAAGACGTATTGCTCCGGTATACTGTGCCCAACCGGTATGAGCAATCGTCTCCCAGAATACAACGGGTACCTGTTCAGTTGAGCGGCACTGCTGAACTTGAACTCCTTCGAACGCTAGAGTGTCCTGACTTCTCCCGGACGATATGCAAGACTCACGTGCTTATGAATGCAAAATGCTCTGAGAATGCTAAGAGCAAAGGTGTGTCAATAATGGCACCCTTAGCACTCTTTATATAGGGAAGTCGGTTGGAGAACAAGGAACCGTGACCGTTGGATCAAAACCGAAGTTTGATTTAGACCGTCAGATTAAAACCTCCTATCTAGATTAGGAAGGTTTAATCTCAGCCTTTGGATCGAAGATAGATTAGCAGGTTTAAACCTGGACCGTTAGATGGAAACCATATTCGGTTAAGCAGTTAAGACAGTTTAAATCTCGGCCGTTAGATCAAAGCTATCTTTCCTGTCACCGTTAGATCACAACCGATGATCTTATCTTGAATGGAGAAGGATAGAGTTTTGATTCACATTTGAATCAAAACTGCTCAACAGACCAAATCTGCCTGCTGTCAGACTTCGATCGATCACATCGATCGATCGAAGTGACATCGATCGATCGATGTGATCGACTGATGTCTGACTGAGCACTTCATTCGATCAGCTTGATCGATCTAAGTGACATCGATCGATCGAAGTGATCGATCGATGTCCTCTGATCGTCTTTGATCGATCTATCCATCGATCTAAGCTTCCTGATCCACTTCGATCGATGACATCGATCGATCGAAGTGACATCGATCGATCGATGTCATCGATCGATGTCCGTCAGAAGCTTTTACGCCACGTGGACACTTCCAACTTGGCATTCCTCCATACGGGTGACACATCACCCATCCATAACATTTCCATCTACTTTGAGCATTAATTTCACATTCACACAATACACAATTGAGTGATTCCACATCCTAAAATTAACTACTCGTTACGTAGATAATTAAGGATTCGTTAGTTTTCGATTTCATTATCGGAAACTCATTAAGCTCAAACTACGTTGCACAACCAAGTTTAGCAACATTCATTAACGGGCCGAAGCCCAAATCTTCAATCTCCAACGATGGGCCAAAGCCCAAACCTTAAATTCTCCAACAATCCCCCACATGAATGGGAATTAATGCAGACACATATGCAGACTCTGAGGAGAAGTCAGACAAGAAAATATTGCATCAGAAGAGGTAGCTTCTGGCTTTGAACCTTTCTTAGTGATGTATCATCGGATCCACTCGGCTAAGTAGTGACTTGATGTCTTGAACTAGTCAGCCTTTGTTGTGAACCTAGACAATGATACTCACACAATATTTCCTTTAACAACCCTTTTGGTTCTCATGGTTGTGTTCGTTTTGGCCATGAACAACCTGGTTTCAGAAAGTGTTTTAGAGAAATCTTGCCACCTAGACTTTCTCATAGAAGCGGCCCCACTTCACACTTACATAGGTGATTCCTATCAAGAGTATTCTGCCATACTCCACTTGACGTATCAAGATATAGGACATCATTAAAAGCCTTAGCTTACCCTAAACTCTCTGCAGACAGCACTTTTATCAGACGGAATGAGTAAGTGCTAACTGAACCTTCATAACTTAGTTGTCCCATTGAACCAAGATTCTGGGATCTCCAGTCAACAAGGTTGGGTTACCATTACAAAGATTCATGCATTATGGGCTTCAATCCCATTCCGTTTGTCAATCTTGACATATGATCTCTAGGCAAGCCTTTTGTAAGCGGATCCGCAAGATTCTCCATTGATTTTATATAATCAATGGAAATCACGCCATTAGAGATCAACTGTTTAATGGTATTATGTCTCCGACGTATGTGTCGTGACTTACCATTGTAAATGCTGCTTTGAGCACGTCCTATAGCTGACTGACTATCACAGTGTATGCTAATAGGAGCAATTGGCTTAGGCCAGCACGGAATATCTTCCAAGAAATTCCGAAGCCATTCAGCCTCTTCCCCAGCTTTGTCCAACGCTATGAACTCAGCTTCCATAGTGGACCGAGCTATACAGGTTTGTTTCGTGGATTTCCACGACACAGCAGCACCACCAATAGTGAACACGTACCCACTGGTGGACTTCGAGTCCTTACTATCTGATATCCAATTCGCATCGCAGTATCCCTCTAACACTGCTGGATATCTCGTGTAATGTAATCCAAGATTCATTGTGTATTTCAAATACCTCATTACTCTGTTAAGAGCTTTCCAATGATCATCACTTGGATTACTGGTAAACCTGCTCAACTTGTTTACCGAACAAGCTAAGTCTGGTCTTGTACAATTCGTTATGTACATCAGACTCCCGATTACCTGAGAGTATTTCAACTGAGCTACAGGTTCGCCTCGATTCTTCCTTAAGTGTATACTTAAGTCGAGCGGGGTCTTTACCGGTTTCACATCCTCCATATTGAACCGTTTCAGGACTGATTCAATATAGTGTGTTTGTGACAGTATGAGTCCCTCAGTCACCCTAGAAATCTTAATTCCTAGAATAACATTGGCAACTCCCATATCCTTCATATCGAAGTTCCTCGTCAACATTTTCTTTGTGTTTAAGATTATGTCCCGAGTACTTCCCATGATTAGCATGTCATCTACATAGAGACACACTATCACATAAGCATTCTGTGTGCTCTTAATGTAGACACACTTGTCACACTCGTTGATCTTGAAACCGTTAGCTAACATAGCTTGATCAAACTTCAAGTGCCACTGCTTAGGCGCTTGTTTAAGTCCGTACAAGGACTTAACGAGTCTGCAAACCTTAGACTCTTGTCCTGGAACCACAAACCCTTCGGGTTGTTCCATATAGATTTCTTCATCCAACTCACCATTCAGAAACGCAGTCTTTACATCCATCTGATGGATTTCCAAGTTATAGACTGCAGCAATTGCAACTAGCACCCTTATAGAAGTGATTCTAGTCACTGGTGAGTAGGTGTCAAAAAAGTCAAAGCCTTCCTTTTGTCGATAACCTTTAGCTACCAACCTGGCTTTATACTTTTCAATAGACCCATCCTCTTTCAGTTTCTTCTTGAAAACCCACTTACAACCAAGTGGTTTACTTCCAGGTGGAAGATCAACCAACTCCCAAGTGTGGTTTTGAAGAATTGAGTCTGTCTCACTGTTAATTGCCTCTTTCCAGAATGGAGCTTCTGGAGTTGACATTGCCTCGGAAAAATTCCTTGGCTCATTTTCTACCATATAGGTTAGAAAATCCGGTCCAAACGAAGTTGGCATTCTGGCACGCTTGCTTTGACGAAGCTCCTCATCTCCTTGAGGAGTCGCCTCACGCAATCGCTTACCAAATCTTGTTTCTTCTTGAATTTTGTCTTTCCTCGGAAAGACATCTTCAAAGAACACTGCATTCCCTTGACTCCATGACAACGTTTTCATGTATGTCAGGAATATCCGATTTGTGCACCAAGAAACGATATGCACTACTGTTAGTTGCATAACCGAAAAATATGCAATCAATCGTTTTAGGCCCAATTTTCACCTGACTTGGCTTAGGTACAGCCACCTTTGCCAGACACCCCCACACTTTCAAGTATTTGTAACTAGGCTTGTAGCCTTTCCAAAGCTCGAAAGGGGTTACATCCATCTTCTTAGATGGAATTCTGTTTAAAATGAAGTTGGCTGAGAGGATTGCTTCCCCCCACAAGTTCTGAGGTAAACCCGAACTTATCAACATAGCATTCATCATCTCTTTAAGAGTACGGTTCTTGCGTTCAGCAATACCATTCGATTGAGGTGAATATGGCGCAGTCGTTTGATGAATAATGCCATGTTCGGAACAGAATTCATTAAACGGTGCATCATATTCGCCACCTCTATCACTACGAATTGCTTTAATTCGTTTGCTAAGTTGATTCTCAACTTCATTTTTATAATCCTTGAAAGCATCAAGGACCTCATCTTTGCTACTTAGCAAATATACATAACAGTATCGTGTGCAATCGTCGATAAAAGTTACAAAATACTTTTTACCACCTCTTGTTTGCACAAACTTTAAATCACACACATCGGTATGAATTAAATCCAAAGGTTCAGTGTTCCTTTCTATTGAAGGAAATGGCGCCTTTGCCATCTTCGCTTCAACACATATTTGACATTTTCCTTTATTATTAAAGTCCAGTTTGGGCAATAAGTCAAGATTACTCATACGTTGTATTGACTTGTAATTAACATGTCCCAAACGAAAATGCCATAAACAAGAAGATTCAAGCATGTAAGCAGAAAAGGAAGCAATTTTATTAGCCTCTGCGGGCAAATCTCTTTTGGGTACAATAGTGATGATATTCAATTTAAACATCCTATTCGACAAGTACCCCTTCCCCAAATACATGCCATTTTTCGAAAGAATAACTTTATTGGACTCTAACACTAGTCTAAAACCATGCATGACTAGAAGAGATCCAGATACTAAATTCTTCCGAATATCAGGGACGTGCAGCACATTCTGCAGAGTCAGATGCTTCCCTGATGTGAGTTTCAGAACAACTTTGCCCTCGCCTTCAATCTTCGAGGAGGCCGAGTTTCCCATAAAAAGTTGTTCATTGTTCCCGGGCTGGTACTCCGTGAACATCTCTCTGCTGGAGCAAACATGTCTAGTGGCGCCAGTATCAAGCCACCACTCGCGTATGTTCCCCACAGCATTGCACTCTGAGACCACCGCACAGAGATTCAGATCATCCAATGCATCGACTATGTTCGCCTTTGCCTTGGATTGCTTCTTCTTGGGCTTTCTGCATTCATTGCTGACATGCCCCTGAATGCCACAGTTGTAGCATTTCCCGGTGAACTTCTTGGCGATTTGCTTGCCTTTCTTGTTCACCCCGAGTTGGCTCTTCTTTTTCTTGGCCTCTGCAACATGGGCCTTAGCCTGACTAGAGCTAGATTGTGGCGCTCTTTCAGATCTTCGATTGTCCTCCTCAATGCGGAGTCGAACAATTAGATCTTCCAATGCCATTTCCTTTCTCTTGTGTTTGAGATAGCTTCTGAATTCCCTCCACGAAAGAGGTAGCTTCTCAATCACTGCTGCCACTACGAAAGATTCACTGAGCAACATGCCCTCCTCTTCCATCTCGGCAACCAACGTCTGAAGTTCCTCAACTTGAGAAACAACAGTGCGAGAATCAGACATTTTGAAATCCAGGAATTTGCCGACAATAAATTTCTTAGTGCCGGCATCCTCCGTACGGTATTTCTTTTCCAAAGCCTGCCACAAAGACTTTGCGGTCTTGTACGTGCAGTACAAACCATACAAGGAGTTGTCCAAGCAACTCAGAATATGGCTCAAACAAACATAACTGTTGAAATTCCAAGTTTCAACAAAATGTTGGTTTTGCATATTCTGGGCTTGGTCCTCCAACGGATCCACCATAGGCGGGTCCTCAGTCAGGAAATTTGCCAATCCCACCGCAGTCAAGAAGAACAGCATCTTCTGCTGCCAGCGCTTGAAGAAGCTCCCACTGAACTTCTCCGGTTTCTCCACTTGGGCCACTACAGGACCCTGTGCAAGAGGAGCATGTCTTGGCACCCCAGCAGTTGGTGCCATTGGAGCAGAACCTTGAATGTCTGCACCATGAACCGAGCCTGAGCTTGCGTTCTCCATCAGATTACTGTTCAGTTGATCAAAACGAATAGATCAGAACAGAATCAGATTTAAGAAAGGAGTAGAAGTAGACTGCAAATCAGTACGAAACTGCTTTTGCGAGAATAAAAAATGGTACAGAAATTAATTGAATAAATCAAAATACGTCTTAAGATTGTTGGGGACAATCAATCCTGTACCAAGACGCAGTCGTACAATGTGTGCATATGAAACAAAAATAAATCAAACCCGGGGCGAGTCGAAGACTCTGTCCTTAAGACGTATTGCTCCGGTATACTGTGCCCAACCGGTATGAGCAATCGTCTCCCAGGATACAACGGGTACCTGTTCAGTTGAGCGGCACTGCTGAACTTGAACTCCTTCGAACGCTAGAGTGTCCTGACTTCTCCCGGACGATATGCAAGACTCACGTGCTTATGAATGCAAAATGCTCTGAGAATGCTAAGAGCAAAGGTTGTGTCAATAATGGCACCCTTAGCACTCTTTATATAGGGAAGTCGGTTGGAGAACAAGGAACCGTGACCGTTGGATCAAAACCGAAGTTTGATTTAGACCGTCAGATTAAAACCTCCTATCTAGATTAGGAAGGTTTAATCTCAGCCTTTGGATCGAAGATAGATTAGCAGGTTTAAACCTGGACCGTTAGATGGAAACCATATTCGGTTAAGCAGTTAAGACAGTTTAAATCTCGGCCGTTAGATCAAAGCTATCTTTCCTGTCACCGTTAGATCACAACCGATGATCTTATCTTGAATGGAGGAGGATAGAGTTTTGATTCACATTTGAATCAAAACTGCTCAACAGACCAAATCTGCCTGCTGTCAGACTTCGATCGATCACATCGATCGATCGAAGTGACATCGATCGATCGATGTGATCGACTGATGTCTGACTGAGCACTTCATTCGATCAGCTTGATCGATCTAAGTGACATCGATCGATCGAAGTGATCGATCGATGTCCTCTGATCGTCTTTGATCGATCTATCCATCGATCTAAGCTTCCTGATCCACTTCGATCGATGACATCGATCGATCGAAGTGACATCGATCGATCGATGTCATCGATCGATGTCCGTCAGAAGCTTTTACGCCACGTGGACACTTCCAACTTGGCATTCCTCCATACGGGTGACACATCACCCATCCATAACATTTCCATCTACTTTGAGCATTAATTTCACATTCACACAATACACAATTGAGTGATTCCACATCCTAAAATTAACTACTCGTTACGTAGATAATTAAGGATTCGTTAGTTTTCGATTTCATTATCGGAAACTCATTAAGCTCAAACTACGTTGCACAACCAAGTTTAGCAACATTCATTAACGGGCCGAAGCCCAAATCTTCAATCTCCAACGATGGGCCAAAGCCCAAACCTTAAATTCTCCAACAAAAAATAGGGATGACACAACACAATTTTAACAGAATCGTGCCGTGCAAGACGGTCTTGTGCATCGTAGTTTTAATAAAACCACAATGTTTTAAAAGCCAAATTGACATATTGTGGTTCTGTCAACTGTAATGTTATAGAGTTGAGTTTTCTTACAAATATACGATAAAAATAAATTTTACTAAAGCTAATATATTTTTTCCCTTTTCCGGTATTAGGTTGGTTTGTAACTTTTCCCCCCTAAAGAAAGGGAAGATACCAAAAACATAAATATTTTAATGGAAATGGGATCTTTTATTAGAAGCAAATCACAGTCAGATATACATGATGATTACATCTACCATCTACAAGCATGTCAATGTTCTAAGTACCAAAAACACAAATATAAATCAGAAGAAAACCCCAGGGAAAGGAAAGATTCCAGATGCCATATTGACAACCGATTTTCTGCCAAAATATTTTCTTCTTCTTTTTAAAGGGCCCTCAGTGCTAAGCAATTCTCCGCAACATCTGTTTCTGAAAAATTTTAAAGAAGCGATGTTGACTCATAAAAAAAGAAAAAGAAGCGATGTTGATATGATTTTACATACTCCTTTGATTTTTTGAGCAGAGAGAGCCATATCTTTTGTCTTTTTCCCTCCAATTTGATCATTATATCTTTCTTTCCTATCTTTCTTCATTTTCCGAGTGGGATCTCTCTTAGTTTTCAAGAATCTCAATTCAGTTGTTCTGTAGTTCGGCTTGAGGGCTCATCTGATTGGTGCATTGACTATAGATACAGAAAGATTAATTTTTGTGGTAGGATTTTTTGGACTTGTAGAAGATTGAGTAAGTACTAGAGGTACTTCTAATTCTCCAGCTTTTCTTTCTATCTTTGGGTTCTTGATTTATATGAGCCTGCATTCCTGTCAGCGAGATAATTGCTTTCTGCTTTGACCTTCACATTTTGGCACTTTTGTCTGCCTGCTTTCTCTCTATATCTTTGCTTCTTTTTCTGGGAAATCAGGCTGTTTCTTGAAATGGATTTTCTTTTTCTCTGATTCTTTGAAAGATCCAACTTTTAGTTGATCTCTTGTAGTTTTCTTGAAATGAGGTGAGTTAGTAACTTAACATTTGGTACTTTCGAATTGGGGGTTTTTCTCTCTCCAGAATTTGCCAAAAATGCTGACTTTCTGTTATGAAAGTAACGAGACATCTTATGTCCCTGGAGTCTTTCTCTCCTTCTTCTTGATGGGATTTTTTCTAGCATGAATAATTTCACATTGAATTCTGTGTCTTGTTCACTGATTAGTGGAGTAATCACTGACATAATTGCAAATTTTCTTTAATTCCAAGGGAAGATTTCATCATTTGTTTTGCTCTCATTTTAGTACTATTATGTATACATGCTGGTGGCTGTATCAAAATAATTGCTTTCTTTCCCTTTTGCTTTTGGAGGCTTCTGCATGGCTCATTTCAACATGCTTTTGCTATCAACTTTTGTTGACTTTGGTGGATGGTAGAGGGCCCTCTAATAGTTCAGAGGCCGCTGAATTTCACAAAAAGTTAGGCACTTGGTCCCAGATCATGTGATAAATCAAAATCTTAGTTGGTAGAGAAGTATATGAAGTCGGCATACGCTTCCAGATCTTGTAGATGTACATGTTTTTTGATGGTTGGCTGTCTTCTTAAGTGGCAGATCTTCACTTCTCCAATCTTTTTCTGTTAATGGAGCTTCAGCCTTGTATCATATCAGAGTCTGCACTTTGAATCTTTTAGCTTTTGAATTTCTCACTTATGTTGGGATGTTCAATTGGTTGATCCAGATTAAGTGAGTTTTGAGTCTTCTAAAGCAGTATATCTTACAGGTCGTAGCTATTCTAAATCATTTGCAGAATTTGCTGAGTAACCAAATATTTGCTGTTCTCTGTTTAGCATTCTGAAGTTATGCTTTTGATTTTCTGCAGCATGACCTTCTGAAACTTTGTAGAGGTCTTTGAATATTACGATGGTTATTTTTCTTTATTAGATCAGTTTGTCTTTCTGTGGTAAATTCTAACGACAGCAGTTTTGATTTTATTTTTACACTGTTAAGTACATATATGTTGATATTGATGATACCTGTCAACTGATATTAGGTCGTCTTTTCTTTGTGCAGTTAGTTGATCAGTTCATTTACCATGAAGCATAAGGATGGAAAACCTGGACCAAATTCAGATAGAAGTTCTAGGGCGATACCAATGGGGATCATGTTTCTTGTGCTTTGTGGATTTTCTTTCTATCTTGGTAGGCTTTTCTGTTCTGAGAAAGAAAGGTACACAACTAATGACATTCCTAAGGCCATTGAGTCATCCAAAGTAACCACGAAAAACCCTCTACAAGTCAAAGATGTCACTTTTCCGGATTGTGGCATTGATTTCCAGGACTACACTCCCTGCACTGATCCAAAGGTATTTTCTGATATTGACACATGCTGTTGAATGCTTTTCAATCTAGTAAATTGAAAATGATCCCTGCTGAGTTTAATTTACTTATGTTAAAGAATAAGTATTTGGTCGAGGGTGCTTATGTTAATAGTGTTGCATCTGCAGAGATGGAAGAAGTATAGTATGCATCGACTGACTTTTATGGAAAGGCATTGTCCTCCTTCATTTGAACGTAAAGAATGCTTAGTTCCTCCACCAAATGGTTATAAGCCTCCAATCAGATGGCCTAAGAGCAGGGATGAGTGCTGGTATAGGTAAGACGCTCGATCATGATCTTTAATTTTTTGTTTTTGATTTATTTCTTTTCTAGGGCTGTTTAGATTGGTAATTTTAGAAATTTTTGCACTTAATTACCTAGTTGATCAATGGAATTAATGAAGTTGACTCATGTGTCTCTGTGCATTTGGCTCCAGGAATGTCCCATATGATTGGATTAACAAACAAAAGTCTAATCAACATTGGCTGAAGAAAGAAGGCGAAAAGTTCCTCTTCCCTGGTGGCGGAACAATGTTCCCTAACGGAGTGGGAGAGTATGTTGACCACATGGAGGCCCTGGTACCTGGAATGAAGGATGGAACTATACGTACTGCCATTGATACTGGTTGTGGGGTGAGTATTGTTCACTTCTTTTGATTGATTTGCAGCTATGTGTTGAACACTAATTGTTTCCCTTATCATTGTCATTATTGTAGGCAGTATTAATAATATAAACAACAGCAATAAGAATGATGATGATGATATTATTATTGTTGTTGTTGTTGGATCCGACAAACAACAGCAATAAGAATGATGACGATGATATTGTTGTTGTTGTTATAGGATCCGACAGTAGTGCTAGGATTGTTCTTTTTCATTTTACAAAGTCTTGCCTTGTTCGTTATGGTGTTTCATCTTATGAAACGTAGCATATTATTATGTATCTCTTGACTCAAACAATACTAGTCTGCATTCATCAGATCTAATCTTAGTAATGTTGGTCGTCTTTTGTTTGTTTAACACATTTCTTCCAAGGTTTTCTGTCTACATTGTGAAATTTTCTTGTATGCTTCCTGTTAGCCTGAATGCTGAACTGTTTCCTTATCTCCAGGTTGCTAGCTGGGGAGGTGATCTACTCGATCGTGGTGTCTTGACGGTGTCTCTTGCTCCCAGAGATAATCATGAAGCTCAAGTGCAGTTTGCCCTTGAACGTGGCATTCCAGCAATTCTGGGGATCATTTCAACTCAGAGACTTCCTTTCCCCTCAAATTCGTTTGATATGGCACACTGCTCTAGATGCCTTATCCCCTGGACTGAATTCGGTGATTGATCTCAAGCTGGTTCTAGATGTCTTTTATCTTTGCATGGTTCATTCAATAAAATTCTCTTCTTTACAACTCACAACATAGAGGTTTTTGGAATATAGCTCCAAAGAGCACGATTGTTTATTGCTTCATTTAACTGTGTATTGTTGGGAATAAAGACCCCGGTTCTAAGCGGAATAAAACCGTGAATAGTTATTTACTACTCACTAGAATCTTCGAGTATGGCAGCAAGATAAATACCAGTAAAAGTGAAATAGAGACACCAAGATTTACGTGGAAAACCCTCTCTCTGTGGAGGGAAAAAACCACGGGCAGTGAGAACAACTTCCACTATTCGAAATAATGGGAATACAAGAGACAACTGAAGTTTAGACTTAAACTTGAGAAATACAAGAGAATTGAAACACTCAATATTTTCTTATACCGGATTGGTATAATCTCACAACTCTCTTTTCCTCTCTCTATTTTCTTTCACTCACTCCTCTCTCAAGAAGCTCTCAAATTGCTTCTTCCTTTGATTTTGGTGTGTCTTCCATCTACTAAGACATGCCTATTTATAGGCAAGTAAAATGAATAAACACATGTGTGTTACTATTCATTTAATGGCTACTTTGTATTTGTCAAAAATGGTATGTTACCAACCATAGAAAAAACACAACAAAGAAGTCTTCTATTTTTTCTTCTTTTCTCATTGTCTGGAACCTTCAAATCTCCCCCTTCAGACTGTGGCATACTCCACTCTCATTGAGAGTCCATCCCAGCTTGCTTAATGCACCAATTAAACTTCTCCTTTGTAATGACTTTTGTCATTACATCAGCAGGATTATTGTCTGTGTGAATTTTCTTGATTTGGAATTGTTCCTCCTCAGTAGCATTCCGAATCCAATGATATCGCACATCGATATGTTTGGTTCTCGCATGATACATCGTATTTTTGCTCAAGTCAATAGCACTTTGACTATCGCAGTATACTATGTATTGTTGTTGTTTGAACCCCAACTCCTGTAAAAATCGTTTCATCCAAAGCATCTCCTTACCAACTTCTATAGCTGCAATGTATTCTGCTTCAGTAGTCGATAATGATACACACTTTTGAAGTTTTGACTGCCATGATATAGCTCCCCCTGCTAATGTAAACAGATAACCAGAAGTAGATTTTCTACCATCTAGATCTCCAGCCATATCTGAATCTGTGTATCCATCAAGAGTTGATCCGGAACCTCCAAAAGTTAAGCATAATTTTGAAGTTCCTCTAAGATATCGAAAGATCCATTTCACTGCTTCCCAATGTGTCTTTCCTGGATTTGATAGAAACCTGCTCACTACTCCTACCGCATAAGCAATATCTGGTCTGGTGCAGACCATAGCATACATCAAGCTTCCTACTGCAGAAGAATATGGAATCAATGACATTTCTTCTTCTTCCTTCTCCGTTGAAGGACAATCTTTCTTTGCTTAGCTTGAAATGATCAGCAAGTGGAGTTGTAACTGGCTTAGCTTTGTCCATATTGAACCGTTGAAGCACTCGTTCAATATATCCCTCCTGTGATAACCAAAGCTTTCTTGTTGCTCGATCTCGTATGATATCCATTCCCAAGATACGTTTTGCAACACCCAAATCTTTCATGTCGAATGTTTCTGACAATTTCTTTTTAAGATTTGGATCATGTTTCCATCTTCTCCAACAATCAGCATGTCATCAACATACAAGAGAAGAATGATAAATTTACCATCAGGATACCTTTGAATATATACACAAGGATCAGCAACTGTTCTCTTGAATTTCTGACTCAGCATGAATGAGTCAAACTTCTTGTACCATTGCCGTGGTGCTTGCTTCAATCCGTACAGACTCTTTTCAACTTGCAAACCATGTCTTCTTTGCCTTTGATTAAGAAGCCTTCTGGTTGTTCCATGTAGATTTCCTCATCCAGATCACCGTGTAAGAAAGCTGTTTTTACATCTAGTTGTTCTAGCTCTAAATTCAAGCTAGCTGCCAAACCAAGTACAAGTCGAATAGAACTCATTTTAACAACCGGTGAGAAGATTTCATCAAAGTCGATACCTTTCTTTTGACCCAAAACCTTTCACCACCATCGAGCTTTGTACTTTAGCAACTTATCGCCGTCTTTCTTTACTTGAAGGACCCATTTGTTTTTCAGAGCTTTCTTTCCTTTTGGAAGTTGAACTAGATCATAAGTGAGATTCTTTTTCAGTGAGTCCATCTCTTCTTGCATGGCTTTTGTCCAACAATCTTTATCTCTATGAGATTGTACTTCTTGAAAATTCTCTGGTTCTCCATCATCTGTTATAAGAATGTATTGAGAACTAGAATACCTGGTAGAAGGTGCACGTTCTCTGACAAACCTTCTCGGTTGAGGATCCACATCTTCCAATTCAAGAGAATTAGGGGTTTGCTCCCCCTGCTCAACACCACCAGAATCATCACATGTTTCAGTTTCTTCTGTATTTCCTTCATTTGTGTCATTGTTCAATGAAGGAACAAATGTTACCTCTGTAACATTTTCTGCAACAAACTTCTTTTCTGCATCGTTGAACATTTCGTGTTCTTGGAACACGATATCTCTGCTTCTGACAATTTTCTTCTTTTCTGGATCCCATAGCCTAAAGCCGTATTCCTCATTTCCGTATCCCACAAAGATACAAGGAATAGTTTTGTCATCCAACTTTGATCTCTGGTCTCTAGGAACATGCATGAAAGCTTTACATCCAAATACTTTTAGGTGAGCGTAGCTTACCTCTCTCCGCTCCATACTACTTCTGGAACATCAAAGTTTAGTGGAACCGAAGGTGACCAGTTGATCAAGTAGACAGTTGTGTTGACAGCCTCCCCCCCAAAATGACTTAGACAGTTTAGCCATTTTGAGCATGCATCGCACTTTTTCTACAATGGTTTCTATTCATCCGTTCTGCAACTCCGTTATGCTGTGGAGTGCCAGGACCCGTCTTCTCATGTCGTATACCATGTTTTGTGCAGTACTCTTCAAATTCTATTGATATGTACTCGCCCGCCATTGTCAGTACGAAGGCATTTCAACTTTTCTCCAGTCTCTCTTTCAACCATTGCATGAAACTTTTGAAAACATTGAAATACTTGACTTTTATTTCTTATCAAGTAGATCCATGTTTTTCTAGAAGAATCATCAATGAAAGTAACAAAGTATTTGTTTCCACCTAGAGATTCTACCTCAATGGGACCACACACGTCAGAGTGAACCAACTCCAATTTATTTTCTTTATCTTGGAGTTTCTTCTGAAAAGAAACACGATGCTGTTTTCCAAATAAGCAGTAATCACATGGGTCTAGTGATTTACCTTTGTCTAACGGTATCAACGATTGCTTTGCCAGTAACTGCAAACCCTTTCTGCCCAATGTGTCCCAAACGTCTGTGCCATACATTTGGAGAATCACCGTCTTCTACTGCATTTATTTGACCTTCACACACTTTAAAGTGTGTCCTTGTACAAATTGCAACATAACTTCCCTTTTGCTACCACCAGAGAACCTTTGGTAAGTTTCCATATCGCATTACCAAAGAAATGTTCATAACCTTCCTTGTCCAGAGCACTTGCAGATAAAAGATTGAATCTCATATCTGGAACATGTCGCACATTTCGTAATGTGAACGTGCAACCAAGTGAAGTTTCCACAATGATATCACCCTATTCCCATGATCGATGAGGTGCTTTTATTTCCCATCTTCAACATACCAAAGTCTCCATCTTTGTATGTGGAAAAGTATTCCTTCCTAGTAGCACAATGATACGAAGCACCTGTATCCACGATCCATTCAAGGTCTATGTCTGAAATATGACAACATTCATTTTGGTGACAAACCAATGTTTTCTCTTCATCACTGCTTGACACTATTGCTGCTGTGTGGTTATCTCCCACCTGCTTTTGACTTTGATCTTTGTCTTGCTTCAAAGATCTGCAATTCCTTTTAAGGTGGCCATTCTTACCACAGTTCCAGCACTTCACTCCGCCTTTTGATTTGGAACGACCTCTGGACTTGTCATAATCTTTTGATTTATCATGAATGTTGAAGTTTCTATTTCGGCTCCTTCCTCTTTCTTGATGTAAGAAGAGCCTGTCCTTGTTTCTCTGGTTGCATTATCTTAATATGCCAGCAACAAAGATGAGGTGACCTCTTTCAATGTGATTGTTTCTTTACCATAAGTAAGTGGTCGTAAACCATTGAATGAGGGTGGAAGTGAACTCAAGAGCATGATCGCCTTATCCTCGTCCTCTATAGTAATACCAAGACTAGCCATTTGGAGATATATACCATTGAAAAATCATTCCGATGAGACAAAAAATTTGTAACCCTTCGCTCATTTGGAGTGTGTAGAGCTGCTTCTGAAGATACAATTATTGTCCTTGTTTTGGACATATTACAAACTTATTAGCTTTGTCACAATCTCCATAGCGAGTCTTTCCGTCTACATTGTTCAGGACTCGTCGGACAAATGCAAGCGGATTGCACTTGCGGGGCTTTACATCCATGTCTTGGCCAATCATCATCTTTCATGGCTTCTGGCTTTTTCTCTTTGCCATAAAGACTTTGTGAACACCTTGTTGTATAAGGTAATCCTTCATCCTTTTCTGCCATGTAGAAAATCCATCATCTCCGTTGAATTTTGCCACATTGAATTTCATCTCTGTCATATTCGAGAAAATCAAGAACCGAATAACCAAGCTCTGATACCACCTTGTTGGGAATATAAAGACCCGGTTCTAAGCGGAATAAAACCGTGAATAGTTATTACTACTCACTAGACTTCGAGTATGGCAGCAAGATAAATACCAGTAAAAGTGAAATAGAGACACCAAGATTTACGTGGAAAACCCTCTCTTTGTGGAGGGAAAAAACCACGGGCAGTGAGAACAACTTCCACTATTCGAAATAATGGGAATACAAGAGACAACTCAAGTTTAGACTTAAACTTGAGAAAACAAGAGAATTGAAACACTCAATATTTTCTTATACCGGATTGGTATAATCTCACAACTCTCTTTTCCTCTCTCTATTTTCTTTCACTCACCCCTCTCTCAAGAAGCTCTCAAATTGCTTCTTCCTTTGATTTTGGTGTGTCTTCCATCTACTAAGGCATGCCTATTTATAGGCAAGTAAAATGAATAAACACATGTGTGTTACTATTCATTTAATGGCTACTTTGTATTTGTCAAAAATGGTATGTTACCAACCATAGAAAAACACAACAAAGAAGTCTTCTATTTTTTCTTCTTTTCTCATTGTCTGGAACCTTCATGTACAGCTATATCACCTGCATTTTTTAACTCTGTCACATGTAATTGAGGTTTATCTCACTAACGGAGCTTAAGTTTCTAGATAACAACTCTTATCATGGGAAGCTATTTTTGTACATCGTTTGGTTTATGAAGTTCTCGAGATGTGACAATGCTTTACTAGTATTGGATTGATCGTCCTACTTTATTTCCTTTCAGGGAAGAGACAAGGCGGGTTGGGTTAGGGGGTGGGTGGGGAGGAATAGACATACATATATTGGGGCTAATCCAGTGGTTTAGAATTGATCTTTTGTTTTGCTGCCCAATGGTCTTGTACTTGTTTTCTTTTTTGAAGTGATGGAGGCTCTTTTTAACTCACAGTTATCTCATTTTGTTTAGGTGGAATTTATCTTCTTGAAGTACACCGCATACTTCGTCCTGGAGGTTTCTGGATTCTGTCTGGTCCACCGGTCAACTATGAAAACCGATGGAAAGGATGGAATACAACTATTGAAGAACAGAAATCAGACTACGAGAAGTTGCAAGAATTGCTAACTTCCATGTGCTTTAAATTGTACAAAAGAAGGATGACATTGCTGTATGGCAAAAGACCTCCAATGACAGTTGTTATAAGAAGCTTGACGCTCCAGACAATTATCCAACAAAATGTGATGATGGTACTGAGCCAGACTCGGCATGGTACGTTCCTCTCAGGCCTTGTGTTGTTGTTCCTGACCCGAAGCATAAGAAGTTAAGTCTCAAATCTGTTCCCAAGTGGCCTGAAAGGTTACATGCTCCTCCCGAGCGTCTTGCTGATGTTCGTGGTGGTAGTGATGGTGCCTTTAGACATGATGATAGTAAATGGAAGACTAGAATCAAGCACTACAAGAAGTTGTTGCCTGCTCTCGGCACTGATAAAATAAGAAATGTTATGGATATGAACACGCTTTATGGAGGTTTTGCTGCTGCCTTGATTAATGATCCACTTTGGGTGATGAACGTCGTTTCCTCATATGCTGCCAATACCCTTCCTGTAGTTTTTGACAGGGGCCTCATAGGAACATACCATGACTGGTAAAGTTTGAACGCCTTTTTTACATTATCCTGTATCCCTTGCAACTCTATTTGTATTTAGTGTTTTGATATATCCATTGTTGCATTTGTGCAGGTGTGAGGCTTTCTCAACATATCCTCGTACATACGATTTACTTCATTTAGATGGCCTCTTTACTACTGAAAGTCACAGGTCAGCCTCTTTTTTGGGTATAGCATTGTTTGATGGCGCATGTACATTCATTCTATTACGCAGGCTTGTATTTATGGTTGCTTCATATGTCTGACCAATCAGGAAACTTCTGTTTAATTTTGTCATTAATCTTTTATTGGGTCCATGTTTCTGAATCTGCTGCTAAATCTTTTGGATGTGAAGAACTGGTTTGAAATTTCAAGAAATTGATTATACTAAATAATATATGAGGGGAACTTTTGATAAAGGTTGTTGCTTTCTGTCTTTTTTATTTGTCAATCCACAGAGACGTGTGTTTAAGTCAATTGGCAAATGGAAACACTCTTTCTTTAGTAGGTGTTCTTGGTCTAAGGATGGTTAAAAAAAATTTGTCAATCCACAGAGACTTGTGGTAGGTGTTCTTGGTCTAAGTATGGTTCTTTTCGTGTGCACATTGCCTAGTTTAAACTTAAAATGTTGACATAAATTTAAATGCTTTTGATACCCTAGCAAGTGTTGTTATTTGCAATCTGACAGAACCTGTACGCTTTTGCAGATGTGACATGAAATACGTTTTGCTGGAGATGGACCGGATAGTGAGGCCTAATGGATATGTCATTGTTCGCGAGTCCAGCTATTATATCGATGCTGTAGCAACCATAGCCAAAGGGATGCGATGGGGGTGCCGCAAAGAAGAGACAGAGTACGGTGTCGAGAAGGAGAAAATATTGGTTTGCCAGAAGAAACTCTGGTATGCCAAGCAAAGTTCAAGATGATGATTACAGAAATGGAAGAGCATCATGAAGAGCTTCACAAGAGCTCAAGTCATACAGTTATACCAAATCCAATATTGGAGGAAAAGGTCAGATACAATTACAGAGAATTATATTTGATGTTTGACATTACATTGGGGGAGAATACTCAAGTGTGAGTTATTCAATAACCAAGTATGTTATCCTTTTAACAGGATTTTTCCATGTCCCCCCCCCCCCCCCCCCCCCTCTTCATATGGTTAATTAGATTCTTTCTTTAGGTTCAGTTTCACGTTAATTTGTATCCTTGTTTTTCTTAGTATTGTATCAAACTTGGCTGTTGAAGTCTGTAGTGCAACCCCAACACGGCTTATTTTTTAATGTAATTGTGAAATTTGCTCTTTAGTTTTTAATTTCCGTCATTAAGTCGTATGTATAGAATAGAAGCAGAAGTGTGTGTCTTGGCCCGGGGTGGGCGGTGAGGAGTGGGTGGATGCATCTATGTGTGTATATGTTGATCAAGCATAACTGCTTCATGTGAGCTCCTAATAATATGTGGCGATGTGTATCCATTGTTTCAATAAAGACCGTTCCCAGTGCAATAGGCTCCTGCGTTTGTGCAAGATACGGAAAGAGGCCGATTGCTTCGCGATCTGATGTACGTAGCCTTACCTTACATTTTGTGCAAGAAGCTGTTTCCGTGGCTCGAACCTGTGACATCAAGATCACAAAACAACAATCTTATCAATTGTTCCAAAGTTGTACTCATCCATCGTTTCAATCTCGGTGCTAATCAAAGGTAAGCTAACGCAGAAAATATATCCTAGGAGAGGCATACGGGAAGGGATCCATATCCCCCTTCCTATTCTTATTATGCACAGAGGGTCTATCTACAATGATTCGAAGAGAGCAGCAGCCTGGTGTTTGGAGGGGTCCGGATCTTCTGACCGCCTTCTTTGTCACCCCTTGTGACCGTCCGACACGTGGCAGCAGTGATGGCGATGCTGGGTGGGAGTGACCCTCATCTAGCTTCACCACCTTCTGGGACTGCCATGTGGTACACGGTCCTTTGTTACCGCCCCACACCTGGGGTCAGGAGATCCCACTCGTGTTTGGAGGGGCATGAATTTTGGCTTTCAAGGTACGAATGTCAGCCACTTATTATTCAGTGGGTGTGCGATGCTTTGGGTGTTAGCCAGGGTGACGATTCCGTGAAGTACTTGGCATTACCATTCATGATTACAAAGGAAAAAAGAGCGTTTTCAGTGCACTAGCTCCGGCGTTTGTGCATGGTTTGGGGAAGAGCAGGATCACTTCGCGATCTGATGTACGCAATCTTACCATACACTTTGTGTAAAAGGTTGTTTCCACCGAATCAGTCATGCCGTGTTTCATGCGTATCCACAATGCGATCTTTCTGGTGGACTGGAGGTGAGAAAGAGAGATGTATTTGCTGGCGCTCAAGAGATTAGTTGTGCAACTCAAAGAGCAAAAGGGGGTATGGGATTCAGAGACATGCATATTGTTAACCTTGCAAAGCTTGGCAAACAGGGTTGGCGTTTGATGCAGGAACCTAAGTCCTTGGTTGCACCAGTATTGAGGGCTAACTATCATCCTGGTTCAAGTTTCTTGAATGCTGAATTAAGGCCCAGGCTATCCTTTCTCTCTGGCGTAGTGTTTGGGTGGTGCGTCAAGTGCTTCAGCTTGGTCTTTGGTATCGAGTCGGTGATGGATGACAACACAACAATAACATTACCCCATTGTCGTAGAGGCTTCCGCCTATAGCGGGGTATGGGGGTCGGATGAGCTTACTGGTCTATGTAGACGGTATGATCTTGGCAAGCAACACCCTAACATCCATTCAGGAAGTCAAACCCATCTGCATAATTTATTTCAGGTTGAAAATCTTCGGGACCTGAAGTACTTTCTTGGTATTGAAGTAGCTAGGTCCTAAGGGGTTGTTTATCTCACAAAGAAGCTAATTGAACAAATGGACATGTTAAGTTGTAAGCCAACAAAACTTCTATGGAAAGTGACTTAAAAGCTTGCTCACAACGATTCTAAGTTTCTGAACAATAGTATACAAATAGGAGTCTGATTGAGAGGTTATTGTACCTCACCATAAGTAGGCCAAACATAACATATATGTTTTAACAATTAAGTCAATTCCTCGATGTTCTAACTCAAAATTACACAAAGATAGTGCACAGGTTAATTGGATATCTAAAGAGAACACCTGGTCAATGCTTGTTTATCCCGGTAAGAATGATTTACAGCTTAAAGCTTTTGGACACTCAGACTGGGTTGGGTGCATAGAGACAATAAGATCAACTACATGTTGCTATGTTTTCTTGGGGTTAGCTTTAGTATCATGGAAGGATAAGAAACAAACCACTATATTTAGGTCCTCATCAGAGACTAAGTTCAAAGCATTAGCCACACCCACTTGTGATTTTCAATGGATTCTTTATTTGTTGAATGAGTTGAAAATCCACTTCAACAACATTGCAGTTTCTGTGCTTACTGTTGTGTTGTTTGCTGCTTTCTTGTTAGCATTGCAGTTTCTGTTTTAATTCACCGACCCCAAAAGAATTAATAGTTCATTATGTAAGCATTGCTTGCTAATTAATTATTTTTGCAGTTGACACGGATTAGCGGTGTTAACGAAACGAACCGAACCGAGCCGAAGGTTTTCGAATTCGGATTCGTTTAGTTAAACGAACAGTTTGGCTTGGTTTTTTAGTGTAACGAACTTCAAATTTTGTTTGAGTTTGTCTCGATAATACTGTAACTGTTTAAACTAGCCGAATAATTCGCAAACAATTCGGCTCGATTAGTAAACAAACCTAATTAGGTGTTCAAATTCGGCTCGTACAAGTAAAATTAATGAACAAACTCGAATCAATATGAATCGAACTAGAACAGTTCGCGAACTGTTTGGTTCGCTTAACAAATCGTGATATTGGTGTTGCTTTTTTTTTTCCAATGAATTTTGTGATTGGACGGACGGGTTTCGAGTTTAGGAAAATCCGCCAGACTTGTTACATTGTATGTCTAGTTAGGAATTGAATTGGTCTGTTGACGCGTGTTTTTTAAAAAAAAAAATAAATAAAACATTGTGTGTGCAGGTGCCAGGATGTCCTAGTATGCCAGTTTTGTGATTAAACAACATATATTCCTTCAATGTATTCTTCTGAATGCTGCAATCATATTTCCACTATTTATTTCATTTCTGATTTGTCGTACTAAAAATCTTGCCTGGCCTAAAAATCATCATCTGTCGTGTACCGAATGTGTTGAATAGATTTTTTTACCTAAAAATCATCGTCTGTTGTGTATCGAATATGTTGAATAGACCATCTTTGTATTGAACAGTCAATGGACATCTGTTGTGTACCGAATGTGTTGAATATGTCATCTTTTTTATTGGACAGTCGATGGACGGCAGTTAGTGTGAGAATAAAAGATTCCAAATGCACTATAAATCAAACTCATACCCTATGAAACATCCTGCAAGAGCAGTTTTATATTACAAAGGGGTGAAGTCAGTTTAGAGAAGAAAAAAGACATGGCTAGGCTCGCTCACTTCATTTTGCTTTCCCTAATATGTTTCAGTTAGTCTCTTTTTCCTTTTTTCTCTTTTATTTTTTGCATTTAAAATGCAAAAAAAGACTATTGCACTTTGGCCACGCCAAAAGAGTTTGAGTACATTAATAAAGTATGATTATTTGGTCGATTAATGAAATGTGTTGAAAATATATGGGCCTATTGTTTTGGTTAATCAACCCATTGCTTGCATGTAGATAAAGTTTATTTGTCATCATTTTATTGGATCAATAGTTGATAATTGACCACAATAAAATTTATGACACTTCATTATGTAACCATTTCTTATTATCGTTACTTTTGCAGATGCTGCCGCCGATGCTTACAAAGGCCTATCCGAGATTTCAATAAGAAAGAAAGCTGCCCACCACCACAGTCGTCTTCACCACGTGGATTTAAGGGATTTTCATACAACAGAGCCACCACCAGAGTTACCACAGGCTGGAGAATGTGGTGGTGATTGCAGATATGATGAGTGGGAGGAGGAGTTCTGTGACGATGACGATTGTCCTTGTAATTTTACCAACAACCTTTGCGAGCCAAACCCATAACTTTTGCTTGTGAACATTTATCTGGCAAAAGATCTTGGAAACAGTTATCGGGAAAAGATCTTCTAACCTGTTTAGTGGAAGCACTGTCATATGTACTCTCCCCTCCCCCCCCCCCCCAAGAAATTAAGTAAATAATGTCTTTTCTGGACACTGGAACATGAGGCACTGAAAAAATAGTCGGGCATGTAACTTTTGATGTCTTAGAGGAAAAGATGAAATCCCTTACTGCAAGAGCTCCGACTGAAAATAGTCTGTTTGTACTAGAGATACTACCGGAGCCTTTCTAGGGTCTTCTCATTTCGAGTTTTTTTTTTTGGGGTTTTGTTTTGCGTCAGTCTTTCCTATTTTGAATTAAGAAGTTTAAACCTATGTTTCGTCGTGTTGCTTGGTTATATTTACAACGGAGTCAAAATCAAATTCTTTATTTACTTTGGAATATAATGGTTATATTATGAAGTACCAGTTGATCGACAACAATTTTCATTATGGGTCATCGGAAAACAATATCGGTATATTTTCAACATATGAGTATGATTACGTATATATAACCTCTCATACCCATCATAGACGGGAGCCTCTAAGACAATGAGATAATGTTGTTGTTGTTCATTATGTTGCTTACCAAGGATTCAATAAAATGTTTCAGGGTTACCTTTTTTTTTTTTTTTTTTTTTGAGTTTGATAGTCTGGAGATTTTCTGATGGTGAACATGCATGGGTGAAGTCTTCTTTTATACATGTATGAAAGTTATTGCAGCATAATGTTTGCCGACAGCCAGCATTATTGAAGTTATAGCATCAATTTTAGTTGAGGGTTTGAAAAAGAGCCGAATCGCGTATTATCAAAGATTTTGCTTCCTGTATTGAGTGGGAGTTCTCATTACCTTGGCGTATGTTTTGGGTTATTTTTCAGTAGGTTAGTTATTAATCATTATGTATTTTTTTCCCAGCTGTTTTAGGTATGTTTTTTTGAGAAAATTTCACTTATGCATAAGTCAAATTTTCATTTAACATTTAAACGTTGTCAAATTTCATTGATCAACAATAGTTAACCCAACGTGATTCAATTAATACCAAAACCGGTTG
Source organism: Eustoma russellianum (assembly GCA_036186865.1). Lineage (NCBI taxonomy): Eukaryota > Viridiplantae > Streptophyta > Magnoliopsida > Gentianales > Gentianaceae > Eustoma > Eustoma russellianum. Next base: position 2,428,936 of record AP025064.1, on the reverse strand, counting down.
CTTACTTGCTGTAGCCGGTTTCCAGACAGTTTATCGCCAAAATTGAAAACCAATCCAAAATAACTTCTTTCTCTCCATCCACTCCATCGCAACTGTTTCCCTCCATAAATTCGACCCCCTTTCATAAAATCAGTCAACATCTATCCATAACACAAAATCTTGACTCAATCATTCTCATCATTCCATCTTTCTCTTGATAGAATATGTATTCTTCATTCTTGGTTGGTGGTCGCCGGAGGAGGACTCAATTGGGTGGTCTTCCACATAATTGCAGCGTCCTTCTACACCCAACAAAATTATTTATTAATGGGTATTGAAGTATAACTTCACCTAGAATCCTGTTGTTCATGTTGGAGAATTTAAGGTTGGGCTTTGGCCCATCGTTGGAGTTTGAAGATTTGGGCTTTGGCCCATTAATGAGTGTTGCAAAACTTGGTTGAGCAACGTACTTTGAGCTTAATGAGTTTCCGATAATGATAATCGAAAACTGATGAATCCTTAATTTTCTACGTAACGAGTAGTTAATGTTAAGATGTGGAATCACTCAATTATGGTATTGTGTGAATGTGAAATTAATGCTCAAAGTAGATAGAAATGTTGTGGATGGGTGATGTGTCACCTGTGTGGAGGAATGCCACATTGGAAGTGTCCATGTGGCGTAAAAAGCATCTGACGGACATCGATCGATGACTTCGATCGATCAATGTCACTTCGATCGATCGATGTCATCGATCGAAGTGGATCAGAGGGCTTCGATCTCTTGGTAAATCGATCTAAGTGGATCAGAGGACATCGATCGATCACTTCGATCGATCGATGTCTCTCAGATCGATCAGAATGATCGAATGATGTACTCAGTCAGACATCAGTCGATCACATCGATCGATCGATGTCACTTCGATCGATCGATGTGATCGATCGAAGTCTGACAGCGGGCAGATTCGTTCTGTTTGTGCTGGTTTGATTCAAACTTAAATCAAACACTATCCTCCTACAAAAGATAAGATCAATCGGTTGTGATCTAACGGTGGTGGAAAAAGCAGCTTTAATCTAACGGCCGAGATTTAAACTGTCTTAACCGCTTAACCGAATATGGTTTCCATCT
>AP025064.1:2374541-2427821 GCA_036186865.1 Eustoma russellianum | reverse complement strand
ATGTACTCAGTCAGACATCAGTCGATCACATCGATCGATCGATGTCACTTCGATCGATCGATGTGATCGATCGAAGTCTGACAGCGGGCAGATTCGTTCTGTTTGTGCTGGTTTGATTCAAACTTAAATCAAACACTATCCTCCTACAAAAGATAAGATCAATCGGTTGTGATCTAACGGTGGTGGAAAAAGCAGCTTTAATCTAACGGCCGAGATTTAAACTGTCTTAACCGCTTAACCGAATATGGTTTCCATCCAACGCTCCAGGTTTAAACCTGTTAATCTATCTTCGATCTAAAGGCTGAGATTAAACCATCCTAATCTAGATATGAGGTTTTAATCCAACGACCTAAATCAAACTTCGGTTTTGATCCAACGGTCACGGTACCTTGTTCTCCAACCGACTCTCCTATATAAAGTGGGCAAAGGGTGCATTCATTTGACACCAAGCTCTAAGCATTTCATAAGCATTATGCATTCGTAGCACGTGAGTCTTGCATATTATCCGGGAGAAGTCAGGACACTCTAGCGTTCGAAGTAGTTCAAGTTCAGCAGTGCCGCTCAACTGAACAGGTACCCGTTGTATCCTGGGAGACGATTGCTCACATCGGTTGGGCACAGTATACCGGAGCAATACGTCTTAAGGACAGAGTCTTCGACTCGCCCCGGGTTTGATTTATTTTGCTGTTTCATATGCACACGTTGTACGACTGCGTCTTGGTACAGGATTGATTGTCACCAACAATCTTAAGACGTATTTCAATTCAATTAATTTCTGTACCGTTTTTAATTTGCGCAAAAGCAGTTTCGTACTGATTTGCAGTCTACTTCTACTCTTTTCTTAAATTTGATTCTGTTCTGATCTATTCGTTTTGATCAACTGAACAGTAATCTGATGGAGAACGCAAGCTCAGGCTCCGTTCTGGCGCAGACATTCAGAGCTCTGCTCCAATGGCACCAACTGCTGGGGTGCCAAGAGACATGCTCCTCCTGCGCAGGGTCCTGCTGTGGCCCAAGTGGAGAAACCAGAGAAGTTCAGTGGGAGCTTCTTCAAGCGCTGGCAGCAGAAGATGCTGTTCTTCTTGACTGCTGTGGGATTGGCAAATTACTGGATTTCAAAATGTCTGATTCTCGCACTGTTGTTTCTCAAGTTGAGGAACTTCAGACGTTGGTTGCCGAGATGGAAGAGGAGGGCATGTTGCTCAGTGAATCTTTCGTCGTAGCAGCATGATTGAGAAGCTACCTCTTTCGTGGAGGGAATTCAGAAGCTATCTCAAACACAAGAGAAAGGAGATGACATTGGAAGATCTAATTGTTTGACTCCGCATTGAGGAGGACAATCGTAGATCTGAAAGAGCGCCACAATCTAGCTCTGGTCAGGCTAAGGCCCATGTTGCAGAGGCCAAGAAAAAGAAAGGCCAACTCGGGGTGAACAAGAAAGGCAAGCAGATCGCCAAGAAGTTCACCGGGAAATGCTACAACTGTGGCATTCAGGGGCATGTCAGCAATGAATGCAGAAAGCCCAAGAAGAAGCAACCAAGGCAAAGGCGAACATAGTCGATGCATTGGATGATCTGAATCTCTGTGCGGTGGTCTCAGAGTGCAATGATGTGGGGAACGTACGTGTGGTGGCTTGATATGGGCGCCACTAGACATGTTTGCTCCACAGAGAGATGTTCACGGAGTACCAGCCCGGGAACAATGAACAACTTTACATGGGAAACTCGGCCTCCTCGAAGATTGAAGGCGAGGGAAAAGTTGTTCTGAAGCTCACATCAGGGAAGCATCTGACTTTGCAGAATGTGCTGCACGTCCCTGATATTCAAGAATTTGGTATCTGGATCTCTTCTTAGTCATGCATGGTTTAGACTAGTGTAGAGTCCAATAAAGTTATTCTTTCGAAAAATGACATGTATTTGGGGAAGGGGTACTTGTCAAATAGGATGTTTAAATTGAATGTCATCACTATTGTACCCAAAAGAGATTTGCCCACAGAGGCTAATAAAACTGCTTCCTCTTCTGCTTACATGCTTGAGTCTTCTTGTTTATGGCATTTTCGTTTGGGACATGTTAATTACAAGTCAATACAACGTATGAGTAATCTTGACTTATTGCCCAAACTGGACTTTAATAATAAAGGAAAATGTCAAATATGTGTTGAAGCGAAGATGGCAAAGACGCCATTTCCTTCAATAGAAAGGAACACTGAACCTTTGAATTTAATTCATACCGATGTGTGTAATTTAAAGTTTGTGCAAACGAGAGGTGGTAAAAAGTATTTTGTAACTTTTATCGACGATTGCACATGATACTGTTATGTATATTTGCTAAGCAGCAAAGACGAGGCCCTTGATGCTTTCAAGGATTATAAAAATGAAGTTGAGAATCAACTTAGCAAACGGATTAAAACAATTCGAAGTGATAGAGGTGGCGAATATGATACACCGTTTAATGAATTCTGTTCGGAACATGGCATTATTCATCAAACGACTGCACCATATTCACCTCAATCGAATGGTATTGCTGAACACAAGAACCGTACTCTTAAAGAGATGATGAATGCTATGTTGATAAGTTTGGGTTTACCTCAGAACTTGTGGGGGGAAGCAATCCTCTCAGCCAACGTCATTTTAAACAGAATTCCATCTAAGAAGATGGATGTAACCCCTTTCGAGCTTTGGAAAGGCTACAAGCCTAGTTACAAATACTTGAAAGTGTGGGGGTGTCTGGCAAAGGTTGCTGTACCTAAACCAAGACAGGTGAAAATTGGGCCTAAAACAGTTGATTGCATATTTATTGGTTATGCAACTAACAGTAGTGCATATCGGTTCTTGGTGCACAGGTCGGATATTCCTGACATACATGAAAACGTTGTCATGGAGTCAAGGAATGCAGTGTTCTTTGAAGATGTCTTTCCAAGGAAAGACAAAATTCAAGAAGAAACAAGATTTGGTAAGCGAATACGTGAGGCGACTCCTCAAGGAGATGAGGAGCTTCGTCAAAGCAAGCGTGCCAGAATGCCAACTTCGTTTGGACCAGATTTTCTAACCTATATGGTAGAAAATGAGCCAAGGAACTTTTCCGAGGCTATGTCTGTTATGCCCCGCACCCCCAGTAGGGAAATTAAAAGACAAAGAAGGATTTTTGCGAAAATTAATGACGGTCAACAAAAATTAATTAGACATTAATATGAGGATTAATTAGAATAAATGGAGGATTTATTATTAGAGTTTAATTGTAATTACTTTTAGAAGTAAATAATTAGGATTTATCCTTTAAGATAAATAAGAAAAAATGTAATTTAGAAACACCAAACTTTTCCCCCTGACCATATTAAACTGAGAAAGCGTCAGTTTCTTCAGAAACCAACGACGCTTCCTCACAACCCCAGCCGTTCTCCCAGGAGTAGAAGAAGACAACCCCAAGAAGTGATCCAGCCTTAGTTCGTTTTCCAATCCGACTTCGAGTAATCAAAGGCAAGTAATCTGTTTATAAGTTCTTACGATTTGTGAAAGATAAACGGCCTATTTTGCTATTCAATTGGATCACCATGCAGTAGATTCGTTCTTTGATTATTTGCCTATGATCTATGTGTTTTTCCGGGATTTGGCCAGTGTTTATGAAAAGGTGTTTGTTGATATTGTTGATTACGTGAAATCCTGCAAATCCCTACCCCCGCCTCCCTCCTTGGCGTGAATGCGTGCTTGTGTGAGGGTTTGAGGAAAAAGGTAGGATTTTTGGTTTGATAGAGATGGGGTAGTGGCGTTTTAGGCTTGGATCATGAATTGTCGAGGTGCGTGGGGTTTGAATCTGTAATCTAGGCATGTGACCATAGCAGGGTTAGGCTTGAATGGATTTGCGTACATTGAAACCCCTTGGTGGAAGGTCTGCAGAAAACGCAGGGAAACTTTGGGGGAAAACGTAGACATCGATCGATCGATGTCAGAGATCGATGTCCCCAGAAGGACATCGATCGATCGATGTATAGATTGTTGAGAGATCGATGTCCCCAGAAGGACATCGATCGATCTATGTGCAGGAGGTCTGAGAGATCGATGTCCCCAGACGGACATCGATCGATCGATGTAGGAACAGGCTGAGAGATCGATGTCCCTAGTTGGACATCGATCGATCGAAGTGGAGAGATCGATGTCCCCAGCTGGACATCGATCGATCGATGTATAGGGGTTGAAGTCCCGAAATTTTGTGGAAAATAGAGGAAGAAAGGGGGACGTTCGGGGAGCCTTCGGGTGACTTTAGTGACTCCTTAAGACCTGATTAAAGTTAGTCTAAGTCTTGGGAACATGCCTTAGGATGGTGAATCAATCTTGGTGTTTTCAATGGATTCTCGAATTGAGTTTTAACGGGAATGACTTAGGCGGGTTAAGAGATGAAGGTACGAGGTGCTTGAGAGTTCAACGAAGAATGGTTAGGGATATCTGTCTTAGGTTATGGATCTTAGTATCATGCCTAAGTGTTGACACGATAGTCGAAGCCTAAGTGATGACGTGTAAGTTAGCGAAAACTCGTGTGTGTTTGTACTTGCGCATGTGTACATGAATGACTTGTATGAATGTGAATTGCATACGAGAACGAGAAATGAGGATGAATTGAGGAGTTTTGCATCATGGCACGTGCATTTGCATATTGATTGAAAAGAAAGGTGCTTCGGCACAGATTTGCGAAGGTGACCTGCAATGTTAACCGGGATGGAAATTTAAGCCGGGGTGCATTGCAGGGCACAAAAGACTGTAACGTTAACCGGAATGGAAATATAAGCCGGGGTGCGTTACAGGGTATAAAGTCCTCTGCAATGTTAATCGGGATGGAAATTTAAGCCGAGGTGCATTGTAGAGTTTTACGAGTCTGTGATGTTAACCGGGATGGAAATTTAAGCCGGGGTGCATCACAGAGCATTACGAGCCTGTAACGTTAACCGGGATGGAAATATAAGCCGGGGTGCGTTACAGGGTTACGAGTTACGAGACCGGACATTGTGACATGCATTGCACTGTTTTGAAAGAGAAAGCGTTCATGCATATGTGAATGTGTAGTGTAGTGCATCTTTTGACATGCATCACGAGAATCGTTGTTGAATGAATGTACATGTTGTATGATCGTTATTGATTTGTTAATTGCGTTTTGAAATGCTGTAATTGCTATTACGTGACTCAATTCTTTATTGGAAGTTTACAAGACATGTGCCCCACAATTACCCCGAATTATATATTACTCATGTCTTGCCATGTGTTGATCCCGTACGTATTATAAGTGGGTTACTTGCTAGCGTTTTTTTCGCTAAGGGTACTGCCTTTGTGATACAGGAGAACCTGAGTACGACATGATCTTTATCGAGGATGACGGCGAGTGGGCAGAATGGGATGCCTAGACCATGTTGGGGAGATTGATTAGCGAGTGAAACTGTTTTCCGTTGTTTCAGTTTATCTTGTTATTCATTGGAGGTTTTAGCTGGTTGTGACCACATACATTGGATATTCACACTGTCTTTGACGTACTGATTTGATGGTTTAGATTGATCTGATATGTTTCCGCGCTTAACTCTCTTACGTCATTGATGATGTGTATTCGAGAGATGAGACGTCTTGTAGTCTTTTCAATAAGCTACGACGGGTGCACCGGGTCGGATTCCGCTGTCCGGGTCGGGGCGCTACAGGTGGTATCAGAGCCTAGGCTTCAGATCTACCTCGGAGACCTAGGTTATGACATGTAGAGTTTTAAGCTATGATTTTCCTTAAGATGATCTTTAAGTCTAAGTATGCAATTTCAGATTTAAGTTTGACTGGGATGGGTGTGTGTACGAGTGCGATTAAGTGTAATCAATAATTGTAGTTATTCTAGCTTATGAAGCTCGCTTTGTACACCCTATGAACCCCAAGTACTTATTTTGGAACTGCCCAATTACTAATAAGCTTGAACTTGCAGAAAATGCCTCCTAGACGTAATAATCAAGGAAATGGTGGAAATGGAAACAATGACCCACCCCCACCACCTCCAGTACTAGTACCCCAAGCACTGATAGACGCTATCACAGTGATAGCGCAAGGGGTGGCGCAACAACAACAACAACCCCCTGCGCCAGCACCACCGCAACACGGTATAAGGTACTATATTGGGGAGATGCGCAAGATGCACGCCCCAAACTTTGAAGGGACAACTGACCCAGAGGTGGCTGGGTTCTGGCTTGATGAGATAGAAAAATGTTTCAGGCTTGTACAAGTGCCTGAAGAACACAAGGTGGATGTAGCCACACCTTTTCTGAATGGCAGAGCGAATGCATGGTGGAACGGCATTTCGCCCAAGATGACTTCGCCCATACAGTGGAGTCAGTTTGTGAAGGCTTACAAGGACTATTATGTGCCAGAGACTGCCATTTTGGAGAAAATGAGACAGTTTGACAAATTCGAACAGGGAAGGATGTCTGTCTCTGATTACGCAGATCGGTTCCATGCCTTGGGTAAGTTTACACCCTTGGTACTGGAAAAAACCGAATGAAGATGTTAAAATTTGAGGAAGGACTGAACCCCCGCATTCGGACTGCAATAGCGGGGTCAAGCTTGAGAACTTTTGAAGAGATGCTAGATGCCTGTTATCGTGTTGAGAGTGACATGCGTAGGGCACAGCCGAGAGAGGCCCGAGAAGAGACGAGCAAGAGGCCAAGAGTGGAGCAAGGTGGTAGTAGACCCGGACGTTGGGTCAAGATTCCCAGAAAAGGACAGGTCGGGCCAGTGCAAAGGGCACCACAACAGAACCAACAGAACCGCCAAGCACCAGCAGAGTGCCCGCACTGCCAAAGGAGACACGTGGGTGAGTGTTGGAAGATTAGCGGTGCATGTTTCAAGTGTGGAAAGACGGGACATAGGATTAGGGACTGCCCTGAATGGACTACGAAACCTTAGGCAGCAGCAGGGCCGGCTCCGCAGCAGAGAGGCAGGCCCAATGCGAGAGTCCATGCCATGACGGACGCTGAAGTCCAAGAGGATGCGAACGTGGTGACAGGTACGACCTAAGCTAAATAATAGTGGTTTAAGCTGGATTTTAGTTTTCTAAGTTGATAATTGAATATGTGCTTTATGTGAAACTTTTATGTGCTACCTCCTGTGAATAGGTGTGATCTTAGTTAACAACGTGCCTGCAAACGTGTTATTCGATAGTGGGGCTAGCCACTCGTTCATTTCCAGGCGATTCGCCAAAGGACTCGACTGCCTACCCGAATGGCTTGAGAACCCATTTAGGGTACAGGCAGCAGGGGAACAAGTACTGATTTCTCACCATCAGTACAAGGATTGTGATTTGGAATTAGAGGGGAAACTCTACCCAGTGACCTTAGTCCCAATTCCAATGAAGGATTTCGACGTGATATTGGGCATGGATTGGCTGACCAAGAATCATGCCAATATCGACTGTAAACTCAAGCGAGTAACCCTCAAGGACCCTGAGTTGAATGACGTCTTGGTGCAAGGAAATACCAAGATAACCAAAGCTCCAAAGAAGATATACATGACGGCGATTAAGGCCTTTAAGGCTTTACAAAAGGGAGCAGAGGGATTTATGGTATATGCTCTAGATGCGAAGCAGGAGGTTCCCTCTATGGATAAAATTCCGGTGATCAACGAGTTCAAGGATGTGTTTTCGGATGATTTGCCGGGAGTTCCGCCATCGAGAGAAGTGGAGTTCGAAATCAACCTGATCCCGGGAGCCGAGCCTATTTCTAAGGCACCTTATAGAATGGCTCCAGCGGAACTTAAGGAACTGAAGGGCCAACTTCAGGAATTGTTGGACAAGAAGTTGATTCGCCCCAGTGTATCACCCTGGGGAGCTCCTGTATTATTTGTGAAGAAGAAAGATGGCAGTATGCGGTTGTGTATTGATTACCGCGAACTGAACAAGATCACCATCAAGAAAAATACCCTCTGCCAAGGATCGAGGATTTATTTGATCAGCTAAAGGGAGCTCGCTGGTTTTCCAAGATTGACCTCCGTCAAGGATACCATCAGCTGCTTGTGAAAGCCGGAGATGTACCTAAAACGGCTTTCCGGACTCGATACGGGCATTATGAATTCTTAGTGATGCCATTTGGACTAACTAATGCCCCGGCAGCTTTCATGGATTTGATGAACACTGTATTTCGAGAGCAGTTGGATCAATCTGTAGTGGTGTTCATCGATGACATCTTGGTCTACTCCCCCGACGAGCAAACTCATGCTGAACACTTAAGAGTGGTGTTACAGATTCTGAGGCAACAGCAGCTCTATGCCAAATTCAGCAAGTGTGAATTCTGGCTAAGAAGTGTAGCTTTCCTTGGTCACGTGATTTCTGAAGATGGGATCTCTGTGGATCCTACGAAGATAGAAGCCATCACAGAATGGCCAAGACCTACAAACGTGACTGAAGTAAGAAGCTTTCTGGGCTTGGCAGGCTACTACAGGAAGTTCGTTGAAGGATTCTCAACGATAGCAGTACCTTTGAGTCGACTTACGCAGAAGAAGACTAAGTTCGAATGGACTGCTGAATGCGAGCAGAGCTTTACTGAGCTCAAGCAGAGGTTGACCACAGCCCCGGTGTTGGCACAACCTTCCGGCACCGACGGTTTCGTGATCTATAGTGACGCATCCAAGAAAGGACTAGGTATGTACACCATTACAATTAATGCATTGTATAACTTATGCTAGTCCTAAGTCAACTTTCTGTTTATAGGTTGTGTCTTGATGCAAAACGAACGAGTCATATCGTACGCGTCAAGACAACTGAAACCGTATGAGCAGAACTATCCGACGCATGACTTGGAGCTCGCAGCCGTGGTATTTGCTCTTAAAATCTGGAGACACTACCTATATGGAGAGAAATGTGCAGTGTTCACGGATCATAAGAGCTTAAAGTATCTATTCTCGCAGAAGGAGTTGAATATGAGACAAAGAAGATGGTTAGAGTTACTCAAGGACTATGACTTGACCATCAACTACCATCCTGGCAAAGCCAACCGAGTGGCAGATGCGTTGAGCAGAAAGTCTAGCCACGCGAGACAATCTCCCTTAGAAAGAGAGATAGAGGAATTTGATCTTGAATTGGTAGACTCAGTGGCAAATGTCCTCACAGCTTTGTCTATCAGCCCAGACTTGGTAGACAGAATCAAAGAGGCTCAGTATGAGGACCTAGCACTGAAAGAGATCCGCGACAAATTATCCATGGGACCGGTAAAGGACTTCCAGTTGCGAGAAGATGGGAGTCTATGGTTCCAGAATCGGTTATGCGTACCCGCTAAAGACGAGCTCCGAATAGAATTACTTCGAGAGGCGCATAACTCAAGAATGTCTATCCACCCCGGAAGTACTAAGATGTATAAGGACATCAAAAGAAACTATTGGTGGATAGGGATGAAAAGGTCAATAGCGGCATATGTTGAGAGATGTTTGGTATGCCAACAAGTCAAAGCGGAACATCAACGACCTGGTGGTTTGATGAAGCCACTAGAGATTCCAGAATGGAAGTGGGAACACGTAACGATGGACTTCGTAATGGGACTACCCAAGACCCGTAATGGAAACGAAATGATTTGGGTAATTGTAGACCGTTTAACGAAGACGGCTCACTTCATAGCCATGCCTCATGGTACTTCGTATGAAAGGCTATCCAATATCTATGTGGATAACATTGTAAGTCTACATGGAGTCCCAGTGAGCATCGTATCAGACCGTGACCCCAAGTTCACCTCTAAGTTCTGGAGAGCCTTCCAGAAAGCTATGGGTACGGAGTTGAGAATGAGCACAACATATCACCCGCAAACGGATGGGCAATCCGAAAGGACCATCCAAACATTAGAAGACATGCTGAGAGCATGCGCCCTGGATTTCAAGGGGAACTGGGATAGCATGTTGAAGTTAATGGAGTTTTCCTATAATAACAGCTATCACAGTGCGATCGGCATGGCGCCATTCGAAGCACTATACGGGCGGAAGTGCAGATTCCCGGTTTGTTGGGATGAAGTAGGAGGAAGGACAATCACCGCACCAGAATTGGTAGAGCAAACGATTGGAAAGGTGAAAGTGATAAGAGAGAAACTCAAGGTGGCTCAAGACCGCAGTAAAAGTTGGGCTGACACCAAGAGACGACCGTTGGACTTTGAGGAGGGCGACAAGGTTTACCTACGAGTGTCACCAACTAAGGGAGTTGCTAGATTTGGAGTGAAGGGCAAGTTAAGCCCGAGATATATTGGCCCTTACGAAGTTCTTGGTAAAGTTGGTGAAAGGGCATACCGACTAGCCTTACCTCCCAGTTTATCACAAGTCCATAACGTATTCCACGTGTCACAACTACGGAAATACGTATCGGATCCGAGCCATGTCCTTGAAGCCCAACCCTTAGACGTGAAAGAGGACGTCACCTACGAAGAACATCCATTGAGGATTGTGGACAGAAAAGATCAAGTCCTACGCCGACGCGTCATTCCGTATGTCAAAGTTCAGTGGAGTAACCATACGGAGCGCGAAGCCACGTGGGAGCTTGAAGAGCAAATGAAGAAGTTATATCCACACCTCTTCCAATAAGGTACGCCAGTTTTGAGGACGAAACTTCTTATAAGGAGGGAGGGATGTTATGCCCCGCACCCCCAGTAGGGAAATTAAAAGACAAAGAAGGATTTTTGCGGAAATTAATGACGGTCAACGAAAATTAATTAGACATTAATATGAGGATTAATTAGAAAAATGGAGGATTTATTATTAGAGTTTAATTGTAATTACTTTTAGAAGTAAATAATTAGGATTTATCCTTTAAGATAAATAAGAAATAAAATGTAATTTAGAAACACCAAACTTTTCCCCCTGACCATATATAAACTGAGAAAGCGTCAGTTTCTTCAGAAACCAACGACGCTTCCTCACAACCCTAGCCGTTCTCCCAGGAGTAGAAGAAGACAACCCCAAGAAGTGATCCAGCCTTAGTTCGTTTTCCAATCCGACTTCGAGTAATCAAAGGCAAGTAATCTGTTTATAAGTTCTTACGATTTGTGAAAGATAAACGGCCTATTTTGCTATTCAATTGGATCACCATGCAGTAGATTCGTTCTTTGATTATTTGCCTATGATCTATGTGTTTGTTTCCGGGATTCGGCCAGTCTTTATGAAAAGGTGTTTGTTGATATTGTTGATTACGTGAAATCCTGCAAATCCCTACCCCCGCCTCCCTCCTTGGCGTGAATGCGTGCTTGTGTGAGGGTTTGAGGAAAAAGGTAGGATTTTTGGTTTGATAGAGATGGGGTAGTGGCGTTTTAGGCTTGGATCATGAATTGTCGAGGTGCGTGGGGTTTGAATCTGTAATCTAGGCATGTGACCATAGCAGGGTTAGGCTTGAATGGATTTGCGTACATTGAAACCCCTTGGTGGAAGGTCTGCAGAAAACGCAGGGAAACTTTGGGGGAAAACGTAGACATCGATCGATCGATGTCAGAGATCGATGTCCCCAGAAGGACATCGATCGATCGATGTATAGATTGTTGAGAGATCGATGTCCCCAGAAGGACATCGATCGATCTATGTGCAGGAGGTCTGAGAGATCGATGTCCCCAGACGGACATCGATCGATCGATGTAGGAACAGGCTGAGAGATCGATGTCCCCAGTTGGACATCGATCGATCGAAGTGGAGAGATCGATGTCCCCAGCTGGACATCGATCGATCGATGTATAGGGGTTGAAGTCCCGAAATTTTGTGGAAAATAGAGGAAGAAAGGGGGACGTTCGGGGAGCCTTCGGGTGACTTTAGTGACTCCTTAAGACCTGATTAAAGTTAGTCTAAGTCTTGGGAACATGCCTTAGGATGGTGAATCAATCTTGGTGTTTTCAATGGATTCTCGAATTGAGTTTTAACGGGAATGACTTAGGCGGGTTAAGAGATGAAGGTACGAGGTGCTTGAGAGTTCAACGAAGAATGGTTAGGGATATCTGTCTTAGGTTATGGATCTTAGTATCATGCCTAAGTGTTGACACGATAGTCGAAGCCTAAGTGATGACGTGTAAGTTAGCGAAAACTGTGGTGTTTGTACTTGCGCATGTGTACATGAATGACTTGTATGAATGTGAATTGCATACGAGAACGAGAAATGAGAATGAATTGAGGAGTTTTGCATCATGGCACGTGCATTTGCATATTGATTGAAAAGAAAGGTGCTTCGGCACAGATTTGCGAAGGTGACCTGCAATGTTAACCGGGATGGAAATTTAAGCCGGGGTGCATTGCAGGGCACAAAGACTGTAACGTTAACCGGGATGGAAATATAAGCCGGGGTGCGTTACAGGGTATAAAGTCCTCTGCAATGTTAATCGGGATGGAAATTTAAGCCGAGGTGCATTGTAGAGTTTTACGAGTCTGTGATGTTAACCGGGATGGAAATTTAAGCCGGGGTGCATCACAGAGCATTACGAGCCTGTAACGTTAACCGGGATGGAAATATAAGCCGGGGTGCGTTACAGGGTTACGAGTTACGAGACCGGACATTGTGACATGCATTGCACTGTTTTGAAAGAGAAAGCGTTCATGCATATGTGAATGTGTAGTGTAGTGCATCTTTGACATGCATCACGAGAATCGTTGTTGAATGAATGTACATGTTGTATGATCGTTATTGATTTGTTAATTGCGTTTTGAAATGCTGTAAATGCTATTACGTGACTCAATTCTTTATTGGAAGTTTACAAGACATGTGCCCCACAATTACCCCGAATTATATATTACTCATGTCTTGCCATGTGTTGATCCCGTACGTCTTATAAGTGGGTTACTTGCTAGCGTTTTTTTCGCTAAGGGTACTGCCTTTGTGATACAGGAGAACCTGAGTACGACATGATCTTTATCGAGGATGACGGCGAGTGGGCAGAATGGGATGTCTAGACCATGTTGGGGAGATTGATTAGCGAGTGAAACTGTTTTCCGTTGTTTCAGTTTATCTTGTTATTCATTGGAGGTTTTAGCTGGTTGTGACCACATACATTGGATATTCACACTGTCTTTGACGTACTGATTTGATGGTTTAGATTAATCTGATATGTTTCCGCGCTTAACTCTCTTACGTCATTGATGATGTGTATTCGAGAGATGAGACGTCTTGTAGTCTTTTCAATAAGCTACGACGGGTGCACCGGGTCGGATTCCGCTGTCCGGGTCGGGGCGCTACAATGTCTACTCCAGAAGCTCCATTCTGGAAAGAAGCAGTGAACAGTGAAATAGACTCAATTCTTCAAAATCACACTTGGGAGTTGGTTGACCTTCCACCTGGAAGTAAACCACTTGGTTGTAAGTGGGTTTTCAAGAAGAAACTGAAAGAGGATGGGTCTATTGAAAAGTATAAAGCCAGGTTGGTAGCTAAAGGCTATCGACAAAAGGAAGGCTTTGACTTTTTTGACACCTACTTACCAGTGACTAGGATCACTTCTATAAGGGTGCTAGTTGCGATTGCTGCAGTCTATAACTTGGAAATCCATCAGATGGATGTAAAGACTGCTTTTCTGAATGGTGAGTTGGATGAATAAATTTATATGGAACAACCCAAAGGGTTTGTGGTTCCAGGACAAGAGTCTAAGGTTTGTAGACTCGTTAAATCCTTGTATGGACTTAAGCAAGCCCCCAAACAGTGGCACTTGAAGTTTGATCAAGCTATGTTAGCTAACGGTTTCAAGATAAATGAGTGTGACAAGTGTGTCTATATTAAAAGCACACAGAATGCTTATGTGATAGTGTGTCTCTATGTAGATGACATGCTAATCATGGGAAGTACTCGGGACATAATCTTAAACACAAAGAAGATGTTGACGAGGAACTTCGATATGAAGGACATGGGAGTTGCCAATGTTATTCTAGGAATTAAGATTTCTAGGGTGACTGAGGGACTCATATTGTCACAAACACACTATTGAATCAGTCCTGAAACGGTTCAATATGGATGATGTGAAACCGGTAAAGACCCCGCTTGACTTAAGTATACACTTAAGGAAGAATCGAGGCGAACCTGTAGCTCAGTTGAAATACTCTCAGGTGATCGGGAGTCTGATGTACATAACAAATTGTACAAGACCAGACTTAGCTTGTTCAGTAAACAAGTTGAGCAGGTTTACCAGTAATCCAAGTGATGATCATTGGAAAGCTCTTAACAGAGTGATGAGGTATCTGAAATACACAATGAATCTTGGATTACATTACACGAGATATCCAGCAGTATTAGAAGGATACTGCGATGCGAATTGGATATCAGATAGTAAGGACTCGAAGTCCACCAGTGGGTACGTGTTCACTATTGGTGGTGCTACTGTGTCGTGGAAATCCACGAAACAGACCTGTATAGCTCGGTCTACTATGGAAGCTGAGTTCATAGCATTGGACAAAGCTGGGGAAGAGGCTGAGTGGCTTCGGAATTTTCTGGAAGATATTCCGTGTTGGCCTAAGCCGATCGCTCCTATTAGCATACACTGTGATAGTCAGTCAGCTTATAGGACGTGCTCAAAGCAGCATCTATAATGGTAAGTCACGACACATACGTCGAAGACATAACACCATTAAACAGTTGATCTCTAATGACGTGATTTCCATTGATTATGTGAAATCAGTGGAGAATCTTGCGGATCCGCTTACAAAAGGTTTGCCTAAAGATCAGATGTCAAGATTGACAAACGGAATGGGACTGAAGCCCATAATGCATGAATCTTTGTAATGGTAACCCAACCTTGTTGACTGGAGATCCCAGAATCTTGGTTCAATGGGACAACTAAGTTATGAAGGTTCAGTTAGCACTTACTCATTCCGTCTGATAAAAGTGCTGTCTGCAGAGAATTGTAGGGTAAGCTAAGGCTTTTAATGATGTCCTATATCTTGATACGTCAAGTGGAGTATGGCAGAATACTCTTGATGGGAATCACCTATGTAAGTGTGAAGTGGGGCCGCTTCTATGAGAAAGTCTAGGAGGCAGGATTTCTCTAAAACACTTTCTGAAACCAGGTTGTTCATGGCCAAAACGAACACAACCATGAGAACCAAAAGGGTGTTAAAGGAAATATGTGTGAGTATCGTTGTCTTGGTTCACAACAAAGGCTGACTAGTTCAAGACATCAAGTCACTATTTAGCCGAGTGAATCCGATTGTACATCACTAAGAAGAAGGTTCAAAGCCAGAAGCTACCTCTTCTGATGCAATATTTCTTGTCTGACTTCTCCTCAGAGTCTGCATATGCATCTGCATTAATTTCCATTCATGTGGGGGATTGTTGGAGAATTTAAGGTTAGGCTTTGGCCCATCGTTGGAGTTTGAAGATTTGGGCTTTGGCCCATTAATGAGTGTTGCAAAACTTGGTTGAGCAACGTACTTTGAGCTTAATGAGTTTCCGATAATGATAATCGAAAACCGATGAATCCTTAATTTTCTACGTAACGAGTAGTTAATGTTAGGATGTGGAATCACTCAATTATGGTATTGTGTGTATGTGAAATTAATGCTCAAAGTAGATGGAAATGTTGTGGATGGGTGATGTGTCACCTGTGTGGAGGAATGCCACGTTGGAAGTGTCCATGTGGCGTAAAAAGCATCTGACGGACATCGATCGATGACTTCGATCGATCAATGTCACTTCGATCGATCGATGTCATCGATCGAAGTGGATCAGAGGGCTTCGATCTCTTGGTAAATCGATCTAAGTGGATCAGAGGACATCGATCGATCACTTCGATCGATCGATGTCTCTTAGATCGATCAGAATGATCGAATGATGTACTCAGTCAGACATCAGTCGATCACATCGATCGATCGATGTCACTTCGATCGATCGATGTGATCGATCGAAGTCTGACAGCGGGCAGATTCGTTCTGTTTGTGCTGGTTTGATTCAAACTTAAATCAAACACTATCCTCCTACAAAAGATAAGATCAATCGGTTGTGATCTAACGGTGGTGGAAAAAGCAGCTTTAATCTAACGGCCGAGATTTAAACTGTCTTAACCGCTTAACCGAATATGGTTTCCATCCAACGCTCCAGGTTTAAACCTGTTAATCTATCTTCGATCTAAAGGCTGAGATTAAACCATCCTAATCTAGATAGGAGGTTTTAATCCAACGGCCTAAATCAAACTTCGGTTTTGATCCAACGGTCACGGTACCTTGTTCTCCAACCGACTCTCCTATATAAAGTGGGCAAAGGGTGCATTCATTTGACACCAAGCTCTAAGCATTTCTTAAGCATTCTGCATTCGTAGCACGTGAGTCTTGCATATTATCCGGGAGAAGTCAGGACACTCTAGCGTTCGAAGTAGTTCAAGTTCAGCAGTGCCGCTCAACTGAACAGGTACCCGTTGTATCCTGGGAGACGATTGCTCACACCGGTTGGGCACAGTATACCGGAGCAATACGTCTTAAGGACAGAGTCTTCGACTCGCCCCGGGTTTGATTTATTTTGCTGTTTCATATGCACACGTTGTACGACTGCGTCTTGGTACAAGATTGATTGTCACCAACAGTTCATAGGTCTATCGATATTGGCGTTTGAAAACAGATCCGACCGAGTCTTTATATGCCTCGGACTCAAGGTTTTGAAAGGGGCTTCGACGGATCTCAAAGTGTAATGCGTAAAATATTTTCACAGTTGATTTTTTTTCCAGCTACAATAAATTATATAAAAAAATTATAACAATATCATTAAATGGAGAAGATATTTATATATAATATCATAAGTAATGCATAACGAATATTCATGTGAAACAGATATACAACAACAACAATCATACTCAGTATATCCCAACGACATCAAAAGCTATCGTTAGGATTTGGGGAGAGTGAGAGTCAGACAAACAATACCTCCATCCTAAGAGATAGAGAGTTTGATTCCAGTGAGACCCCGACTCTATATGTACCTGAATGTATAACACAATAATAAGAATATGTATGAGTGAAAGAAATGTGAAGCAGATATATCAAATGTATAAAATGTGTATGATAATTAACATGAGCCTTTCAATCCGCAATTCTCTGAATTCTCTTGAACATCGGGATCGTGGAGCATGAGCAGAGCCCATACAAGACTTTCCATGAACTGTCTAAAAGACTAAAAATACTTGCAATTTATTTACCTATTCTGTATTTCTACTTTTATGTCTTCTTTTAATTTTACCAACTTAAGTTCGTGTTTAGAATATTATCATACATTAGTTAATTTGAGAACAAATACATTGATTATATAAGCATGATATACCATCATCTATTGTATTAAGAGTTTGAGTTGATATGTGACTCACGTTATGTAAGTCCAAGTTTCAACATGGTATTAGAGACATGCTTAAAATGCGGACTCATGTCTTACATGACCCATGATTGGCCATTTATTGTTTTCCTCACCCAAGTCCATATGTTCATGTCTGACTTGTGGTTTGCGATTGAGGACGGGTTCTAAGATGTGTGTATATCAAGTCATGATACCTTTGTGGTTGAGGACGGGTTCTAAGGCGCGCATGTGTATGTCAAGTCATGTTACCACATGAGGGTGGTGTTGAGAATATTGTCACACATTGGCTAAATTGAAAAAAAAAATTTGGGTTATATGAGAATAATTTACCACCATCTATTATCTTAAGGTTTTGAGTGAATATAAGTCTCATGACTAAGTCAAGTTTCAAGAGTTTGGGATGATTCTCAAACCAAGCTCTTGTTTTTATTCAGTGATTGACCATTTATTTGATGGTGGTTGTGTTCTCTTTGTGATCATAGATGATTTATTTGATGGTTTTGATATTTGGAGATTGTGACCTAATATTTATGCACCGATCACATTATATACTAAAAAAAATTAGAAATTTTATAAAAAAAATTTAGATATCTCTTTTACCCATAAGAAGATAATACATTTAAGAACGATAAACATGCGGTTATAATTCCTGCAGAAACGTTTTAAACCAAACTGCAAACTAACCTTACCAAATTAATCTTAACAAAGTTGCCGAAGATTGCATATCTCACTGTCAGATACTATGACTTAAATTTCTCATTCGTAGTCTTTGTAACAAAAGCGGACCAACTGGTAAGATTGATGCTTTGTGATTTTGAAGTCACATGTTTGAGTTGCAGAAACAGACTCTTACACAAAATGTAGGGTAAGACGACGTAGATCAGATCACGAAGCGATTCGATCCCTCCTCGTACCCTGTGCAAGGCTGCATACATCATTATCGCAAAGCGATCTGGTCCCTTGAATCCTCTCTGGATCATACGTAAACGCGGAAGCTTAGCGCACTGAGAATGCTTTTTTATTTATTGTCCTTGTAATACTATGCAGCTAGTTGTAAAATACTACGTTGCTAGTTGTCATACATACGTAGCTGAGCTGTCATATACGCAGCCGAGTTGTCAATCTATCTCGGATGGGATCAGGGCAGGCAGGTTGTGAGGCAATTTCTGAGGCCGCGAATCACATTCGGCCACGTGGCACAGGCTGCCTAAACTATAAAAAAATTAGCTCTGCCTAATAGAAAGACTGTTGTTCCACAAAATGACTGCTTACTACAGATTCCGGTCACCCTCGGCGTTTTAGCCAACAACAAGACAAAATGACTGTTGCTCATAAGATTGGACATGGTGCAACCACAGGTCACAGTGTTGTGAAGAAGATGGTGCTGGGGTTTTACCAGTTGTAGTTGCAACCACCGGTCACATGCTGCAACCACCGGTCACCGTCGGTGTTTTACCTGTTGCAGTTGGAGTTTTGTTTTCTTCAAATAAGCAACTATTTCTTTTTCTCGTATTAAAAAAAAGGAAGCACTTTGCAGATGATAGCCCAGTGCCAAATTTCCTTTATGTTAAGTTAAAATCTCAGACTTCATTGTTTTAGAAGAGAGTATCTATCATTCTATAATTTATGTAAATCGAATAGTCATAATCTTAACGGTGAGGTTAATGCTTTTCCTAGAGATTACTGCCAATACAATTGCATAGGGGTGCCTCAAGAATCAAGCAATTAGACGAATCAGAGGGGATGACATTTCCGGATCTTTCCTCAATTGATAGCTATTTTGAATCACTGGGGCACACATGCATCAACACAAAACAAAAAACTCTCTGAATGGGTCAACGAAAAGGGTGAAAAGATAGGTCACAGAACTCGCCGGAGAAGATGGAAATGAGGGTATGGTTTTTTTGGTCGTATGCGACTTTGAGGCTGAAATTCTGGAGCACATGTCGATTTAGGAGGGGGGAATTTTTTAACTTTGACACATTTCAATTTTCTATTCGGCAAAGCCAATTTTTTTATAGTTTAGGCAGCCTATGCCACGTGGCCGAACGTGATTCGCGGTCTCAGAAATTGCCTCAGAACCTGCCTGCCCTGATCAAGTTCCACATCTTCCATCACTAAATAATTTTCGAATATGAAAATCTAAAAGTTTGGTCCTAAGACAAAATTATTAGTATAGTATACATTTATCGTAATATTTAATCAATATTTTTTTTAAAAACATTTCCATCAAGTGGTCATATGTTATATTAGTAGTTACTACACAAACAACATAAAACTTTTCTTTAATAGGTATTAGTATATGCACTCCCTTATTTCCCAGCTCTATGCCTTATTCATTTAAACGTAACTTAAAGTTTAATTGAGAAAGAAATAAATATATCTTATGTTAACTCTCTAGAAAAGAAATCGGATTTGACCATATGATAGATATAAAATGTGACCATGGAATATGATAGATCATATATTCCATGGAATGTGATAATATAAAATGTTACCATGGAATATATAAAATGTGACCATGGAATATATGATAGATCATCCCCTTGTTCAACATTACTTCATTTTTCCTTAATACATATTTATTTTGAAAAAACAATAAGTAAACGCTGAAATGCAAGATACATATTTATGAAATAAAAAAACATTAAGATACATTTATCGGTAAATGTTTAAAATGTTTTCATTTCCAACAGAGTCAAGAACATATTTTTTTTTGACTTTGGAATATGATGGAATAAAACAAAATGACTCACACTACGCTCTTATATTATAAATAACAGTTGATCGATACAGCTTGATGTAATTTTCATTATGGACCATCAAAAAACAAATTCTGTATATTTTTAACACATAAGTATATTTCGTATATCCAACCTTTCTATATCCGTTAGAGAAGGAAGTCTATAAAGTAAGTGGGTAATACTAAGGGTCCATTTTACAAAGAAAATCTGGAGAAAGAGGAGATAAGTTAAAGTAAATGAGTCGGTTCCTTAGGACACCACGTCAGATCCTACGTGTCGTCCCTCTAGATCCTTCAGATTTCTTTTAAGAGAAGAAAAGAAAAAGGAAAAAAAGAGTGGATTCTTGACTCTTTACTCTAGTATCACAGCTTCCAATTAATTTCTTCAGAATTCCCCCATTTTTTTCTTTGATGCAAAATTACTCTTTTTTTTGAGTATGATTGCACAGTGAAAAGGGGTTTGAAGATACAGAAACCTTCCTCTGGTTGGAGAGAAGCAATTAATATGATATGCTGGCTCTGTGGAATCTTTTTGCAGCAATAGCCGTGGTAATTGCGTTCATATTTTTTGGTTTATTTGCTCTTGCGTGTTTAATTTTGTTAAAATACTCCGGCAACGTCCTCGGCCTTGTCAGTAACTATGATACCGAGGCTGCCTGAAAATATAAAAGTGGGTTAATTGGAGATTCTCACCAGACGTTGCCGGCTCTTGTGATTGTTCCTGGAGAAGAAAAGCCCACGCTCTTGGCCATTCCGTTGCCTACGCATCAAGAAGAAAAGTTGAAAGAAGAATCAGAAAAATGATTTATCATATTAAGGTTTTTCTTTTTTTTTTGTAGCGTTTTTTTTTTTGGAACGAAGTTTTGGATTTTCTAGAAGTTTCTGGATCGAAGAACTTTGCCATTCGAGAAGGGGTTCTAGATGACAAGATTTGTTGAAGATGGCAAATTACGTAAGGAGAAGTCGTTGCTGGTAACGGATGATGGAGCAAATTGCGGAAGAAAAAGGGCTTGTTGAAGGCAGCATAAGGCGTGGCTGGATGATGAGGAAGAAGAAGGAGTGGCCCTGGCGGGAACGATTTAAAAGGATAGAATTGACTATTTTGCCCTTAAGTTGTAAAGATGAGATAATGTAGTTATAAGGGCAAATGTGTAATTCTTGGATAACAGTTTTTCTCTTCCGTTTAAACGTTGGTTATAACTGCCGCATGTGGCAGTTATTCCAATCTAATTTTTCAGCTTTCTCCTCTTTGTAAATTTGAGCAGTTTCTTCCTTTAACGAAAGTGCAATTCCTCTCTTCTCTCTTTATCAATTTGTTCTTCGTGATGTTCGTTTCTTCCATTTTGGTTTCGGTCTTTGAGTTGCTTGTATTTTGACATGGTATCAGAGACATTGATTGCGTTGTGGTTGTGAGCTGTGATTTGGCTCTGTTTGTGGTATTTGTCTGAAAGTTGTGTTCAATTCGTATGCTAAGATGGCGGCTCAGAATAGTACTCCTTCGACATCTAGTTTGAATCAATCTACAGCAGTAGACAGTCCTATTCAGAATGTGGTATTCGGTTCAAGAGGTAATCAGCAGGCGGTTGTGGATAATCAATCACAAAATCCATCGCAAAATTCATACTACTTGCATCCTAATGATAGTCCAGCCGTGGTGTTGGCGCAACCACCGTTGAATTCACATAACTATCATACTTGGAGTAGAACCTTTGAAATGGCGCTTGTGGTTAAAAATAAAGTCGGATTCATAGACGGTACAATTCAAAGGCCAGCCTCTGAAGATTCTCCATACGCAGTTTGGAGGCAGGTGAATACGATGGTTCAATCTTGGATGATGAACTCAGTTTCACATTCAATAGATCAAAGCATCATGTGGTTCGATAGTGCGTATGATGCTTGGAATGATCTGCGTTTGAGGTACGGTAGTGTTGATCCTTTCAGGTTATCCGATTTACTTGAAACCTTTTATAGTATTAAGCAAGAAACATTAACTGTCAGTGAATATTTTACTAAGTTGAAGATTGTGTGGAAGGAGTTAATGGCGGTTAGGCCAATTCCTAGGTGTACTTGTAAAGGATGTAGATGTGATGTGGCTGTAAAAATGAAGAAATTCGAGTAGAAGGAGATTACGTGATTAAGTTTGTTAAAGGTCTGAATGAGAGTTTTGAACCTGTTAAGGCTCAAGTGTTTGTTCTTTCGCCCTTGCTAAGTACCACCTTTTCTATGGCGTTGAAGTATGAAAGGAAGGTCATGTCTGATAATAATGGTAGTGTGTTTGATGGAAATCCTACTGCCTTGATCACTGAAGGACAGATTTCAGAGAATGTAGTGGCCTATTCTGGCAGAGGTCAACAGTCGAATTTTAGGAGAGGAGGTGGCAGGACTGGTTCTGATGGTGGAAGGAGATTCCAGTGTACTCACTGTGGGATGCAAGGGCACACGGTGGATAGATGTTACAGGAAGCATGGGTTTCCTCCAGGTTTTAAACCAAGAAGTCAGGTGAATCTAAGTGAGGTATCGGACAATTTCAATGAGGGGCATCAGGATGTGCAGTTTAACAAGTCATTTCAGTCGTTGGTTCTGACCCCTCAGCAGAACCAAAAATTGCTCAGTTGGCTTAACAGAGATGAGGAGAGATCAGAGGGCAGTCGAGGCATAGATGTTGATGGAGGTGGTCAGAGTACTGTGTTGTCTGCTCAGTCTGGTAAGGTGAAAGGTAAGGCTCAGATTAAATGTTTAAGTGCTTGGATTTTGGATTCGGGAGCAACTGATCACATTGCCTCTGACCTTAGTTTGTTCTTGTCTGTTAAGCCTGTCTCTGATGTCTCTATAAATCTTCCAAATGGTACTTCTGTTCCTGCTACTCATGTTGGTTCTATTGCAGTTACTTCATTACTTACGTTATCAGAAGTCCTCTACGTGCCATCTTTTTCATATAATCTTATTTCCTTAAGTAAGCTTGCTTCTGTTCCTAATGTACTTATCCAAATTTCTGGTTCATCTTGCCTTATTCAGGATCAATTATCCAAGAGGATGATTGGTTTAGCTAAACTTTTTCATGGCCTATATTACCTTCATGGAGCCACACCACATCAAGAAGCTGTTTGTTTCACTGCTTCTGTCATTGATGAGCCAGCCATGTTGTGGCATTGCCGCCTAGGACATGCATCAAATTCCAGAATGAAAGAGATACACAAGTATGATTGATCCATCCCATCAGACTACCTTGATCAACCTTGCAAAATCTGTCCCTTAGCTAGGCTCAAATGTTTACCCTTTCCTGTGTCAGTTTCTAATTCCTCTAAGCCGTTTGATTTGATTCATGTTGATATCTGGGGACCAAATAGGTACCCCACCTTGTATGAACAAAAATACTTTCTTACCATCGTTGATGACTATAGTAGATATACATGGGTATACTTGTTGAAGTCTAAAGCTGAAGCCAGAAAAGTACTTCAGAATTTTTGCTCTTATGTTCATACTCAGTTTGAAGCAAATGTTAAAATTCTCAGAACTGATAATGGTGTGGAATTCAAAATGCCTGAGTTTTTTTTATGAAATGTGGCATCATTCATCAAACTAGTTGTTTTTATACCCCACAACAAAATGGTTTGGTGGAGCGAAAACATCAGCATATCTTGGTGGTGGCTAGGTCTCTAGTTTTTCAAGCAAAACTGCCCATGGCATATTGGGGCTTTGCTTTTCTCATTCAGTTCACTTGATCAATCTTATGCGTACGCCAGTCTTATCACAGAAAACACCATATGAACTTTTGTTTCAGAAACCACCATCGTATAAACATTTGAAGGTGTTTGGTTGTTTGGCCTACACCTATAATACTGCACCAAATAAACACAAGTTCTCACCCAAAGGGATACCCTGTTTGTTCCTGGGCATTCCCTCTGCAACTAAGGGATACATTCTCCTAAATCTACAAGACCATCATATTCTTACCTCCAGAGATGTACAGTTCATAGAGAATCAGTTCCCTTGCGTCACTCCTATACAACCCATGTCTTCATCTAAAGATCAACCTTCCCTCTTTTTCCCTGCATCCTCCTTCCCACATGACACCTCGATTCTCCCTCATTCTTCTACCCCATCTTCCTCCTGTAGTCTTGATATTCCAATTCCTTCAATGCCGTCTGTTACAAATCTTCCCTCTACCTCTGATCTCTTTGTCACGGATCCTCCCATATCTGAGCCTCAGACAGCTGTTCACTCACCTACTTTACCAATTTCACATGACTCCCCGGCCTTTTCTAGTCCTGATATTCATTCTCCCCTACTTGACTCCACTGCATTATCTCCAGTTTTACAGCCTTTGCCTACTGACTGTTCACGTCCAATCAGAGTTAGAAAACCACCTTCATACCTCAATGACTATCATTGCAATCAGTTGTCTACCAGAGAGCCCGTCTATCCGTCTGTCTCTTATCCCATTGAGCACTTCTATTCTGTTGATCAGTTGGCTCCCCAATTTAAAAACTACGTACTTAATGTTAGTTTGCAGCATGAACCTCAATCTTATCAGCAGGCAGTTGGCTCAATACACTGGCAGGAGGCTATGGCATTGGAGTTGGCAGCCTTGGAGGCTAACCATACATGGAGTCTTGTTCAGTTACCTGTTGGCAAACAACCCATTGGCTGCAGATGGGTTTACAAAATCAAGAGGAAGGCTGATGGTAGTGTTGA
Source organism: Eustoma russellianum (assembly GCA_036186865.1). Lineage (NCBI taxonomy): Eukaryota > Viridiplantae > Streptophyta > Magnoliopsida > Gentianales > Gentianaceae > Eustoma > Eustoma russellianum. The sequence goes on along the minus strand of AP025064.1, from coordinate 2,403,115 downwards.
ACGCTATAAAGCACGGTTAGTTGCTAAAGGTTACACTCAGCAGCCTGGGATTGATTATGGGGATACGTTTTCTCCTGTTGCCAAGATGACAACAGTACGCTTGCTCTTGGCCTTAGCAGCAGTGAAAGGTTGGTTTGTGCACCAGTTGGACGTTAATAACGCGTTCCTACATGGGGATCTGGAGCAAGACATTTACATGCTCCCACCTGAAGGATATCACGCAACTCCTGGACTTGTTTGCAAACTGCACAAGTCGTTATACGGGCTTAAGCAGGCTAGTCGCCAGTGGAATGCAAAACTGACTTCTTTCCTCCTTTCTCAAGGTTTCTCTCAATCAAAGCATGAATATACGATGTTTACGCTGCAACATCAACGCTGTTTTTTGGTTCTCTTGGTTTATGTTGATGACATTGTTGTAGCTAGTGATTCCTTATCTGCCATTGAATCTCTTAAGCATAGTTTGCATTCCACCTTCAAAATCAAAGATCTTGGAGAGCTGCGCTATTTCTTGGGTTTGGAAGTGGCTAGGTCTCAGGGGGGCCTCATGATATGTCAGAGGAAATACACTTTGGAGTTGTTAGAAGAAACAGGACACCTAGCTTCCAAACCAGCAAGTAATCCGATGGAGCAAAATCTTAAATTGGCACATAATGATTCTCAACTGTTCAAGGATGTGTCCACTTATAGAAGATTAATTGGAAAATTATTGTATTTGACAATCACAAGACCAGACATCAGTTACGCTGTGCAACAATTAAGTCAATTTCTGGACACACCTACTGATCTACATTGGAAGGCTGCTCAAAGGCTGTTGAGGTATCTAAAAGGGTCCCCTGGGCAGGGGCTATTGTATCCTAGTAAAGGGTCCTTGAAGGTGACAGCGTTTTCAGACTCAGACTGGGGAGGGTGTGTTGAAAGCAGGAGGTCTGTAACGGGTTACTGCATGTTTCTTGGACATGCATTGGTTTCTTGGAAGACCAAAAAGCAAACTACGGTTTCAAGGTCATCTTCCGAAGCAGAGTATAGAGCTCTTGCCTCAGCAACATGTGAGGTGCAATGGATTCTCTATCTGCTGAAAGATTTAGGGGTGATGCATTCTGAGCCAGTGCAGATTTTTTGTGATAATCATAGTGCAGTCTATATTGTAGAGAATCCAGTTTTCCATGAAAGAACGAAACATATTGAGATAGACTGTCATATTGTTAGGGATAAATTTCAGGAGAGAGTAATCAGACCTATGCCAATAAGGACAGAACTGCAGTTGGCCGATGTTTACTAAAGCATTAGATGCAAAGAGGCTAAGCATCCTGACTGAGGCTCTTGGAGTCTGTAATGTTTTTGTGCAGTCAGGATTGAGGGGGGTGTTGAAGATGGCAAATTACGAAAGGAGAAGTCGTTGCTGGTAACGGATGATGGAGCAAATTGCGGAAGAAAAAGGGCTTGTTGAAGGCAGCATAAGGCGTGGCTGGATGATGAGGAATAAGAAGGAGTGGCCCTGGCGGGAACGATTTAAAAGGATAGAATTGATTATTTTGCCCTTAAGTTGTAAAGATGAGATAATGTAGTTATAAGGGCAAATGTGTAATTCTTGGATAACAGTTTTTCTCTTCCGTTTAAACGTTGGTTATAACTGCCCCATGTGGCAGTTATTCCAATCTAATTTTTCAGCTTTCTCCTCTTTGTAAATTTGAGCAGTTTCTTCCTTTAACGAAAGTGCAATTCCTCTCTTCTCTCTTTATCAATTTGTTCTTCGTGCTGTTCGTTTCTTCCATTTTGGTTTCGGTCTTTGAGTTGCTTGTATTTTGACAAGATTTTCCAAAAATTTTTGAGCGAAGTTTTTCCAGAATTAAATTGGACGAATATGGTCTGCTCCCAGATTGGATTCATGACCAGAGATTCTATGTACTCGTGGTTTTGTGCGGCGGCGACCGGTGACGATGAGAAAGGAGAAACTCTGGTTCCTTTTCGAAGAGCTTGTCACCCAGCTGAACGAATCAATTGTATAAAATTTTTCAAAGGTTGAACCCAACCCAAAACGCCTCTACTGTCCGGTTCCAACGAGCTACGTGCAGGATGTAAATCAAGAGTCTAGTGGTCTCCTACATTGGATGAGATCTTACACAGTTACTCACACAATGTGTCTTCTAAAAACAGGTCTTTGGCATGACAGCAGACGAACACTCATACTATGTGCGTCTCTGGATTCGAACTTATGACCTCTTGTTGGCAATTTTCAACCCAAATATCAACTGCACTATGTCCTCAGAGTAAAATTTTTCTGATTACATGACAGTTTGTTATCGTCCAAATTTGTGACATCGATCCATGAAAGTAGTTTCTTGTACAAAGTATATGGTATGTTTGGATTTAGATGACAAAACGATCCGACTTCTATTCAGATCATCACAAAAACGGGGTCTAGCAAAACGTTTTTTTAGTTGGAAGGGTTATACAGTTTTTTTTTTTTAAAAAAATAGTATTATTTCGATTACAGATTCTTAACAAAAGCAAAGGCGTAGCCTCCTCTTCGTTTAAATGTTTCTTATGTTGAGGCAAGAGTGGATTATAAAAATTGGTCACAAAGCTGCTGCTTCATAGCATATTTTTCTTGGCTTTATGTTTGCGTGGTGTTTCTTCATCATTATGTTGTGCGATGCCATTTGTTTGAGATCTTTCCAAACTATTGACTTACATTTTGATGTGTGTCATCTTAGTTAAAAACAATTGAATATCAAGGCTGGAAAGCTCATGTGATTGATTTTTTTTCCCGGGGCTAGATTTATACTATGATTTTAGTTTTAAGGGTAGTGTTGGAGAATTAAAAGTTTGGGTTTTGGTCCATTAAGGAAGGTTGCAAAACTTGGTTGAGCAACATACTTTGAGCTTAATTATGATTAGTTTCCGATAATGAAAATCGAAAACTAATGGGTCCTTAATTATCTACGTAACGAGTAGTTAATTTTAGGCTTTGGAATCACTCAATTACGATACCGGGTGAATGAGAAATTAATGCTCAAAGTGGATGGAAAACATGGTTAATGGGTGACGTGTACTATTCTTAAGAAGCCACATCACCCTTATGGAGGAATACCACATTGGACACTTTAGATGTGCCCTTGGGGCGTGAGAAGTTTTTGACCGGAGGGAAGACATAGATCGTTCTATGTAAAGTACATCGATCGATCACATCGATCAATCGATGTCATTTCGATCGATCGATGTAATCGATCGTAGCCGGACAGAAAGCTTCAAAGATCATTCTGACTTACATCGATCGATCTATGTCACTTCGATCTATCAATGTAATCGATCGAAGCTGGACAGAAAGTTTCATAATCGTTCTGTCGTACATCGATCGATCGATGTCACTTCGATCGATCGATGTAATCGATCGAAGATGGACAGCAGACAGAACTTTTCAAACGGTAACCTCCAGTATGCGATAAGATCAATCGGTTTTGATCTAATGGTGGTGGAAAAGGCAGCTTTGATCCAATGACTGAGATTTAAACTGACCTAACCGCCCAACCGAATGTGATTTCCATCTAACGCTCCAGGTTTAATCCTACGAATCGGTTTTCCATCTAACGGCTGTAATTTAAACCTTCCATAACCGCTAGAAGGTTTTAATCTGACGGCTATAATCGATCTACGGTTATGATCCGACGGTCAAGATTTCATCGGTATAACCGATTCTCTAACCGACTCCCCTATATAAACAGGGCAAGGGGTGTGCATTCTACTCACACTTGCTCTCGGCATTCGTAGCATACAACATTCATAGCATTCGAGTTTTTTGCATCACGTCCAAGAGAAGTCAGGACACTCGAAGGTTCGCAGCAGTTCAAGTTCAGCAGTGCCGCTCAACTGAACAGGTACCCGTTGTATCCTGGGAGACGGTTGCTAACGCCGGTTAGGCACAGTATACTGGAGCAATACGTCTTAAGGACACAGTCCTCGACTCGTCCCGGGTTTGCGTTATCTTACTGTTTCCATATGCACACACCGAACGACTGCGTCTTAGTACAGGATTGATTGTTTCCAACAAGTAGGACTAATTTAGTGTTCTCTGTTATTGGAGGATCCAGGTTTATATGTTTTTCGTCTTTTCCCTCCATTTTTACATAGTTGTAACAACAAAAATCATACCCAGTATATCCATAGCTGTCGTTATGGTCTGAACAGAGTGAAGGCATGGAGAGTTTGGTTACAGTGGAACCTCCCCCTCTATACACAGTTGTAACAAGGGGTGTAAATCAATCGTCAGAAATTCTGCACTAGTTTGTAATCACTGAATTAAAACTTATATCAGGTAAGTTTGAAATTAAATTTGGAAATATTTGATTAATGGTGTAAATCATGTGGACTTAATAAGTTTTTTTTATTGGGACGTTGTCCGCGAGAAAAGAAGTTCAATTGTGTTCTAATTGGCGTGTTAGTACAGGTTTAAATTTCTACATTCAAACGTACATCTGATAAGATTACCGATTGAAATTGAAATAGGTTATATCTTTCAACCTGGAAATTTTAAGATGTTTGGAGTCAATTGTTTATGTTTAAGTTGACAGATCGAGATCGTGTTAGTGTTATGTTCGGGTCAGATCGTTATAGGTTATGTACACGTGTGTCATTTTTTATTATTTGATATTTTTTTTAGGATTCATATTCAGTGACGCGGCCAATGGGGGGACGCATCAATAGTCGCCTGACGTGTGTCTCCCTGTTGAAAAAAAAATTAAACCGGCATGGACCCCTGCTGCAGCGCCACGTGTCAGACGCTGACTGAACACGCGTCTGCCCATGTCAGCATCACCGAATCCGTTCCCCTGCGTTTCAGACCGTCGTTGACCAAAACCTCATTCTGCAAAGAACGTAAGGTTAGTTTATCTACTTACTAATCATAAGTCAAAATTGTATGTTTAGAGATTATTTGTTTAGGTTAAGGGTTAGACTACATGGAGCAATGAACTAATTATCTAATTATATTGATCAGATATTTCATTTGTTTTGGATTTAATTTTATGAAAAATATCTTCTTTTACTATGAATTCATCAGAAAGAAAATTAATTAAGAGAACTACGAAGGACGGACTTGTAGCGTAGTTGCACAATTATTGAATCTATTTGATTCTAGGAATGAAATATAATAAACACTGCAAGCAATGAAAGGAAGAGAAAAGACCCTTTGGGTTTTGTATTTCTTTTACGGACGTATTTACTATTTGCCTCAGGAAATAAGTATCAAACTGTATAAGTTTATTACTAACACTAAGGAGTGGTATAATCTTAGGTCGGGATGAGAAATAATAGATGATGAAATTAAAAATGAACTTGTCATGTAAATCCATATCTGCTTAGTATATAAACAGATATTTTGTGTAATAATATTAACATTTAAGTCTTTTTCTCACTATGTAAGATCATTTATATGGATCAATCGTTTATATAGTGTTTTATTTTATTTTGTTTTGTTTATATTTTGCGTAACAAATTATAAAAATTAAATAAACTACAATTTCAAGAGGTTTTATGCCCAGAATTATTTACCATCAATTAGCTCACATCTTTCATATGTCTTATTCACGCTCCTTATTTTGGAGCAAAAGGCGAAATTCCTCGTCTTGAGGTTCCCACCGTTCTAGTAGGGGATACAAATCAGGATTCCAGCGGACTCCTAGATTAGATGAGGACTTACGCAGTGACCCACACAAGGTCTCCTGCCTTTGGCTTAGCAGCATTATAACACTCATACTGTACGTGTCTCTGAAATTGAACTCTTGACCTCTTAAATTAAATCAAAATCCGAATACCAACTGGACTATGCCCTGAGGCTCACGACTCTCATTTTAAGTTGCTGTGTTCCTGTTGTTCTCGAGTCCATCATCTCCTTGATTTGATGATTATCTTTATACATTACCTCTATCAACAATTATCATCAAGTAAGGTAAACAATGCAGTTGTCTCAAACTTGAATACAGGACCCTGCACTTTGACAAAACATGAAGACACGGATATTCTAGAATAATGTTTCAACCTGAATAACAACTCAACTATGTTTTGAAACATGTGGAATCATATTCTTTCTTTTGTGGGAAAGGGGAATGAATATAAATTAATGTGATTATAGTCAAAAGACAAAATCATATGGAAAATTGTTACTTCTCTTACAAAGTCAACCTGAAGCATAATCTTCATCATTACATGAGTCAAAGGTATTGAGCTTGTATCCTGTCACGGTTCTCTTCCCACCACAGCTTCGCGTTCGTCTCTCCAAACATTTCACGACTGCAAAAGATGTCAAATTGTGAATTTTTAGTTTTGACACACTAAATTTGCCTCCATAAGTAACCTATTTCAGGAGTTCGCCGATAAAGGCGCGAAATATCCGACATCAGAAAGTAATAAGATTAAGATGTTGACATGATATATAATCCAAATGCTAAATATCATTTCCGGGCCATATTAATCTTTTTTAGACTGCAAAGACGAAGGTATGATTCAGTGGACATTCAGCCGTGATTGCTCATAATAACGACGTTGAACCCAAAGTCTGGAATTGACTGGGCTAATTCGAGTCTTGCCAGGGTGATTTTATGCTAATGAGTATTTTAATATCAGCAAACTACTCTTTTATTTCTTGAGTTCTCTCACACTAATATATCATATCTCTTTTATTGTGCCATTTATAAAGGTACATATAGAGCCGGAGTTTTCACTGGAATCAAACTCTCTATCCCTTGTGATAAAGATATTGTTTGCCTGCCGCTTACCCTCTAAAGACTCTAACGATAGCTTTTGATGTCGTTGGGATATAATGTGTACGATTGATGATAATGATGATTTTTGGGACCATATGGATCAAACAGTGACAAGAGGGAGTTGAATTACCTGAATCTAACGCGACGCAGCTCCCTAGTTCCATCAGCTAATTGTCTAATTGTAATATACTCCAGGCTGGTCTTCTTCAATCCATTCTGAGTCGAAATCACTGGCATTACTGATGGAGGCCGATGCTTCATCTCGAGATGAAGTGGTCATTCTTGATGGATCCATTGCTGACATCTCACCCTTTGGTCCTCCACGGTTTCCTGCACCGTAATGTTGGTGGCTTGATTGTTGTAGAGGTTCAGAAGGGAAATAATTCTGGTACCCAGAAGGTTTAGAAGTTCTCGGTGTCCAGTCTCTGTTTATTGATGGAGTCATCATGGGACTTTCTCTGACAGATCCCAGCCTAGAGTATGAAGAATCCCTCTGCATCCCAAAAAAAATAATTAATCATTAATATCAAACAGACAATACAAATAGATATGTATCTATAGGTGTAGGGATGAGGTTGAGATCAGGAGAGACAGAAATTGAGGCAAAATATGAGGCCTCTAATCACGCACTGTCACGTGTACAAAAAGATAATAGGTAATTTTTTTGTTTTTAAAAAAGAGGTGCAGCGTGCGATTAGAGAACTAATATTTTGCTTTACTTTCTGGCTATCTTGATCTGAACCGGGATGCAATATCAAGCATTTTTAAGGAAATAGGATTACCCCAGCCTCAGATCTTGAGGGTGTGTTTGGATCTTGTTGATTGAATCTTTGAACATTGTAGAGCTCCATGATTCTGTCATAATTTTCCCCCCACCATCTCTGTGCTTGCCATTTATTGAACATCTCCCGGCTTTACATTTGAAAAATCCAAGCGCACGAGTGATGTCCATGACAAAAGTTTGTTTCAAAAAGAAATGTTCTATGAAGAAATACATGAATGTAGTAGCTACCTTTGAAATTAAAAATAGTAAGATAATGAAAGTTCCAAGATGCATGCTTTGGTCCAATGCTTGTGTTTACGCAGAGATATTCAACCACAACAACAACAACATTACCCCATTGCCTTAGAAGCTCTAGCGTATGGCGGAGTACGGAGTTCGGATGTAAGCAACCAACCCAAGTGTTAGAAACACGTGTTCTGAATCACCACTCATATCCTCCTTGCTACTCCAAGAGCATGAACCTATATCTATGACCGTACCTGAAATTCTAGAGTTGCTGAATGCATCTTAGTTTTGGTTAGTTGGTACAAATGTCATGCTTTTCGGCACATCAACATAATTATTAGTCTAGCTAGACTTAGGTAATTTTGAATTCGCCGGCACTTGATAAAATCCAATTTTCTAAATTAACAATGTCTACAATTACATTCCAGTCAATCATTAGTATGAAGGCTTGGATATGGTAGGTGTCAGATTGAGGAGAGACAACTATCATATAAAACACATATGGATCATCAGCAGATGGTGTTGTTGATACCAACTACCCTACAAATCACAATCATCATTAATGGAACATGTAATGCTTCTATGTTGTCACCAGGTTGGACAAACATGGGACCTAAGAAATGCACCAATACGCCCACCTTAAAGGAAACTAGATGGCTTAAAGCCATCTGAAACCAATAGAAATAGACGCTAGATAAAGACGCCTATTTTTCTCGACATTTTGAAGTGGCCCTCAGGAATAAATCTAGTCAGACAGGATTTTCCTAGCCTATTTTCCCTTGAAGTTTAGCTGAAAGTCTAAAGGACAATGATATGATCAAGAATATCTATATCTATATCGTCTTGCAAGAGGAGGAGCAAGGTAACATACACGAGGGACATCCTATGTTTCCATTTCTAATAGAGTCAATGACACATTCTTCTTTGGCTTTGCAATATGATAGAATAAAACAGAATGACACACTAAATTGGTTGTGCTTCTTATATATTGTGAAATAACAGTTGATCGACATAACTTGACGCAATTTTCATTAAGGGTCATTGGGAAACAAACTCTATGTGGGTATTGTTGCATACATCCGGACCTCTCATATTCTGATATAGGCAGGAGGCAATGAGGTAATGATATTGATGTTGTATGTATACACAATTGAAGAAGATGGTCACTGAATGATATTTTTGTATTGGTAGATACCTGAATCGAATTCTCTTCATGTCGTTTCCACCGTTGGGAAGAGTAACGAATGTAATATGAACTCCAGGCTCTACCTGTGCTATCCACTCTTTGGGCTCATTCTCATCTTCAGCTCCCACTTCACTTGGCCTTGATGATATCGAGTCTAGCCGACCAGGTGACATGTTGCCACCAAAAAGTCCAGCCATTTTCGAGTCTTTACGTGCCCCACTTCTTGTGAAGTCCCAAGCTGGTGTGGAACTTGAGCTTCCAGGTTGCATGTGAGTGTATGATACTCCCTCAGATATTGCATCAAAATCTGCATATGGCCATTGTCCTCTCTTGTAGCCTCTTGGTGTGCTGGCCTTCCCTTGCTTTGAGGTACCAGACACTTTCAACGCCATATCCTTAATCTGTAAAAAGGAAAAAAAGAATAAGTATAATTAGATAGGATCTACACTTACAACAACATCAACAATCATACCCAGTATACCCAACGACAGCAAAAGCTAGCTCTAGGGTCAGGAGAGGGTAAGGGACATGCAAACAATAACTCCATCCCAAAGGATAGAGAGTTTGCTTCCAGTGAGACCACATGCTCCATATGTATCTGTATAGATAGTATCTACACTTACTAATCCATCAAATAGAAATTAACACTTGTATAGTATACATATATGTATAGTGAGGATTTTTTGCATTGCCACTTGTGGAACAATTCCATCAATGTTGGTCCATTTCACCTTTTCAATATAATCTCATTAGTGGGTGTTCATGTGCACTAGACTCTAGCGTTTGCGTAGAGTCTGGAGAGGAACCGCATCGCTTTGCGATCTGATGTACGCAGCTTTACCCTACGTTTTGTACAAGAAGCTGTTCCGGCTGCTCGAACTCGTAACCATAAGGTCACAAAACAACAACATTATCAGTTGATACAATGTCCGTCCTTCCATGATTCCCATTAGTGGCATTGTATAATATTATTCCACTCCAATAAGTCTCAACTCTTAAGACTAATGAATCACATGTTTGATTTGACGGTTCAAAAGCAGCAACAATACTTCTCAAAATGTAATATAAATTTAAGTGTTTGAAGTAAAATATAATTGCAAAACTGTATAGGCAGTGCCAAATTGTAATATAAATGACTGAAAAGTAAAGGTAATTCAGCGGTGCTGGTGAGTGCAGAGAACTCATTTGGTCCTAAGCCTGCATTGATCAATACCGTTCAGATCATATCTCAGATAGATTTTCACATTAATTTTGATTTGGTCCCGTTAGATGTAGCTAATATCCAGTCTGATTCACTGCATTGTCTAAGCGGGTCCCAGTGTCATTACATTGCCAATGTTCATTGCTCATAGCCACCCAGAAAAGCCCACTTACGGCTGTCATTTAATTTGTAAAAGCATTCGAGCAAAAGTTCATTCTCTCGCCATAAGGGCCTCCACCGCCACAGCTCCAAGGAATGCGTGTTTTTGGAATCGAACTCTTGACATCTTGGAGCAAATCTTAACCCCGAATACCAACTAAGCTATGCTCTGAGGACTAATTTGTAAAAACCTACATAGCTTGGATGCAAAAAGTACATAGCTTTGTACTAGAGTAACAAATATTCTTTCTATATATAAAAAATATTGTTATAGTTGATTTTTTTTATGATTCCATTTTAAACAATATAAAAAGAATCAACTATGAAAATACTTCAGATGCAATTTATTATTCTGGGGGGCATTGACTGAAAGAGATGTAATCCTTAATTCTTTGACTTGAAAATTTTATTATCTATAAGGAAAGAACACTGTGAATGGACAGGATTTCAACGGTGGGTCACACGCAGATACTTGGCTGGATCTTTACAAAGTACGTTGTGTCTCTTTTATCAATATCCCTGGGATAGTGATTTTTTGCATATGACAATAACTGAATTGTTCTTTTCTTTTGTTACATCAATTACTAAATAGTTCGAGCATCTTGGGCACGTAAAAACATGTTTACATCTTCTAATAAACTTGTACGTGAAAGTGAAATATCCAAATGATAAACTCTATAGTTTTATTAAAATTATATATCTAAAAGTGTGTTGTGTGTGTCGTCTATTGTATATCATTTAATGAAACTATGTATTTTATCACTTAAACATCTTATTTTGCGATTGAGATCGCCTGACCCCTCGCCCCTCACCTCCTTTGGGACCGCCTGCCATGTGGCACACAGAGTGGGTGATGAAGCTGGATGGGGGTCATCCGCACCCAGCTTCACCATCCCATGTGTGCCACGTGGCAGGTGGTCATTTAATACCCTTAGGAGGGGTTAGGTGATCCTTTCCCCTTATTTTGACACCTAAATCTGAGAGGCGATCTCTATTCGATAAAAACACAGGACACAAGTTTATTAAATTCATTATCTAATTATTGCACTTGGACTATCCAAATCTGATATAAAATCAAGCATCCAATCATTTTGGACTCTTCCACAAGAAAGCATATAAAAGGGCGTTCCCGGTACACTATGCTTCCGCGTTTGTGCAAGATTTGGGGAGGGATCGGATCGCTTCGGAATCTGATATATGCAGTCTTGCCCTGCACTTTCTTGTGCAAAAAACTGTTTCCGCAGCTCAAACCCGTAAACTTAAGGTCACAAAGCATCAACTTTACCAGTTGTTGCAAGACCCGCCCTCCCTCATTAAAGCTTATAAGTTTGCTCAATTCATCATCTAATTATTTTATTCGGACTTATCCAAATATTATCCAAGATCATTCATCCTAGAATCTTGGACATTTTCACACGAAGACAGAGGACACAAGTGATTGTTGCCTCATAGGAATCAGTTGACGACTAGAGTATATGGCTTTCTGATCATTGAGGAAGATATATTACATGCAAGAATGTAATAAATGTAAAAAAAAAAAATTCCAAATAATTGGTCTTAATGAGTTTGAATTTGAAAATCTTTCTCAAGTCAAAAGGTTTTAAAAGAGAGAGGAATCAGTCGTGGTCTGAAATGCCAGACTTGGTATGAATAAAATAAGGTTTTTATTGTTGCCTTTTCTGGTTGTGATTAGTTAATGAATAAAGTAGAAAATGGCAATGTGTTTCGGCTAGAGCTATAAACGAGCCGTGGTGTTCAAGCTCGATTCATTTAACTTAGCGAACGTCCAAGCTTGCTTGTTTATTTAAACGAACATATTTAATTGTTCAATCGCAGTTCGTTTAACTCACGAATAACATTAATGAACCGAATACCTTAAACGGACGGTGTCACTTACCGAGTTCGAATAGAAAATGGTGGTTCAAGATCGGTTCATTAACCCTTTAGACGAGTCGAGCTCGAGCCGGACGAGCCAAACATACCGAACGACTCGGTTTTATAGGCCTAGTTTTAGCAAAAGGTCATACACTGACCCTGAGGGTCTCCACCGTCCCTCCCAAAGAGCATTTTGGAGGATGTAAATCAGGAGCTCAGCGGCCTCTTCGGTTGGTGAGGACTTTGCACAAGGAATCACACTAAGTGTCCCTCTCTAAACTAGGCATTCGGCCTAGCAGCAGTAAAACACACACTGTGCGTGTCTTTGGAATCGAACTCTGAACCTCTTGGTAGCAAATTCAACCCGAATACCAACTGAGATATGTCTTGGGGCATGACAATGTGTTCCCTACTTGTATCAACAGGTGAGAAGTCCTTTAGGACATATAAACGTATACACTTTTTTGGGATGTTCTCCATTTTTTCTTCAACCTCAAACAAACAACCAAAACTGTCCTTATTAACATTAAAAGTGTACAAAACATCAAGTGGTGATCAACACAATAATAAATGATATAAGTGAGAACATGTAATAGCTGTGATGTTCATATAATATATTAAATGATGTTCTTTAACTAAGTTCGAACACCTAACAGTGATTCCAAATTTGATTGTCAAACTTTAAGTAAATATTAAGTGAAGAAAAATGTCAAGTGTGAAAGTTTAACTACAAATACAACAACAACATTACCTCATTGCCTTAAAAGCTCCTGCGTATGACGAGTTATGGGAGGCTCGAATGTACAAAACTATACTCATGTGTTATAAACACAGAAGTTGTTTTTCGATGATCCGTTTAACTACAAATGTGAAACCTTATTTAAAAAATTGAGCTATTTATCTGTTTGCATGAAAATACGATGCCTTATGAGAATTGATGAAAGTAGAAAAGGTAAATGGACTCATACAAGTTCCAATTAAAATCGAAAATGTTAAAGAAAAAGCTGCCATGTCCTTAAAGTAATGGGTCAAGCTGACAAAAAGGAAAATCTAAGCAACTATTTACTCTTGGTGAATGTGATCAAATTACTTTGTTATGATTGATGAATCTTGTCATTACAAGATCATGAGGGCTGTCAAATTGCCAAATCCTAGAATGATTGTTCAAACTTGGAAACAATGAAAAGGACAGAAAAGAAAGCCAATGGAAACATGTAGGGACCAAAGTTTAGACACTTGATCCAAGATATACCATGACCATTTCCCCGTCAAATTTATTCTATTGGCAACGTTACAATCCAAATATACACGTAACCATAACTATGTGTTAGAAACACACACATAATGAAAATTGCGTCAAGTGGTGTCAATCAACTACTATATCACAATATAAGAAATGCAGTCAATTTAGTGAGTCATTTTGCTTTATTCCATCATATTCCAAATCCAAAAAAGTTTGTGTCCTTAACTCCATTAAAAATGGAAACACCAAATATCAACTAAGTTATGTCAAAAGTTATCAATCAAAGCTATTCTTCTCCTAACTTGGGCATCTTACACGGGATACCCTCACCGCAAGAGGGTACGGTGACGCGTGACCGCGCGACATGTGGCAGCAAGGGGAGGTGGTGAGGCTAGATGCAGGTGACCCTCATCTAGCCTCACCACCCTCCCTTGCTGCCACGTGTCACGTGTGTTGGAAATGAAGAATGAGAATATGGTAATCACAGAAAATGAAGCCGAGACGTGACAAAGTAGTCACTGTCCTTAAAGCAATTTTGCTTCTACCAAAGAGCAAGGTAGTCTTCAAGCAAATGCTTCCCAGGATATAACGGCTATCTTTCTTCCCTTTGCTCTAGAGGAGAAAGAATGAACTTGCTTGTTGAAGGTATAGAAAGAGAAGAAGAAGATCACAAAATGCTGAGAACTCAAATTTTGCAAAAGATGATTGTTTTTATTGAAAGTAGCAAGGTCTTCTATTTATAGACCTTAGAAGTGTTAAAAACATTCTTTGAAATCACTCTCAGCCTTATTCTAACCTCCAAGAGCCGTTGATTACCGTTTTTGGCCGAAGGGAGATGATTCTTGGATTAAAAACTGTGACTTCTGATGAACAGAGCTGTCTGTTGGACATCGATCGATCACATCGATCGATCGATGTCACTTCGATCGATCGATGTGATCGATCGAAGTCGAACACATCGAACTCTCACTTCAAAGTTACTTAGATCGATCGATACACATCGATCGAAGTCATCGTTCGAAGTCCTCAGATCCACGTCGATCTCTAACTAGATCGATCGAAGTCATCGTTCGAAGTCCTCAGATCCACGTCGATCTCTAACATAGATCGATCGATGTACTTCGATCGATCTATGTTAGATCGATGTCCAACTGAGTTCACCCAGTTTTCTACGTTCCATTCCATACCAATCTCTTGACCGACCTTATACACGCTCTATATAAGTTTGGAGCACATGAAAACGTACTTTAATGTACTTTTTCTAACAATCCCCCACATGATCCAAACTTATATATGAACCTTTCATATGATAAACAACGGATTCTTCTCAATCAAAATAAGATGAAGACACATAACGGAGTAGTGACAAACGTCTTGAACTATCCGATAGTACATCTGAAGATATATAAACGGAAATAGGGTGACAACCGTCTTGAACCACATATTTCACTACTGTTTATATGATCATACAAATGACATGTCAACACCTAACTTCATACAAGTTCGCGATGTGGTGCATTAATGGCCCTGCACCCAATCCCAGAATTCATAAGCGCTCTAGAGAGTTTTCCAGGCTCTCATAGGAAGCGGCCCCACTTCCACACTTATATAGGTGATATTCATCAAGTGTATACAAACACCACCATTATAATGGCTATGAATCATCCATTAAGAGATTTACATCTCACCCTCAAAAATGTAATAAGTACTATCCACAAGTGCATCATTATAGGAAGGACAAATAATAGTACTTTATAGAATTCTTCTATGACGTGTTCTTACCACATTGAACTCCGTTTGTAGGATCTCTACTAATAGCGAGTTGGGTTCCTGTCATAGAGAATTCACCTCAACGGAACAAGTCCCATTCCTCTTGATGTCTTAAGAACCAGTTTTCGGTTCAAGCCTTTAGTTAAGGGATCAGCCAGGTTCAACTCGGTTTTGATGTATTCCAAGTTAACCACCCCAGAACTAATCAAGTCACGCACAATATTGTGCCTCAAGCGGATATGCCTGCTCTTTCCATTGTATATTTTGTTCCTTGCTCGAGCAATAGCTGCCTGTGAGTCACAATGAACAAAAACAGATGGCATAGGCTTAGTCCACAACGGAATATCAACTAGTAAATTCCTTAACCATTCCGCCTCTGAACAAGCAAGTTCTAAAGCAACAAATTCAGACTCCATTGTTGATTTAGCTTACAAGTTTGTTTAGAGGACTTCCATGAAATGGCACCACCACCCAAAGTAAATACATACCCACTGGTGGAATTTATCTCATCGTTATCTGTGACCCAATTAGCGTCACAATAACCTTCCAGAACTGCAGGACTTCCGGTAAAGCAAGCCCAAGTCCATAGTCCCTCGTAGATATCTCAATAGCCGTTTCAAAGCATCCCAATGCTCTTTACTTGGACTATGAGTATATCTAGCCAAACGATTAACAGAATATGCAATATCTGGCCTAGTACAATTCATGAGATACATGACACTGCCAATGATCTTAGCATATTCACTGTGACACACATCATGTTTATTCTTTTCTAACCTTATGGATGCATCATACGGAGTACTAACAGGTTTACATCAAAATGGTTGAATTTCTCAAAACCTTTTCAACATAATGCGACTGAGAAAGCATATAACCCCCACATTTTCTATCAATCTAAGACCAAGTATCAAATCTGCTTTCCCATGTCTTTCATTTCAAAAACAGATGATAAAAACTTTAGTACTATTTACAACATCAAGATTTGTACCAAAGATTAACAAATCATCAACATATAAACAAATAATGACACCATCAAGATTTTCAAACTTACTGTAAATGCATCTATCACTTTCATTTACAACATATCCATTAGATAGCAATGCATTATCAAATTTCTCATGCCATTGCTTAGGAGCTTGTTTTAATCCATATAATGACTTCTTCAACCTACAAACTTTATGCTCTTGACCTTTAGCTATCATACCTTCAGGTTGTTTCATATAGATTTCTTCTTCTAAATCTCCATTTAGAAAAGCTGTTTTAACATCCATTTGATGTATGACTAACTTATAAATTGAAGCTAAAGCTACTAACACTCTAATAGAAGTAATTCTAGCAACAGGAGAATAGGTATCAAAGAAATCTATTCCCTCTTGTTGGGTAAACCCTTTAGCCACAAGTCTAGCTTTAAACTTATCAATTGTTCCGTCCGCCTTTAGTTTCTTTCTAAAGACCCACTTGCAACTGATAGGTTTACAACCTCTAGGCAAGTCTACGAGTTCCCAAGTATTGTTGCTAAGTATAGACTCAAGTTCGCTATTGATAGCTTCTTTCCAAAACTTAGAGTCTATAGACATTACCGCTTCTTGATACGTTGTGGGGTCATTCTCTAAAATGAATGCAGTGACAAAATCATTTCCAAAGGACTTTTCTACTCTTTTCCTTTTACTTCTTCTAGGTGAAGTATCATTACTAGACACTTTACTAGACTCACCTTTTTCAAATTTAGGACTAACTAATGACTCTTTCTTCATAGGAAAAATGCTCAAAAAACTCAGCATTCTTAGACTCAACGATAGAACCATTATCAACCAACATGAATCTATATGCAGCACTATTTTGAGCATATCCTATGAAAACACAATCATTAGTCTTAGGACCAATTTTACTTCTTTTGAACTCTGGTATACCAACCTTAGCTAAGCACCCCCACACTCTGAAGTAATTCAGGTTAGGTGCGAAGCCTCTCCAAAGTTCATAAGGAGTTTTATTGGTCTTTTATGTGGAATTCTATTCAAGATATGACATGCCGAAAGGATAGCCTCTCCCCACATATTATTAGGCAAACCTGAGCTTATAAGCATGGCATTCATCATATCCTTAAGCGTTCTATTTTTCCTTTCTCGACTCCATTAGATTGAGGAGTGTAAGGAGGTGTGAACTCATGTATAATTCCATTATCTTCACAAAATCTTTGTAAAGACAACACATTATACTCACCACCCCTATCTGTCCTCAACCTTTTGATTTTTCTATCTAGTTGATTCTCAACTTCATTTTTATACCTGATGAACATGCTTTCAGATTCATCTTTATTTGCTAACAAATAAACTCTAGTATCTAGAAATCATCAATAAATGTTATGTATATCTTTTACCACCTTTACTAGTATAACCTCTAAAGTCACCAAGATCACTATGTATGAGTTCCAACTTATCTGTTGTTCTTTCAACAGATTTAAACGACTTCTTGTGATGTTTTGCTTCTACACAAAACTCACACTTTCCAAAGTCATCTTCACATACATACGAGATTAGGTTGGTGAACTTTAGTCTTTTTAACGCATCTTTATTAACATGTCCTAATCTTGCATGCCAAATATTCAAAGAGTCAACAACGTAAGCAGAACTAGATGCATTCTTATTATTCATAATACACACAGCATCTAGAACAAGTAAGCCCCCGGAGCAATACCCTTTCCCGACAAAGTCCCCATCCTAGACAAATAAGCTTATCAGACTCAAGAACAAGTTTAATGTTAGCCTTGTTCAGTAGTACTCCGGAAATCAAGTTCCTACGCATCGCAGGAACATGTAACACATTTTCAATTCCAGTCTCTTGCCAGAAGTCAACTTGAGGAGCACCTTTCCTTTACCAAGAACCTTGATACCGTGTGCATCTCCCAAGAAGACTTGCTCGCCATCATCTATTTCTTGATATTCAAAAAATAGATCTTTACTGGTTGCAATGTGCTTGGTAGCCCCAGTGTCTACCACCCATTCCGAAGCACCACCGACAAGGTTTACCTCAGATAAGACGACCGCAGCAATGACTTCGTCACTTGTCCTAGTTGTCTCCACAAGATGTGCTTGACTGCTGGACTGGCCTTTCCGCTGGTTGCACTTGGCTGCTCTGTGTCCCAGCTTTCCGCACACCCAGCATGCGCCTTTCATCTTCTTCTGCCCTTGTCCCTGCACAAATGTCTTACCTTTGCCATTTTGCTGAGTCTTTTGCCTCTTGGGTTTGTGCTCCACCACATTGGCTCGAGAACTTCTTTCATCTCGTTCATTGTCATCAAGCCGATTATTCTCCTCAATGCGAATGTGCTTGATGACTGCATCCAAGGTTAATTTGGCATCATCATGTTTACCTCTCTTCTTGTATTTGCTCCAAGAAGAAGGTAGCTTTTCCAACAAGGCCGCTGCTTGAAAAGTTTCATCAACTTTAATGCCTTCTTGCTCCATGTTATCCACCAACTGTTGATATTGGTGAATTTGATCATTGATCGGTATGTGGTCCACCATTTGGAACTTCAGAAACTCGCTGACCACATACTTTCTTTTTCCAACATCTTCAGAACCATATTTGTTCTGAAGTGCTGCCCAAATATCCTTTGCTGACGTAAATTTGACATAAATGTCAAATAGAGAGTTGGAGAGGAAGTGCAGAATGTGTCCTCTACACGTAGTATTGTCAGCATCATACTTTTTGCCTTCTGTTTCGTCTGTTGGTCTGTCTTTAGCAAGCACATACGAAACAGAAATCATCTCTAGAAAGAATAACACCTTTGCAGCCCAACGTTTGAAGAACTTGCCATCGAATGGCTCCATCTTAGACATATCAGGAACTGGTGCTTGTCTTGTTGCCATATTCTCAACTCAAAATTGCTTTAAGATTGTTGAAATGAAGAATGAGAATATGGTAATCACAGAAAATGAAGCCGAGACGTGACAAAGTAGTCACTGTCCTTAAAGCAATTTTGCTCCTACCAAAGAGCAAGGTAGTCTTCAAGCAAATGCTTCCCAGGATATAACGGCTATCTTTCTTCCCTTTGCTCTAGAGGAGAAAGATGAACTTGCTTGTTGAAGGTAGAGAAAGAGAAGAAGAAGATCACAATAATGCTGAGAACTCAAATTTTTGCAAAAGATGATTGTTTATTGAAAGTAGCAAGGTCTTCTATTTATAGACCTTAGAAGTGTTAAAAACATTCTTTGAAATCACTCTCAGCCTTATTCTAACCTCCAAGAGCCGTTGATTACCGTTTTTGGCCGAAGGGAGATGATTCTTGGATTAAAAACTGTGACTGCTGATGAACAGAGCTGTCTGTTGGACATCGATCGATCACATCGATCGATCGATGTCACTTCGATCGATCGATGTGATCGATCGAAGTCGAACAGACTACATCGAACCCTCACTTCAAAGTTACTTATCGATCGATGTGACTACGATCGATCGAAGTCTCGTTCGAAGTCATCGCGATCGATACATGACGATCGAAAGTTCGTTCGAAGTCCTCAGATCCACGTCGATCTCTAACATAGATCGATCGAAGTCATCGTTCGAAGTCCTCAGATCCACGTCGATCTCTAACATAGATCGATCGATGTACTTCGATCGATCTATGTTAGAGATCGATGTTCAACTGAGGTTCACCCAGTTTTTCTACGTTCCATACCAATCTCTTGACCGACCTTATACACGCTCTATATAAGTTTGGAGCACATGAAAACGTACTTTAATGTACTTTTTCTAACAACGTGGTCACAAAGAGGGTGAGAAAAGTAGGGGTGAGGAGATCCCAATCCATTTACACCCCTGATCCAAAAGCTTCAAAAAGCTCAATTACAAGTGAACTAGACAACTCATTCCCCTTTACTCCTGATCACGCCATGGATCAAAGTTTGTCTTTCCCAATGTGAACGAAAAAAATTTCATTAAAAAGAGGGAAAGAAAAAAAAAAATATCCAACGTTTGGTAGCCTAGAATGTCACTCCATGTGTAAATCTAAGAATATGTTTTAGTGAAGGCATAATACGAAAGTCATATGTTTAAGGAAAAGAAACTGTTGAATGTCCAATAGCGATAGCTCTTGCTGTATTATTTTTTAAGTTTTGTATATTATGTAAATCGAGAAAAATATGTTTCAACAAACCGCTTTTAGAACTTAACCCGCATCATGTGTGTACGTTATATAACTTTGTAGGTTCAAAGATAACTTTAGTGTAACATACCAAATTTGAGGCACGCTATATATATTATGTGTGTATATTGTCAATGGAAAAAGGTATCGTGCAAGAGTAGGTCTCACTTATCTACTTATCATGTTGTGTACTGAATTAAGAAAAATTTGAAGTGATCTCAAAGTAGCAAAGATATTTATGTGAATCAAACAAATGTCTTTGGACTATAATGGAATAAAACAAAATGACTCACTAAATTGTCAGCGTTTCTTGTATTGTGAAGTAGGAATCAATCGACACAACTTGACGCAATTTTCATTATAGGACATGCGGAAACAACCTATGT
This sequence comes from Eustoma russellianum, assembly GCA_036186865.1. Lineage (NCBI taxonomy): Eukaryota > Viridiplantae > Streptophyta > Magnoliopsida > Gentianales > Gentianaceae > Eustoma > Eustoma russellianum. The sequence goes on along the minus strand of AP025064.1, from coordinate 2,382,385 downwards.
GTGTTTCCAACACATGGATAACATTGTGTACATCCGATCCTCCTTTATCCCGTCATAGACGGAAGCCTCTAAATCAATTATTAATGTTGTTGTTGTATATTGTTAGTTTTAATTTCTTATGATTAGTAATTTCAGTTCTAATAATAATAATAATGCATAATTTAAAAGGTTCATTACATAATAGTATGAAACACTTTGGAATATCTTACATAAATGCTCGACTAACAAATTCTGACGCATTTAGAGACTATGAACCACTATGAAATTAAGAGAAGAATTTCGAAAGAAAAAAACAGAAAAAAAACAATAAAAGGGTAATTTGAAAGAGAAAATGTAGAAAACAAAAAAAAGGAAAAAAATTAAAATAAAAGTGTTTAGTTTGGAACCTGTGAAGTTAGGCCTTTGACGGCTTCTTTTGTGGTAGTGGGAGTGCCACGCACGCTTTCTTCTTCTCCTCGTCTTCCTCTTTTTGCTTGGAACATGTTATGCATGTCAGCATTTTTTTTGCTTTCTTATATAATATCTCCTCCCCAAAATATATTGCAAAATTATTCCCTTTTCTTGATGTGGATTCTTTTCTTTATATAGCTGCAAAGAAAAGCAAAGTACCGATTAGTAGTTGAATAGTTTGTTGCAGAAATTACAAAATCATAGCAGAAGTGGGCAAAAGAAGAGTCCACTACTGACCCATTCATTCTTTCTATAAAAAGAAAAATTAACCCTTGTACTCGTGATTCTTGTTGTTCCCAAATCTTTACTTTCCAGGAGAGAGATACCCAAAAAGAATAAGGAAAAAAAACAACGTTGTTCATTGCTTTAAAGAGACTTCCGACGAATATGAAAAGATCAGATGTACACTCATATTCATATCTTATAAACACGCATAGAAAAAAAAATCTTTTCTGTTCACCAGTAATTGCAAATGAAAAATGAATCTTGCAGAAAATTTTAACTGCTAGAGGTACACATATAACAAAACAACAGCGAACCCGCAAAAAGGAGGACAAAAGTGCGCAAACATTAACAAGACTTCAACTCTCAAGACATAACTCAATAGTTCGGAATTGGAAGGTTCGAAAAATAGCGAGAATTCGCTTCTTATCCAAACACGATTTTTGACTTTCTTTACAGATAATCACATAGTATTAGAGTTCTACCGCTTACAGTGGGCTCCTTGTATGACTGTCTAAACAATCCAAACTATACTATAACAGACCTTGAGCACATGACTTACATCCCTATCGCGCCGTGAGACAGACTGATAAAGGTCCAATTGTGGTTTGAAATGTGGAAATTTAAAGGTAAAGAGCATAAAATTGAAGGAAAGACCCACAAGTGGTCAGCTGTGTTTGTGCTTTATTCAACAAAGAAACACCCTACTAGCATATTTGGGCAAATTTTTGAGGAAAAAAAGGGAGAGAACCCCATATTGACAATCAGAATTATACATCATCATTTTCACTCCTTAAAATTATAATTTTTCTCTTCTCAATTTCACAAGTTTAATAAGAATTTTTGGCTCACGAAAAAATTTAACAATATTTAATTTAGGTAGGAACCTGATCATAAAATCATGCACAAAGTTCGATAATGTCATTCTTTCATCATCCAATCCAAAGAGATAATAATGACAATAGTTATAACGTCCTTCAATCACGTATATGAACAAAAAGTGCACAACTAGTCATGGTACAGCTTTTGTAATAACAAAGCACAGACCTGTATTGACTAAAAATTAATAAATGGGCAAATGAACAACCGCTTTAGAAATCAATGCAGCCCAGAAATTTGTCGCATTTTGAAGGATCATTGACGAAATGGATCATCGAAAAACGATCTTCATGTGTTTTTAAAGATATAGTTTTGTATGTTCATCATATCATACCCACACTATAGACGGGAACGGGTAATCTTATTGTTGTCGTAGTTTAAAGCTCAGACAAAGGAGACTTAAAAACATCAAACCTGAATCTCACTAATCTTTCAAAGCAGGCCTTTTATTCCTTTGTCTCAAACCTCCATTTTATTGTTATAAATTATAGTTAATCAAAAGCGGATGAGACATCTTCATACTGATAGTTACTTCTGTTGGAGAAATTGAGGTTTGGCAAATGGGTTTGTCAAAAGTTGACAACCATCATATTTTGAGCTTAATTATGATTAGTGTTCGTTAATCAAAAACGAAAACTAATAATTTCTAAATTATCTACGTGACGAGTAGATGAATTTAGGCTTTTGAATCACTCGATTCCGATACCGGGTGAATGAGAAATTAATGCTCAAAGTTGGAGTAAAAATTGGAAGGAAATTGGAAAAGTGGCTTTGAAGTGGAATACCACATTGGTCAAATGGATGGAAAATGCCACCAAATATAGTGGTAGGAGAGGCACTTTAGATGTGCCCTAAGGGCATGAGAAGTTTTCTGACGGAGTCAGGACGCAGCTCAGGCAAGGTTCATCACACACGCGCGCGCCGCCGCCCGCCCGTCCGGCTCGGCTCGGCTCGGCTCGTGGCTCGCCCGGTTCTTATCTTTTTGGATAAATTTTCTTTTAAATTTTTCCAGAAAAATAATTACTTGATCCTACGGTCTACGATTATCTGCGGTGATCCAACGGTGCAGATTAAGTCTGATCCTACGGTTTATCTGCAGTTCATCGCGGTTGGTGATCCAACGCTCCAGATTTGATCCTATCTTCGGTTTACTGATCCAATGGCTTACCTTTGTTCAGACAAAGGTTATGATCTAACGGTGGAGATCTTTAACTGATTTAATCCAACGGTCCAGATTCGTTCTGACCATAAACTGCCTTAACCTCCTTCAACCACCCTCCATCTATATATTGTCACCATGCATGTCGACAAAAGGCACACTGTTCTTACAGTACTGCTATTTTTCCATCAAAAATCATTCTGCATTGCATTCCATCACGATAATCGAGATATCAGAACACCTGTAACAGGTTCGTCGATGTTCCTACGCTGTAGTGCCACTCGTATGAACGAAAACCGTTGTATCCTGGGAGACGTTTGTTCCATCCGGTTGGGCACAGTATACCGGAGCAATTCGTCTTAAGGACAGAGTCCTTGCGCTCGCCTCGGTTTTGTTTGCGTTTTTGTTTTCAGTTTATTCACATGCACACAGTGCACTTTTCTGATTACAGTAGTTAACAACTTCTGAATCAAATTAAAAAATTCCACGTTGAAAGATAATGCAAAACTTTTTTATCCTATACTTATAAAGAATGTAAAGAAGAGAAGAATCATAGACAAACTAGTGACATGCATGTACTTACCTAATCAGAATAACTCCGAAATTAAACGTGTTTGGACGAGGTGATTCCTTAGAAAGTCCTCTGGATAAGAAAAACTTGAAGATGAGGCCTAGAAAGTTTTTTTTCCTTTGCTATTTCTTGAAGGAAAGAAAAAAAAAAGGGAGAAAATATTTGGTGAAATTGAATCGAGAGAGATAGGGACTTCTGGTTTGACCGTCGCACAAGTTTCTTCCAGCTTTGAATATTTCACCGGCGTATCCCCGCCGGCGGTGGAGGAGAGGTTTCTGATATCAAAACGGAAAATGCCCAGAATCTCTTTTCCATATTTTACGTGCAAAAAAAGAATCTTTCATATTTGGAAAATGAAGGCAGCAAATGAATCCTTGTGAGTAATCAGTGTGATGGGGTATATATATTGTAAAGGAGGAGATGATGACGTCAACAATAGTAGCACCTTGTGTTGAAAACCTTCTGCTATGACGTTGACATGGACATAATGGTCCCACCAAATGACGTGTTGTACAAATGTTTCAAGGTGATTGGTCTAGAGTAATGGAAGAGTGATATATGCTTCATGATGAGTGATAAATGATGAGTGTATTTTGATGGTGAATCATTTAGATGTTCGGTGACGAAATAAGTCGAGTTGATTATATTTATATATATAATATATGTGTGTGTGTGTGTATATATTATATATATATATATATATATATTATATGTTACATTCTCATAACAAGATAACAAAGCATATATACTGCCATGTAATTTGGCCAAGCCTATTATATCATCTTACATGAACTTCTACATGATTTGTGTTGTACTACTAGTAATTTGAACTGTTATCGGATCATTATTGAAGTATCATGTAAACATGACATTATATTAATATATATATGTAGTGTGTGTCTGTATTACTATGTTGATGTATATGGATATATATATATATATATATATATATATATATATATATAACAACAACAATCATATCCAGTATATTCTAACAACATCAAAAGCTATCGCTAAGGTCTGGAGAGTGTGAGAGACAGTCAAACAATACCTCCATCCCGAGGGATAGATAGTTTGCTTTTAGTCAGACACACGGTTCTATATATACCTGTATAGATATCACAATAATATGGGTATGTAATAGTGAAGAGATTTTATTAAAAATAAATAGATAGCTTTCAATATGTATACGCACATAGTTAATGCCAAAATAACGTATATATATACATATATACACACATATACATACATACTTATATATACACACACATGTATATGTTGGATCAAATCGACATACGTTTGAGTTGTGATTCTTGACAAAGAGAAAACGTTAAACATACGTTTGACTTGTGTGATTGATAGCAGCCTAATCTTATCAACATCTCTGCTATAGTTTCTTTAATTGAAAATCCTGGAAATAGCTACATCTCAATTAGTATAAGTTATGTACACGTGTATTACAATTTATTGATATTCTTCTTGTGTGAGAAAAAGTCACATATGATATAATATATATTTGTGTCATGTTAGACCTGTTGTTGACTTGTTGCACTTTCATTTGTAGTTTCTTTATAATTGCAACCTTAATTATTGATCCAGCTATGTTAATTATATTTTGAACAAAAATAGATATTCCGTATTATAATAGCTCTACAACTACAACTACAACGTTACCTCATTGCCTTAAAAGCTCCCGTCTATGACGGGGTATGGAAGGAACGGATGTATGCAACCATACTCATGTGTTAAAAACACACAGATGTTGTTTTTTGATGACCCATAATGAAAATTGTGTCAAGTTGTGCCGATCAACTGCTACTTCACAATATAAGAAGTGCAGCCAATTTATTGAATCATTTTGATTTATTCCATCATATTCTAAAGTCAAGGAAGAGTGTGTCATTAACTCCATTAGAAATGAAAACTTATTAAATAGCTGTAGGAGAAGATTAAACCAAAAGAATGTATAGAATCGTATATGTCACAATAAAATTATAGGATTTTTCTTATTAACAAAATAGAATGGATTATGAAGCAAAATAGAATTATATTGATCTGTGACCTAAATATGAGTCATGAACGTCCATGACTTTTGAGTATGTAGAGTTCAAAGGTTACACAATTGGCTTGTTTTATCCATATTCGTTGACCAATTTTGTGAGTCTAAGTCATCACATAGTTTGACCAATTTGGTGAGGGCAAGTTGTCATATGACTTGGCATGTTCATAAAGGCAAGTCATTACACCTTACTTGGCATGTTCATTAACGCAATTTTGACATTATTTGGAGCATGCAAAATTGAAACTAACCGACCAACTGAAAGGACATACAGAAAGTACAGAAAAACTAAGCGGAGTCTATGTGGAGCTTGGTCGCTTTCTTCAAGATTGCAAGCTAAATAAATTAATTTCGTTTCCTAATCCATGTCCTACGTAAATATTATTGATAAAATACAGGAATACACTACGATAATTTGGCTACGAATCTTCTACGTAAACATTTTTTTTATTTTTAGCGCCAACATTGCATGTGATACGTGTATTTTATATAAATGACCCGTCTACACTATAGAATAATCGTATAAAACTGAAATAGAAGACGTGTAACACACCACAACAACAAGAATATTACATCGTTGCTTCATAGGCGGCCGCAAATGGCGGGATATGAGAAATTTGTACGCAGTTATACACATGTGTTAGAAATACATAGAGACTGTTTTCCAATGATCCATAATGAAAATTGTGTCAAGCTGTGCCGATCAACTGCAACTTCATAATATAAGAAGCGCAGCTAATTTAGTGAGTCGTTTTGCTTTATTCTGTCATATTCCAAGCCAATGAAGACTCTATTAGAAATGAAAATAAATTAATTTTCGCCCACTTAGTGACGTCCTTCATTTATATGAACTTGCGTATCCGTCCATCGTATAGAGCTGTGAGAGTGTTGTACGAAACGAACAGTTCGCAAACTATTCGAGTTCAGTTCGTGATCGGTTCGTATTCGTTCTGTAAGATCGATAAACGAGCCAAATTCGAACAGCTGTTTGGATTCGTTCACTAGAACGATCTGAACTATTCGCGAAGTGTTCTGCTCATTTTAACAGTTATAGTGTTATCGAGCCGAACTCGAAACAATTTTAAAGTTCGTTTAGCTAATCAAATGGAGGCAAACAGATCGTTTAGCCAAACAAATCCCAATTCAAAAATCTATTATTTCGTTCGGCTTGGCTCGGTTCGTTAACACCCCTAGCGGAGGGGAAGCTCCAAACCCTCCTTCAAAAGGCGAAGTGCCACCTCCTGAGGTGGTGCCATAAAACTCAGGTATTTCGCTTACGATCCTCAGCCAATAAATATTCATGGTTTGCCTTCAAAATCTGCACCCTACCATAACTTAGTTGTAAGTGTTGGAATTTTGGGTCTCGTTGCAAGTGTTGGAATTTTAGGTCTAGAAGACTTGAAAGATGATAAATCACGATGAAATCACAACATATTTCGTACCGGTTTTTCCAATTAATTAAAAGTCTAAAAGATGTCATAGCCTAAGAATAATCTCCCACGATATTGTGACAAAGTTTTGGCTACCCAAACAGACATAGTTTTGATGGGCCAGACTCTTCGGGCCGGGGGCCCAACTAAGCTTGTGAGTCGAGCTTCTACAACCGAAAATCAAAATGTGTCTTATGGCTTGGCTTTAGAGCCTCAATCTCTTGCTTTATATAATCAAACCAAGGGTTCAACCATGCCAACAGCTTACAGTGGTTTAATTGGCAAGAAGCAAGTCGGAAAGATCAGTTTGGAATCAATGAGATTCGATTCGATTCGGAGCCCAAATGGAATTGGTGTACAAGTTGGGTGGGTCTGCTACAAATGGAGGAATTGTTTTTGGAAAGCCCAAATTTAATAGTACTTTCACATGTCTTCGATTGAGAATAAATGGAAATTTAGGGTCTTGCCTTTGCGCTGGATACTGGGCTTGGAGATAAGCATACCGTTTTACGATCTGATGTACGCAATTTTATCATATATTTTATAAGAAACTATTTACGCGACTCGAATCCGTGACCTCAAAATCACAAAGCATCAACTTTACCGGTTACTTTTAATATTGAGACAGAAAATGGATCTTGGAGGGAGACTTATTCTCTACTAGCTAAGAAATCTATTCCTAATGCAAAAAGAGAGTAGGATGCATATCCATGCTTTTAGTTTCTTTTAGTTTCTTCTTGACCTTTTCTATTTCATTTTCATTTCCTTCCTATCTGTATTTAAAACGCAACTCTTGTAATTCATGACAAGGAATTAATAATGTTTCTTTGTTAAAGGTTAACGACTTATTACTTTGTTATTACCGAGCCTTTTTTGTATACAAATTGGGGAAGATGATAATTTTGATAATAAACTAATTAAAACATTGGATTAAAATAACTAACTAAAAGACATGAACGTTGCATGAAAAGATGGCAACTTCAAATAAAAAAACATGAGCCTTAAAACATACCCTTCAAATTAAAGGTAGAGGCTTTAAATAAAAAGTATAAAATATCTAAAGAGAGAAAGCGA